>JASCZW010000262.1:122505-247771 GCA_034211315.2 Aedes japonicus
AGCCGAATGGGATGTTAACTGGCCATTTTGTCATCTCTTCTGTTTCGTAAGTCCTACATCTTTCGGCTTACCCGATTCGGCTGTCGCGAGATGGATGTCGGTTTCTTCCATGCTTTTACACATGTTGCATTGCAGAGAGGTACCGTTGTTTGTGGGTTGGAATTTCAACCAGTAGTTCCTTATTCTTGCTTCTACATAACTGATGATTCGTCGAGTAATGTATGATTAAGGCCGTGGGCCAACCGTAAATAGTGACTTTGAACGTAGGTTTCTCACAAATCGCAAAACACTCTTGCAAATTGAGTCCAGAGATTCGTGAAAGATCGACGTCATTGTTTACAATTGGCTTTTAGGCCCATGAATGAATCACGAATTACTCGAGATTTTTAGTAGGTAGATGGCATTTGCACCGTTCTTTCTGCACAATATGAGCTAGATAGGGATTAGGGAGAAGAGATACCGGCCAAATTTTCACCGGCAAACAACGGTACCTCTCTGCATCTCCTTTACTCTAGTGGAAAAATAAACCTTTTGTGGGTATAAGGTAAAATAGGCCTTTTGTGTTGTGCGAAACTTCGAAAACGGCGAACATACTTTTGCATATAAAAACTAATAAACGATCTATGAACAATTGAAAACCGTTTCGTAAAAAGCGCGTTCTTGACCCATAAAACTCTGGTGAATATCCATAACAAAAAATGTAAATGATCCATGCAATGCATCATTGGGATCCATCTAACTTCCATTTGCGGTCCGGACCATTGTCTCCACAACGATATATGCGCTATGTCGATGATATCAATTCACTTTGGTAGCGATCATTGGGGACGACAATCCATTTTACTTTCGTTTTGTATGTTATACCCAATGTCGGAAGAGGTGCGCTGTATGGCGCATCTGATGCGCTACTTCCAACATTAGGTAGGACGTATGGATCGACAGAAAAATCGATTGTCACTAGTCGATAAATCCGGTTTTCAACTTAAACGATAATACCATTTAAATTCGATCAAATTTTAAAGGAAATGAACTTCAAAACGTACTGATTCAATTCAACAGGCAGTAATCATTGTGAACTCAATTTGTTATGTTTCGAACATTCGTAACAAAAATGCCTTTCTAGTTTTTGAGCCATCTGGCTCGTGGGTAGAAATCATGAAAGCAATACAGTTTCCCTCGCAAATCCGGACCTCATTAATCCGATGACTCGTATTCAGCACGGCAGTTCCAGCTTGCTGGGGAGACTCCTTTAACACTTCTCTAACAATGCAAACCACTCATGTGCAGTGCACTGCGTGATGTGCAGGTAATAAGTGAAACACCAAAAGCGAATAACTTCTTCTTCGCGTTCTTTGCACTCTTCCTTTCTTTGAACTCACGTTAGCCCACGTTAGAACCCACGTTAGAAAAAATTACCCATAAAAATAAATCAAATCACTTTCTTGGTCTTGACGTTCTCTTCACAGTAAGACTAGAGAGATTTTTTTTTGTCTCTTTTACTCCTTCTAATGTTGTCGAAAGCGGAGAAGCAAAACCACCCAACAGTGGTCATAGAGTGCAGGAAGCCAAAGTTAGGTAGTAACTTCCCAAGCAGCACATCACGATCATAAGTAGTTGCAGCAACTTGATTATGACTAATGAAGGCACATTTATGTTTTCTCAACTAAATGGAAACATTCGGAAAAAAACTTCATTCGAATTGTACACAAGTCAAGGCAAACTACCTTCACCCGATTTACTTTCTTTTGCGTTTTGCGCCGAGACGAGTGAAAAGAACTTAATTTTAAACATTTTTCTTACAGTGTAGATATCCTTTCTTGCTGGTACAAGCAGAATGGTTAGGAAACAAACGGTCGCCCTATCTGACGCAAATTTCTTAATTTAATCAAACCTGGTGTCACTCAAATTTGAGAAAATCTGGATGAGGCTGACATGTCGACAAAATCTACCGGATAAAACTTGTCGACTTGTCAATACCAATAAGATTAATTCAAACTGGAGTGACTCCATTTTTGACGAAATCGTGTTGGGTGTAGCGGAAGGTTGAGAGCCGAAGGGAAGAGCTTATCCCAGCGAGAGTCGTCTACCCGAACTCAAGATCGGTTGTCCCTGCTAGCTCTATTCAGAATCCACCTTCAAGGATATCCAACGATTCCAAAATTTCCTTTTACAAATTCCTTATCCCAAGTGATTTCCGCATTCATTAACCACAAATTCTGTGTTGATCTACCAAATTCAAAGAAGGATAAAGCCATTATTGAAGAATAATTTATATCTTCTCTTATGCTCTTATGCGGTAACATTTTAATTTAGACGTTTAACCCTTAAAGGGGCAGGATGGACTTTTTTATTTTGAAAACGCTATATCTCAATGATGCCTTAACCTTTCTAGCTGAAACTCTCACTCAAATCAAGGGGAACGATAGTCCAAACATTTTGGATACATGTCCCCCCTTCTTTTCGTGCCTGAAACTAGATAACTTTGAGGGTATTTTTCATGATGAAATGGAAATTGTTTTTGTTATTCACTTTGTTTCACTAACGGTTTTACGGGTTTAGTTAGTTTTTAACACAAATGTTACATGAAAAGCATATAAATGGATATAACATATTTTTCGGGACGTTTTAGGTCGTCCAAACTTTCCTGGAATGTTGATCATGGACTATGTCACTATGACATCTGAGCATAGGACCTACATACATGAAACATGTCTAACAATGTTCAAGAAGAGTAGAATTGATATCTGTTAACCATCAGTCGTTCAAGTCTCTCCAAATTGTCCTGGAGTTTAGGTCAAATGATCTACTACATCAACCATGACTGGGCTACTGTCCTCCGCAACCCAGCATACCCACGCAGTCTCAAAAAAGCTATACGGAGAGATTACAATATATTTCCCTATATTAAATTTTCCATATGAGACGTTTTAGCTTCTCCAAATTGTGCTGGAGTTTAGATAGTTCGTTGTCTTTAGCTCACCAAGACAAATGTAATGCCCCGAACATTGTGTAATGTCTTCGCTGGTTTATAGTTCCACTTCGCATCTTTTTCGACCCATTTTCATTTCTATTTGTTGTTCTAGGTTCTCCTGGTCATTGAAGAGTTCAAGTCATAAAATCTATTGAAAAAGCAATCTTTTTTTCTGCATATCAGATATTCTCTGCTCCCCAAATCATCCTGGAGTTCAGATCAAATGATCTACTAGATCAACCATATGACCCATTGGCCCTAGTAACGCAGAATACCCCAACAGACTAAAAGAGACTATACACAAGGAATATAGTTCATTTCCCTCTATACAAGATGTTCCATGTTCTCCAAATTGTCCTGAAGTTTAGATAGTTCGTTGCCATTAGTACAACTAAAAACGATAGAATGATATTCATTAAAACACAGTGTGCGCCAGCGACGACAGATTTATAAAGAGTTTTCGTTGAATTCTAGGCGATAATGGCTAGAGATTTGAACCTTATCAGGATGACTTGGTAGTATAAAGTATTGTTTTTAAATGTAATAAGATAGTTTAATTTGGATTATCTATTTTGGTTTATAGGTTATATATAGTTTTTATGAGAGAAGCATATCCAAACAGACTCACAAAGGCATCAATGTATCATTGGGAATTGTATGTTTCTTTGCATGTATGTTTGTTTAGTTGATTAGATTTATTACAAAAACGAGAAGAATGACAAAAGACAACAAACAAAGAATTATTCACATTATTTCCTACAGCTCAAGAAGTCTAAGAAGAAAATTTCAATCGTGAACCGTGTGCCCTCCGTAAAAAAACTGAAATGCGTTGTTGTCAGGACGACCAAATCAATTATCCAACTAAAGAGTATGTTTGATTGGAATTTGTTTTGAGCTTATCGAAATTTTCGTTACCCCTCACCGGCTCAACCGTTGCACAGTGGGCAAGAACTGATGAAAACTAAGCAAAAAATCTGTAACTTTTGTGAACAAGGTCATTACCGCTTGTAAATTGTCTGATGAATCGAATAGAACTAGTTTCAATCACCGCACGGATATGGTTGTAGAGTTATAGTGCTTATTTTACCCCACTTCCCCTTATATTCTTGAATAATTTATAGACATCTTTGCACGGACAAGCTCAAGATCACCTCAAATAGAGGTTTTTTCAACCACCGCACGGCTCTGTGAACGAAGATATGGCTGGTTTTACCCCACTGCCCCTTTTATTTTTAAATAATTTATAGATATCTTTGCACGGAGAGGCTCAAGATCAACCAAATAAAGCTTATCCTATGTAAAATTTCCTGAAGAATCGAATAGAACTTATTTCATTTAGCGAACAGCTTTGTGAACAAAGATAGATTCTATCGGACCATTATACTTTACATTTGGCGTTTGTTGCGTCCAGTACAGTCTTGCCCTTACCAAGATAGTCGACTTAGTTCCTAAAGTTGTGAGTCTAATTCTGTTAAGTAGTTACCACGATATACGGTTTAGTTCTTAGAATCTGAGTTTTTCGGAACTTCTTCCGGCCATATCTCCAAAACCAAATAATCAATCCCAGAAACATCTTTGGGACTACAATATCCTTCGATGGTCGTTGTACCCAAATCGGACCGGTGGTTGCTGAGAAACAGGGGTTAGTTCCCAAAAGCCGTAAAATACGTTTTTTTTTGGAAATTGTTTCGGCTATATCTCCAGAATCAGATATCCGAATCCAAAACAATTCCATAGCATTCAAAACGACCAAGATACCTCTTATTTGGAGGTCAATGCAGTTAACTGGTTGCTGAGAAACATGAGTTAGTTCCCAAAATCCGTGCATTTTCAGAAGTTTTTCCGTCAATATCTCCGGACCGAGATATCCGATTTTAAAATCATTCAATAGCGTGACCGTGATACATTTCATTTGGTGATTGTAGCGCTCAATTCGGAGAAGTTGTTGCCTAGAAACACGGCTTACTTTATTTCATCACATACACACACACCCAGGCATTTCATGATCTTGTCGAGCTGAGTCGAATGGTGGATGCCACTACAGTTCTGACTGTATTTTGTTCAGCTATAAAAAATTACGATATCTAATCACCCATGATCATTGAATCTTCCCGAAGGTCAACAAACACAATTAAATAATCTGGGATGTCCTAGGTCATGCAAACTGTGCTGAAGTACAGAACTTAGGATCTGCAGTTGTAACTGTAGCTTTTTCGGCTTTACAAAATTACGATACGTGTTCAACCATGTTCATTGAACCTTCTAAGGGAAGGTCCATTAATTATGTCACGCAGTAAGGGGGGAGGGGGGTTTGGGAAAACGTGACGATCCATACAAATAAATTTTAAGGTCTATACAAAAAACGTGACAAGGGGAAGGGGACGTGACGTAGTTAATGGACGTTCCCTAAAAGGTCAAAAGGTATAATGCCATAATCTGGGAGGTTGAAGGTCATCCAAACTGTTTTTGAGATCAGAATTGAAGGTCTTCAGTTGTTATTAGTTTTCTACCTCGAGATTGTACATGTAAGGTTGCCACAGATATCGTCATTCATGACATGTATCATAGTCGGTTGACCTTCCAGAAGATCCATTGAACAAGGTTGAATATACATCGTATTTTTTTCTAGCCGTAAAACTATAGTTACAACTGTAGATCTTTAGTTCTGAGCCCCAAAACTGTTTGGGTGACCAAGAACATCCCAGTTTATATCATAATCTATATTGACCTTCCAGAGGACTCATGAACATGGTAGAATACATATCGTAAATTAGTATAGCTGATAAAGGTTACTATTGTATATCTTAAGCTCTGAACTCCAGGACAGTTTGCTAGACTTAGAACGTCCCAGATTATCTCATAGTGTCGGTTGGCATTTCAAAAGATTCGATGTGCTTTGTTGAATACATATCGCTAATTTGTTACAACCGTTGACCCTCAGTTCCTAGCTTCATCGAGTTCAGGATGTTCTGAGTTGAAAATCAGGCCTTAAGCGCATATGTTTTAAATTTTTCTCTAATAGAGCAGGAAATTGGCAACAAGTTTGCCTAAAATAGTGTTCGTTTTTGTTCAGTGTATGATTTTGTACAGACATTTTGCTTCAGGTCTATCCACAAAAAAAAATATAATCACTCAGTTCAGTCATTTGTTTGACAGCAACAACTGATTGTTGCTTCTAAAAATGTTGCTGATAAAGCAGTGTTGCAATAATGACAAAACGTGTATTTTTGTCGCTGTGAAGGAAAACAAGCTCGTTGCAACATGCGAACGAATCACAACATTTTCTCACAGCAACTTGTCTCTTCGATCATCGATACAACATTTTGTTGTTTTCTTGCGTGTTTTGTTGTGATACATTCAAGTTACAACATAGCGTTGTTGCAGAGTGAGGGTGTAACGGGTGTATCACTTGTCAGAGTTATCTTATGTTTTTCAGTGCAACAAGTGAATATTTGACACAGTGCACAGTGGTCCAGAATGCGAATTTTGCAGGAAAGATATATTTTCAGCGGAAGTTTGAAGTTGTGGAGCAAAATTGTCTCCTACAAAGTTCTTTTTAATTACAAAACGCTTTTTTTTTTTGTGTGTATGAAAACTAGGGTGGTTCTTATTTTCAGAGAAAATAAAAATCTAACTTTTTTATTTGCAGAAATAAAGGCATACAATTTTCGAAAAAGTTGTAGAATAAATAATTTAAAGCAACCTTGATTGTATAATTTTTTCTGTAACTTTTAATATTATCGAATTAGAGCATTTTTTTTCGGTGTCCTGACAGAAAATTAAAATTGTTGCTCTTTCTTTTTATTTCAAATTTTCCAACAACTTTGTCTTCAGATGATTTTTCTTACTTGAAAAGATGAAAGTTCGGACGCATAAATCTTGCCGATGTCTCCAACCGTTAGCGAGTAATTAACGATTTTCTTATAAATTTACGCCCTTCTCAAATGTGATTTACTCAATTTAAAAAAATAACCTACCTCCAGTTTTCAGACATGATATGCAATAGTAAACATACTTTCAAATGCTGTTGAGAAATAATTTTTTGGTTAGCCCAACTAGAAAAACCAGTATTTGAAAAAGGCCTATTTTGTTTACAAAACCCATAATAACTTTTGTTTGACATACGATAGAGACAATGTTAGCAAACCAAAAGTTATAACTTTTAGTGTTCAAGAATCAATGCGACGACAACTTTGCTGAAAATTTTTAAATAAAAAAGCTACAGTATAATAACTGGGACACCATAAGCTACGTTGGAAAAAATGCTCTAGTTCGGTCATATCAAAAGGTACAGAAAAAAATATATCATCAAATTTGCTTGAAATTATTAATACTACAACTTTTCCGAATAATGTATGCCTTTATTTCTGCAAATAAAAAAGTTAGATTTTCGACTTTTTTGAAAATAAGGACCACCCTAATTTTTTTTTCAGACCAAACGAAGCGCCTTGTAGATAGAAGCAACTTTGAGGAAGACAATTTTGCTCCAAAACTTCAAACTTAGGCTGAAAATGTAACTTTCCAGCTAAATTCATCATTCTGGTCCACTGTGCAGTGGTCCTAATGGCATCGTTATTGTGGATTTAAATCGGTACTATTTCATTCTTCTTGTATCTTATAATAAGGCGCTTGTAATACAGTATAAAAATCATGATTACTCTGGCATAGTAATGCTGTAATCATCAATCTCTAAATGAATAGACAAATTTTTCATTTGACGTTTGCATGAAAATGAAAATTTCATAAAAGAATAGCCGAAGAACTTTTCATAAGAAGGGTCTAGGATATAGTTTGTAGACAGTGAACGAAACATTTGGAGGAGTCCAAAAGAACTGGAAAACTGGTGTTTTGCCTTGTGTTTGGCCGTAGCACACTACCGCCATCTGTTCAATTGACCGCTCATAAAAAGGTGCTCAAAAGCGATTGTGTTTCCGCAACGATGGTTTACAAAGCAACATGTATTATCAGTGGCGTCTCGTCCACATGTGCACCTCGTGCACTGCACAGTCTAAAATTGTGTATTTTATGTATTATCAAATTCATCGATTTAAAACTCCGTTAATACTCGCAAACTGGGCATTTCAAATGGTGCATATACCACACGTGGATCGTTTGTAGATGTTTTTTTTCCCTATAACTTGATTGCCGATGAGTTAGTGTCTGTTTTGTGCACTTTGTGGTCTGCACAGAGTAGTTTTACTCACTGACTAGTTGCAATTTTATTCTGTTGTTTCGGGACATTGACAAGGTACTTTTTGTGGCATATCACAAGAGACTCGGCAAAGGAGGAACTATGGAGCAAGATACTGTTGTCAAAATTGACGTCGGGGTTCGAAAGAAAGTGCACAACCGGTTAATTTTCTCACGAGACGCCACTGTGTATTATACGTTACGTCTGTTTGTCTGTGGACTAACTTTGTGCAATTTTAAAAATTGAATATAAGTCTACAAAATGTGTTTGATACTTATGACAATCAAAATCTGGAAAAACTCCATTGAAATTTGAAGAAACATTCGCCGCAGCTTCAAATCCACACAAGAGGAATTTTGAGCATAAGACGTAAGAAGACGTGATTAAAAAGACGTAAGAAGAGAATGGCCGATCGGTTTCCTCCGACTTACAAGTGCAACTTAAAAAAAAAACTACCTCCAAGTCCATCAGATGAGCTGCCCCACTCACAAGAAGAATAACCTACCTGTCGGAATCTACCCCCCCGTTTCTACCCATCCATTCCAACTGAACTGCCTAGGTGACAAACCTCGGGATCCAAGTTCGGCAGTCAAGCAGAGACAGTTGAACCGTGAAAGTCCTTTTGTGTTTCGATCCAGCTTTCCAGTGAATCAGTTATGAGTGCATCACCGCCAGGACGAGATTCGGAGGAAAACAATGTCGACCAGTCCTGCCCGGAGTGCTCGGAGGATCCATCCGGCAGTATGGCTGAAGATATTTTGCTCGAGGCAACGGCAAATTACATCGTCCAGTTGAAGGCAGGAAACGCCGCCTACGAGGCAGAGGCGGCGGCCCTTCGTCTGGAAGTTGCCAAGCAGAAGAATTTGCTGAAAAAACTACACCAACAGCTGACGGGAAACGATGATCCGTTGACTCCCGGAGGGACAAGCCGCGTCGAGGAGCTGTTCGAACAGTACGTCCATAACAAGTCGCCGGAAAACTTGAAGCACTGGGTTTTTGAATTGATGAACGATCCCAAGATAAGGTTCTGCTATCCACATATATTCCGAGCCAGTCCGGCTCAGTTGCTTCAATACTGTGGCAACTGGGTTGACCAGCATCTCGATCTCGAGGAACTAAAGGCGGCCATGCAGAATGCCGATTCTGGCGACGACAGCTCAACTCCCAGTCGATAAGAGTGAATTTGGTTATTTTTCGGTCGAATGGGCCTCAACCCGAACTGAAGCCATTAGTGTCCGTAGCAGTTCCAAGACTTGTGTTATTTTGCAGTTTTTGTCTTTTCTAATGTGTGTGGTTTATACAAATTTGTCATAATTCATTTGCAAATGTGTTGTCACTTCGAAAGTATTGTTTACTTTGAGCTCTTTTTTTTTAATTCAATGGTCTTCGCAGTTTTTTTTATACTTTGAGCTAGTTTGTGTAGAAATTTTAATCATTGCAGTAGAAGTGAGATATTTCATAGAAGAAAAATTCGTTCGTATTTTAGAATCAGTCAACTAGCGTGGTCCTTTTTTGTATTCAATTGAATTGTAAGGATTTGATAATACATGAGTTGCCTGTCCGTAATTCTTCATTATTGAGAGGGAAATTATTAAACAAACATTACTTCAAACAAATTGTCAACAGCTCCAACGGAATCTACAAACTAACTTCACTGACGGTATTGAGTGCCTAAAATGATCGAAATAAAACTATACGAATAAAACTGACCTAATGGTTCAAAAATTGTCATGCGACATGTTTTTTTTTTACTTATTTTGAAGAAAATAAATCCAACAAAGGTATTGAAAACAATCTTTACAGAGACTTCTCGTGGGTTGCCAAAATGAATGCCCGGAATAAATTCGTAAAACCAGGGATGCCAGGCGGTCATTGAAGAAATCTTCACCAAAATCGGCGTGAACTTTTCGTGATTGTAGGGAATGTTTTGTAATTTTGAAGATTAACCAAACTGAGGCTTAACAAAAAATTATTTATTTTTCCGAACATCGTGCACTATCGAAATGGGTAGATGTTGACCGATTGGACTCTTTTTTCCTATAAGAAAAATAATTAAAATGTGTAGAGAAAGACCTAGGTCTAAGTTTTTTACCGCTAGATGGCATTGTCAAAGACCGAGAGCCATCAAGCCCAAGGATGAAATACGAAATGAACACTGAAAATCAGTACCGTAAAACGGGGTGACTTCGATCACTTTTTGAACTATTTCTTGAAATTTTCTATGATAATTATCTTTAAAATTTTATTTTACATTTTTAAAACCAGTACTGGTATCAGTAGTATAACACTACACAGAAATTTTCAAAATTTATTATGTCAGATGAACTTTAAAAAAATTGTTTGATTCCCGCGGCCAATTTTCGATAATGGGGTGACTTCGATCAAAATCAATTTTATCCATTTGAAGTGCTTAAATGAATAAAAAAAACACCAAATTTTTATGCAAACCGTTTGATGCAGATGTCTCTCGGATAGCACAGGGGTGGAGCATTCCCCAAAGGGAACATTCATTAATTATGTCACGCAAAAAAGGACCATTTTCAAAACCCTCGCCCTTTGTCATGTTTTTTTATGGACCTTAAATTTTGTGTACCGATTATCACAATTCCCAAAGCTCCCTTCCATTAAAAGCATGACATAATTTATGAGCGACCCATCCATTGCTATTTTTCAGTAGTTCACCATAATATTAGACAAACAGAAATACCTCACTCATGTCGTTTTTAATTCGGTACTACACCGGTGTAAGGACGCCAACACTGCCGTGAATCGCATATCCGTCCCATATGGATAGGAAATCAAGAAAATATGGTACTGATATGCGTAGGTACTGATATAAAATATGGTACTGATATATGTAGGTCCGAGCAGCTTCACGCAGTGAATATCGTTTTTTTCGTACTGCCTCCAACGCAGCTTCCATCGATTCGAAACTGTACTGTAAATAAGCTCTTCCACCAACTTTTTTCACGTACTTTCTCGGCATTTTGGACTTCTCAATGCCATTAAATTGTCGAAATGAATGTTTCACACCTTTTCTCCAACACAGAACAAAACAAAACAAACCCTTTGACAGATTGGAAGGTAGTGCAACACTTCGAGAAGGTTGTCGCGTTTATTCGTTTGCTCTTAATTTTCGATCAATATTTTTTTTTTTTCATTAATGTGTTTATGTATATAAAATTAATATTTTTTCGATTAGCATAGAGAGACGAATGTTTAAGTAATCTGAAAATGTGGATGTCGATTTTTTTTAAATCATTTTATTGCTTGAATATATCATTGTTGTTGAGCTTGGTAAAAAGTACCATAAGGAGCATTTTATCAAAAATATTTTTTAATAGCGAAGGAAATAGAGAAATGCTCAAAACAAAATGCATTCATATACCCTATTAAATGCTGAATATATATGGTTCAAAGCCTAAAAAACTCAGGCACTTGGAGAAGGATAACTTTAAATTGAATAAATATCGGAATTGGCGGTCGAAGTCACCCCGCTCTACGGTAACCATTTCCGGTGAGATCTTTCTGATTATTACAAAATTTTAACAAAATTGTCAAATACGTGCCTTTCTCAGAACATAATATGCTTTGATGATGGGGGTGGATGCCAATATCCATTTGATGTTGCTACTGTGTTTATGCGGGTTTTGTTGTACTAGATTAGTCAAACTGTTTTGAAAGCGACATCTATGGAGCAGTAGAAAAAAAATTAAAATTTCTACACTATTTCAATATTTCATCTTTCATAAGAACGTACTTTTCTGTTTACAAGCCATTTGAAGTTGACTGGTCAGTGTATTTTTTAACAATGAAAAAATCCAAATATCGTGTGGTGATTGAATTCTTTGTTATGGAAGGGTTATCGGCTACTGAAATGCCTGCAAAAATGGTGAATGTATTAGAGGAGTCTTCTCCTTCATTTCCAACCGTTCACTGATGGGTTTTGAGGTTTAAGCGTGGTCGTACAAGCGTTGAAGACGATCCACGCTCAGGATGTCCAAAAAGTGCATCTGTGGGTATTTCTAAAGTTTCAGTAGGTTTTCGTAGCTTGATGATCACATGTTATTATGTGAGGTTTTCCCAGATCTTCCTGTAAACTAGTTCTTTATTTTTCAGATAACATTCTATTTACATTCGTGCGAAATTGGTGAAGTTCTCTCTATGCATATACATTATACTGCGAACTTAATAACAGACTTTCATAGAACAATTCAAAAGTTCCACTAGATACTCAAAAATGCATCGTCTTTTCAAAATGTCTGTTATCAAAACCCTTCTACGTATAAAATACATTAAAGTCGTCTCGTGCTCAAAAGCCAACCCTGTTCTGCGTGTTTTGTATGCAAGAAGACTACGCTTAGTTATATCTGAATATAATATTTTAATTCTTGAATCCACAATCTCAACTTTTTTTTGTGGCAACCAGCGGATAGCGCTTTGAGCAGAACATCCAAAGCAATATTGGAACTCAGTACAAACGAGTCCTCGGATTTTTTGGCTCCAGCTTGCCAAAGGGGAAGGGCAGAAATTAAATTCCGACGAATAGTTGAACTTGGTGAGTTTATTCCATATATAAAACATAGAATCAAAGTCAAGGAAGATGCCGTATTCGACAAAGTTGTTCAGGTGGCCACCTGGAGGCCGTGAGTCAATACCTGACGCTGTTTTAGAATCCAATATGGCGGCTTCTGGTTTGAGAAAACTAAGAATTACTGTCGAAAACCCAGCAAAATAGATATTCTTGGATCGGAAACAGCATTTTGAAATTTAAGTTGGCGGAATCTGTTTCAGAAAAAGAAAAAGAAATACTGTCAAATACCCTGTAATTTAGCTATATCTGGATGAAAAACGGTGTATAATGGCACGAAACCGATGTCTGACGCCATTTTGGAATCCAAGATCTTTAAAATACGAACTAATTTTAGAAAAGCGAGCTACCTAGCGACCACTTATCGAATGGGAAACAAACCGACGCCATTTTGGAATCCAAGATGGCGGCTTCTGATTTCGCAAAAAAAAATAAATACTTTCAAATGCCTTGCAATATAGATATTGTTGGAACACAAACAGGGGACTTTTTTTTTGTTATCTTACAGATTGGGCCGGGTCTCTGAATGTTATGAAACTTTGCCCAAGCGTAGGGTTCATGGCTATATGAACAAAAAACAATATTAAAAAAATCATGGTTGCCAGTCTTCCTACCAAATTTTCCACAGTGAAGGAAAATTGCTTGGAAGAGCCATAATTCATAAACTTATATTGATGAAATTTTGGTGATGGGGTTTTTTGTTATTTTTGTGTAATGCTCGAAAAACTTTCAGTATCATTCAGTTTTTCCCCCAAATGTCTTCTTCTTTCTTAGCGTTTCAAGCTTATTGCTTTCGCAGTTAGCTTATTGCTGGATCTTAACTTAGTGTTCTAAATGAACTACCATAGTTATTGATTAAGATCTTTCGATGCTTCGATGCCAGGTACCATTTTTGCATTAGTATAATTTTGTGTGGCAAGTACAATCATACCGTATGCCCAGGGAATCGAGAAATTTTCCATAACGAAAAATTACTAGACCAGACCGCGCATCGAACCCAGCCACCTCGAGCATGGTGTTGCTTTGTAGCCGCGCTTTTACCGACTAAGAGAGGACCCCGAATGTAGTTAACCTCTATTACGCTTCGTGAGTGACCCTAATAGCATCCCTACTGTTGGTTTAGACGTGGACTAATATTGAAATACATTTCTGTGCGTTTCCTCAAAACCAAACAAAATAGCAACGTCGAAAAGTTTCATTTTTACGAATGAATAAGCTAGTGTTATTTTGGAGGCGGCCGTGAGATCAACCTGATTATAAATTTCAGCCCAGAATTTCTTGATTGGGGGAAGCTAGGGCACGTTGGGAGGGTTGGTATTCAACCACGTCTCGCTAAGCCGGGACCAGAATCTGTCGGCCCAACGCACCAGATAAGTGGCCACCTTGCCTTCCGTCTTCCGTTTGAGCTTCTGTTGAATCGCCCGGTCGCTTAAACCGGCCGGACGGTCGGACACTGGCTTCCGTTCGATGGACTTTCCTTTCCGGTCGACACGAAGTGGATCCGGATGGCCGACTTTTTTAGGCCCGGATAGATAGTACGAAAAAACCATAGATTGAAGTTGTTTGACTGTTCTCGCCATAGCTGTCGTAAACAAACTGATGGAGCTGTCAAATTTCCACAGTATATAGGCAACTAGTATATATTGACTGCCGACTGGTGGACCGACCTTACTCCGACCCGGGATGCTGGGATCCGTGAAGATTCATTTAGAATTTTCGGGTTTCGTGAAGATTACACAGCTGCTCAACTTGTTTACTCTCAAACTCCCGCCACTTTTTACAAAGGTGGGTTCTGTTTGTATCGCACCACGCTTCGACGAATACCTTGCTGCAGAATAATCACCCACGCTAAATTCTTCTCCTTTAAAACCAGCTGACACTCCTCGTCGAACCAACAGCTCCGTCGATTTTTTTTCACAAACCCTTTGGCATTTTCTGATGCTGTTTTGTAGATGGCGGCTTCAACTGCTTCAGTCATTCCAGATCATACCGTGGCGGGCGTCAGTGCCGAATGTTGTTTCTTACGGAAAGTCGATAGTAGCGATAATTAAAGTATGTAAAAACCATAAATGGTGGTAACTAGAGACCGAAATGTTCGCCTATTTGAGAAGAGAAACGTCATTTTTCACCCGCTAGGAGAAACAGATGAGAATGTGAGAGGCGAGAGACTATTATACGCTCCCAGCAGTTTTCGCGAGAAAAGAAACGGCGATTTATAATTTTCGGAGAGCACGAGTAGCCGATAAATCATTCATTAAATGAGAGGATAATGAGTTATCGGCGAAAATGGAGAGATGAAAATGTGAACGGTTCGCCAATCATCGACAACTTGCTCGAGAGAGAGCATGGTTTTGCGCAGCTGAGTGAGAGTTTCGATATCTGGTGGTAACCATTAATCATACTGGTGGGGATCAGTATCGCAACGCTTCAAAGTGTCACTCTCCGAGGTCTCTACGTTAGAGATGACGAGAAAAACTTGAGTGATCTCAGACGTTGAGAATAAAAAAAAACAAAAAGAAGAGAGTTCCTCTCCCATGTGCGCATCAAAAACAGAGTGCACACAATATATCACTAGAATGACTATCACAAAGCCATCAGTGGTACATGAGTGCTTTCTAAACATCATCTTTTGCCTGTTGAGGTGGCGGATTTGTCCGTGCCTCGACCTACCCCGCAGTGGGATGTTAGGCAAAAGATGACGTCCTTGGTTCGAGTACCACTGTACACATGCCCTTTCGCTCAATTTTCAAACATCTGTTCTATTTCCTACCTGCCGTACAGTGACAGAACTTTCAACACTTTGTCTTCATATTTTTCAGTCTAGCAAAAACATTACTGTCCACTCTTGGTGCCTCATGGTGATGAGCGAACATCTCCTTCTACATCATGTTGATTATTTGAAATCTGATTTTTTACATGGTTGAATAATTTTTGATTAGCATTCGTTTCAAACATTTTGGGAATACTTGAAATGATTGCGATTCCTCTATAACTTTTAATGTCTGATCGTTTGCCAGATTTATGTACTGGTATTAAAATCAGTATTAATACTGGATTTTTTTCCAGAACAGTGTAAAGTCTCCTGATTTAAGTGATAGGTTAAAGAGCCAAAACAGGGGTTTTGCCAAAGAAGTTGCTAGTTCTTTGAATAGTACTGGAAATATTCTATCAGGACCAGGTCCTTTACAGCATCAAGACCATTTAGTGCCAAAAAATATCTTGAACAGCGATGCTTTCAACTGATACGTCATTTTCATGTTCAAATAGATAGGAAAAATAGTTTAGGTCAAGAATATCGTTGGATTTTTTGTATATATTTTGGAAAAAGCGTGCAAACTGATTACAAATATCTCCGCTATCAGAACCATCATTTGTTAGTTTTCTATTAATTTGAGCATTGTTTATGTTTTTGAAATCGTAAACAAGTTCGTAATCAGTATCCTCTGGACGTTGTCTATGAGAATCTGAGAATAATTAATATTCGATAGCAGTATGAAATTTTGCATTCTGCCATAGTGGGTCTAAAGCTTCATCAATACTAAAATCTTCAGTACAATAAGTAAAAACAAAATCTAAACAGCAGTTAAGCTGGTTTCGATCATGATTAATTTGATGAAGTTCTAGGTGGCTGATTTTGTCGAAAATAAATGGTAAAGTTTCATTTTCATCTACAATTGGAAGCAGTAAAGATTCGTTATCATTATCGTGAATTTTCTGGTTGAAACCTCCATAAATGTGAACCATGGTTTGAGGCTCCAATCGTCGACAAACGTTGAATCTAGATTACGCGATGTTTACAAATTTGTCATATGATGCTTTTTTAACCGATATGCGGAGGAAAGTAAACAGATACAAAAAGTTCATCATTTATCATTACATTATGTGTGGTAAGTATTCCAACAACGATCAAACGTTCTCAATATGTCACACAACATTAATACATCGTACTAGAAGAGTCCCGAGCTATAGTCAAAAATTTAACCAAACATCGGTTAAACGGGCAAAATTAATTACAATACCACATACAATGAGAATGGCATTTAAAGTTTTTCCAGGAATAATATTTCCAAAGAAACAACCACGAAACCATGAAAGAAGGTGCAACCACTGTGAGATGTTTAATGTTCAAACTCCCTTCCCAAAACCTACCAGTATCACACCCAAAGTTAATACCTTTATATAAATGTAATACGACATAGCTGCAAGCTAGCAAGCAGCGATGACGGTGAAGAAACAACCATGAAATCAAGCCGACCTATCAATGACAACGTACAAAATCTAACCATGGGAAGAGGAACCGATTGAGTGGGGTAAAGCTGATTCGATATTTTGAACCACGCTTATGCGCATTTTTGCGAGCTGACTAGGTCTTATGAACAACTTTGCTTAAAAAAAATAGTGGTGGGTTATATCAGGGATATAACCACAAGGTCCACGTAGGACCGCGTTGGTTTATAGGAATAATAGTATCATCTAATTTACACGTATCATTACACATATGGTTGGTCATAATGTTTATAAAGTAGTTCTATTAAATTCTTATGAATTTTGCTCTATACTGCACTTTCGTGATCTTCATCTACCTGTGACATTCTATTCAACGCTAGTATATAGCACACGAGACGAGCCGAAATGATTTCATAAGGGACAAATGGTCAGTTTTCAGTAGCCCGAAATTTTGCCATTATATTGGGTAGACATGAAAACCGGTAACTTTCCCATTAGCCGGTCTTGCATGAGTCTGTCTCCCATACCATAACCGGGTGCACTGTGTGAGATTCTGCCGATGACACCGACGGAAACACGGCTTAACGTTACCGCTACTCTCCAATAAGGGCCTGCAACGTCCGATGGTCCAAGCACGAAAGCGGACGATTCAGCTACGCGCTCATGCTCGTGGTCTGACTTCGGCTTACGTGTGAGTGCCGGCACCGGGCTTATGTGTGAGTGATGTAGCAGGGCTGTGTAGTGTATACGTTTATACGAACGTCTCACATCTCTATCTGCAAAGGATGTGTGCTGTATACACACACACACACACACACTGTGGCCCGCAGGTGAAGCCCTGTCCGAACCAACAGCTGAGAGCTCGTGTTGAAAACTGAAATCATTTCGGTTCATCTCGTGTACTTTATACTAGCGTTGATAGCATAGCCCTGAATGAAGAGAGGCACAAAAATACCGTACGAAGCAAAAGAGGGGACGGGCCTCAGTTATATATAAAATCAGACACCGGCAACAAAGCAAAATAATTTTGCAAACTGAGGGGTGTGGCTAGTTCTGTATTCATCATGGAATGAAACTAAAGGAAATAAAAAGAAAAAGACAATTTAAACCATTTATTACCCGTTTTTGAGGACCCGAATAGGGAAAACATATTTTAAACCTGTCTATACGGTGATTTGTATGGGAGCAAAAGTAGGTCATTTTTAATTTAAAAATTGAACTACTTATACTAATAGCACTTAATTGTTATTTCAATGCAAAATTTTTTAAAGTTTTTCTAATCAAATGGTGAATAAATAAAGTCATTTTGTTCAGTTGAACGAGAGTTTTTAGCGTTCAAAAACTTTTCACAAATAGCTCCGGGTATAGAAAAGAGAAACGTAGTCCTACGTTGAAATAGCAACCTTCTTAGTAATGAAGTAAATTACAGCAAACAAAATTGACAGAACAGTTGACATCGTGGGTTCATACATGGCCATCTTAGCTATAGAGAACACTATTCAAATCATCATACCTATCATCTAGAGAAAGTTGAAGTCAATCTTAAGAACACGTACGTCGGAAAAACGTCCCCTACGCCGAAGCAATACTCACCACTATCTGTTTAACCTCAGGAAAATTCGATTTCTAGGTCCCTCATAGTTTTGCCGCAGCACCCTCCATTTACATGTCCCACTTTGCAAGGTTGTATACTTTCCTGGCCGCATATATTTACGAACACGCCGCCGCACGGAGAGCTGTGCCACATAAACAGATTTGACGTAAACAAGCAGCAACAACATCCATACGCGTCAGACTCATTATTCCCGAGTGTGATTCCGGCTGTTGTGTTGTTGCTTCAGGGAAAAAGGGATGATCGCTTGGGGAAATCAAGCCGACAGTGCCACCGCCGGATGGCTTTGATTGGATTGATACAAGTCGTGTCGACTCTTCCAAGGCCATCCCCGATCGTCGTCATCGGTCCCAGTAACCGTGGCGACAGTCTTGGTTGGTATCATCATCGTCATCACCTAACGCATACCTAACAGTTAACTACTGTAGTCGAAGGGGTAAGTCGCAAAATCGAACGCCTCGGTAGATTGACAAGTCAATCAATAACTCAATCTCACACGAGGCGGTGGGGGGGACGGGCGGTATTCGTTGTTATTTATTGAAATTGATTATTATTGAAACTCAGCATTCCATGGACTGCAAGGGTTGCCCTCCTGGTGTAGAGAATGCGTTTTGTTATTGTGCATACAAGCAAGAGGGTTGAACACTTAGCAGGCGCAGGTTTGCTTTTTCGACTTATGACCGCAATAAAATTTAAACAACCGTGAACGGAGTTGCTAAAACAAAAGCAAATCGTCAAAATTAACAAGTCATTAAGTCGGCATCTAATTAAAAACGTATAAATCTGCCGCGAAATAGCCAAACCGTGCGAGGGATGACACAAACCTATTCTTGTTCGCATTGCAAACCGGTGGGTGTCATAAATTACGGTTGCCTGACTTGCAACGCTTGCATTAGCAGACCAATTCGGTGTGACAGTGTTTTCATAACATTGAAAACAACTCTTTTTCCTTTCACCGTCGCGAAAACGCACTCACTGAACCCGAAAGACAATTTATAAATACCATGCCGAGCCATGTCGAGAAGAAGCCAGGCCAGCGACGTCGGCGGCTACCGGGGAGGAAAACTAACATTGGCCGCTAAATTTATCGAATGCGACACCAGAGTGACTTAGAGAACTCGAACGACGCCGCTCGGCTGAGATTGGAAACAGGTTTCAACAGTTAACTCCAGGGATGTTTAATGGCCTGCTTTAATGAGCGTATGAAATCGATACCGCAAGCTCGAAAGGAAAATTTACGGCCTACTATAATATCGAATAGAATTCTGACCAACCCCCGAGCATCTTGACAGATGAGCTTAGGTGCACGTACCCATCTACAAATTGTAGATGTCTCTACTGTGCATAAACAAAAGGGCCATCCATTTTCGATACTACCGCTGTTTAGCTTTGGAATACATGTTTTCGTTTCCTTATGTGTGGATGTTCAAAGCAGTGCAAGAACACATTTTTATTAAGGCGTAATGTTGATGTGGCTTTCTTCCCATTAATGTGATTTCAATTGTAGATATAGATCATCATTACTTATAATATAAAAATTCCCGCATTTTTCCCGAATTTTTCTCGCATTTTTGCCTTATTTTCCCGAATGTTAAGATGAGTCAATATAATTTTTTCTCGCATTTTTCTCGCATTTTTGCCTTATTTTCCCGAATGTTAAGATGAGTCAATATAAATTACTCGTAGCTAAATCTCTGAGCTCCCAAACTTTTTCCAGTTTGATTTACCACCAGACACTTTCCATTCATTTAACATACGCCTTTTAGTGCGACAGGATGAGCCAATTTTCAACAAATGTTGTCAAATTTGGTAGCTCCTTCTTGGTTCTAGCCAAAATTTGTCCAAACCATTTTCCCTTCTCTGGAATCCGGCAAACAACGGCAGACGGCATTGAGCACAGCTGCCCAAATTCTTCTTTCACCATGTGCCAACACCCTTACAAACGCAATTCGCCACCACATGAAAGATAAGTTCATTTCTGGGCTCACCTGTTACAGCCGTGAAGCTAGATCTTCTAAGGGCATCTTCAACGGTGGTTCAAATCGTGGTTTGGATTTATTTGTTTAGACCAAACGCAAAAATACCGCTGCATCGTTGGTGTTTGTAAATTTTGTTTTATACCGGATCTATTTTGCATCATTTAAGAAATTATATAAGCTTCTAAGTTTCTTACTGTACGCACTCTTTAAAAATTAAATTCAATGAACTTCGGAATATCTATGAAGATTGGGTGGAAATATCTACAATGAACATGAGAGAATTTGATTCAACTTCTCGGCAGTTGAATAAAATAATTGGAAGTTTCCAGATAATCATGAAGATTGCTCGCTGTCTTTTGAGAAGAGAAATGGTGGAACTTTAGAGAAGTTCATTGAATTGCCGAAAAATTATTAACGTTTCTGGAAACTTGGATGAACTTCCAAAAAATTTGCTGATCATCCATGGAATAGGAACAACTTTCTGGAAATGACGGAAACCTAGAAAATCAGATTTCGCTTCCCAGTAGTTGTTTTAACATCCAGCAGGTACATATTCTGTAATAAAAAGCAGACTATCACACAAATTTAAATAACTTACGAGAAATTGAAAAAAATAATATTGGAATCCGTGGAATTTCTCCGTGGAAGATGTTGTTAAACCGTACAAGAACTTTTTATGATCTCCAAGATTGTGAATAGGTGAAAATTCTATGAAATTGATTAAAAAGTAGTTGGTTTCTTTACTGTCGTTTTGGTTGGGTTCGAAAAATAATCGAATAGTAAGAAGTTTAAGTTCTTTTTATAACTTAAATACCCTGAACTTTTGGGATGTTTTCGGAACGATTGGAAAGTTTCTCGATCACCTGGAAAGATCCCTGAAGTTCTAGGAAGCTCCTCAAACTTATGGAAAAATCCTTTGAATGTTTCCTAAGCTTTTTGAATGCTAAAAAAATCCAGTTTCCTGTTTATCTGGGACGTTTTCTGAAATTCTGGAAAGTTTCCCGATCTTGGAGGAAGTTTACTGAAATTCTTGGAAGATCGCAGGACTTGAAATTTCCTGAATTGCTGAATCCCCTGCGCATCCGGGAGTTTTTTCGGAGCTTCTGCAAAGTTCCCTGAACTTCTAGGAAATTTTCTGAATTTCTGAGACGTTCTTTGAACGTCTGAGATGTTTGCTGACCTTTTGGAAAGTTTCCTGATCTTTCGGGGAGTTCCATGATCTTTATGAGCATTTCCTGAAGTTCTGAGAAGTTTTTTGAATTCATGAGAAACCCTGAACTTCAAGGAAGTTTCTTGATGAACTTCTAAGCAGTTCTGTATGTGTCTAGCAAGTTTCATGAAATTCTAAAAAGTTCAATAAACCTCTAGGAAGATCCGCAAACTGTTGAAAAGCTTCATGAATTTCTTGACTGTTCTCTTTTGAAAGGTCTCTAATTTTCTGGAAAGTTCCTTGAATTTTTGGGAAGTTCCCTGAACATCTTGAGTAGTTTTATGAACTTCTGAAAAATACCCAAAATAATCTGATAAGTTTTGTAAACTTCTGGGAGCCCCCTGAATTTCTGGATAGTTACCTGAACTTCTGTGAAAAACCCTTTACTTTTGGAAACTTCCCTGAACTCGTGGTAAGCTCCTTGAATTTGCCTGAATTCCCTGAATTTCTAGGAAACAATCTGAATTTCAGGGAAGTTGTCTGAACTTCTAGGAAGAACCCCTTATTTCTGGAAAGCTCCCCGATTTTCTGGAAAGTTCCCTGATTTTATGGTATGTTCCTTTGACATCAGGGAGAATAGCTAAACCTCGGGAAAGTCTAAGTCAAATCTAAAAAGTATACCGAGCTTCTGATAAGTTCCCTGAGTTCCATATCCCTTGGCATGGTGAAACGTCGCAGAAAGTGCTTCTTGTCATAGGTTGGCGTGGCGCTATCTATCACTATCAGCACTATCTAATATCGTTTAAATGAGATGCATGCATTCACACACTCACCACCACTCAAACCAATCCATGGTAAAAAGTTTGCGAAAAATCCTCGGTCTCTGAAAAAAACAAAACTTCTGATCTCTGGATATTGTATGATTGACAAGATGATAGGTGTTGGTGGGTTTAACAACAAAAAATACTACACCGGTGCGGGGAACGCAAAGTTGGTCTGTTTTCGCTGGTTCTTTTTAAGTTTGCTGATGCAAATCAACTATAAAGATGTTAAAATAGACCACCGCTGAAGATGCTCTAAGCGATACGTTTTGAACAGGCTGAACTATGAGATCGGTGGACCAAGTAAATGACAAAAACGCCACTCAAATCATTTGAAAAAGGTGTGAGTATGGTTCCTTCCATGTGACAAAAACTCCCGATCATTTTGGATTCCCGCATTTCCCAATTTTCCCGAGTCTGTGGCCACCCTGAATTTTTCTTCTAATTTCTAGTTACAGAAATTCCACTAAACAGCAAAAACCCTCTAGGATTTAAAATTATTGAAATTTTAACTGAATGTATTCTTATCGATGGATCGGAAAACAGCTCGGAATCGCACATTCAACCGTATCTCATGTGATCAAAACGTTCAAGGACCGTAAGACAACCAAGCGGAAAAATGGTAGTTGCCAAAAACGAGGCACATCAAATCCGGAGAAGGCCAGGATGGTATTGAACCAATTTAAGCGTTATCCCAACATTTCGATCAGGGATGTTGCAAAAAAGGCGAAAGTCTCAGTTTGTTTTGTGCAAAAAACAATGAAACGTTCTGGAATACATGTGTACAAGGTCCAGATGGCACCAAACCGGAGCGATAAACAGAACCCGGTGGCCAAAACTCGTGCAAGAATATTGTACAGTGAGTGGCTCACAAAACCGTTCTGCATTGTGATGGACGATGAGACCTACATTAAAGCCGACACCAAACAAATGCCAGGACAGGAACACTACGTCGCCACCTCTAAGTTGGCCGTTCCGGAGAGTGTACGGAAGAAGAAACTGTCGAAATTCGCCAAAAAATTCCTTGTCTGGCAAGCGATCTGCGGATGTGGCAAAATGAGTCAGCCCTTCATCACCTCTGGGACCGTCAACGGACAAATCTACAAGGACGAAAGCCTCCAAAAACGACTTCTGCAGGTCTTGAGATCTCACGATGGCCCGACACTGTTTGGCCCGGCACGGATTTGGCATCTTGCCACTGTGCTCGGCCCGTCTTAGACCGGTACAAAGATAATAATGTAGTTTTTGTACCAAAAGACGTCAACCCTCAAAACACTGCGGAATTTAGCCCAATTGAAAAATTTTGGGCAATCATGAAGGCAAAGCTCGTTAAAACTCCAAAACTGATAGAAAATGAACTTGAACTAAAGAAAGTGTGGTTAAAAGTAAGTAAGCAAGTCGGTCCTATCATTGCCCAAAATTTGATGAAAGGGGTCAAGGCAAAGGTGCGGGCATTTGGGTTGGGAGAAGAGGTTTATTAAACCAATGATGTCAAAACCTAACCATTTAGTAGTACTTTATTTCCAGAAAGTTTGAAAAGAATCGGGCTCAAGGAAAATTTTTGGTGACCTATTTTTTCTGTCCAAATTTTATCGAAAACAGTCTTTAAAAATGCTGCATGTGGAAGAAATATCGAAGTTCTAGATAGAGTCGATGAAAAACTGTATGGTCACTGAATGTGAGCTCGAGAATGAGACTGCCGGCTTTGAAGATTGTATAGCGAATAAGATGGCAAATAGAACTGTAGATGATAATTTTATTCGACAATCCATGACGTATTCAGCAATGCATGTTCAAAAGCAGCTAATAAAGAAGTTGAAACGTGCGAAACGTGCCTCAAAGAAGTGATTGGTCTTGAAGTACACAGCAGCATTCTTCGTATTTGCAAACTTGCTGAAATAGGGTTGAAGATCCTCATCAACAACAAAAACAACTTTAATGTTGGAAAATTCTACTGTATTTTGAAAAATCGTATAGTTATGAATGTTTCCAACAACCATCCTACCACATTCAACCAACTGGTGGAGCACATCCTAGATCAAGATGCTGTTAACAATCATCGGAATATGTTGATCAAACGGTGCATTGACTTTTATTTAAAGTATCGTCTGGAACAACACGCAAAAAACATCGAAGGAGTTAAGGTTTCACTTCGTAAGAAGCTGACCAAATTGATACTATTCCGAGGAGAGTAAAATAAAGGAATTGTTTTTTCCGAGAGATATTCTAGAACCAAAAAATTGATACTGTTCAATGTGATCAAAACATTAACAACACATTGATGAAAAATTACAACATATCGTCAGCATTAAATTTATCACGTACGAATATGAGCTCCACAGAGTTGAAAATAATAGTCGATGCAAATACGTTCAATTGATAGTTTGTTCTAGAATTCATTCGATTTGACAGAATCAGTGAGCCATGATTATCGGGGTTCATTGACTTTACTCTGCAGCTGTCAAGTTGTTACCGGGTTTGATTCTGACAAACACTTACCGTCAAACTAACTGCTCCAGCTAACTGCGACCGCCTGTTGTCTACTCTGTTGACAATCAATCCCACCAGCCAAAGGTTGATTTGAATTCTTCTCCCCGTTGCGAAGAGAAAAACAAAAGCACTGATCGTCACGCTGTCGCCCAACAAAATAATAATCTTCTTGAATCAAACCGATTCCACAGACATTTTCCCGCTTCCACTTCACCGCCGGCAACACACCTGAGCTGGCAGACAACAAGATGCTTCTGCTCCGTTGCGATTATTGAACTTTACACTTTGCGACACTTTTCTCCGGAGTTTTTCTTCCAGCAGCAGCATCAGCAGCACATGACTTTCCACCGAACAACAAAAACGATATAACAACAAAACAACTTTGACACTTGAATTGCACCGGAACGAATCTCTCCACTCTCGAAAGAAAGCAATAAGCAAACCTCGTG
This sequence comes from Aedes japonicus, assembly GCA_034211315.2. Lineage (NCBI taxonomy): Eukaryota > Metazoa > Arthropoda > Insecta > Diptera > Culicidae > Aedes > Aedes japonicus. Next base: position 147,987 of record JASCZW010000262.1, read on the forward strand.
CCGTTTTCCTCCACCGCTTCAGCCCAGTCAACGAAGGATGAAGATTCTCGCTCCGAACGATCACAATCACGTTCGTTGGTCACAGCCACAAACACACACACACGCACACACTTGGCGTCACGACGTTGAGCTCAGATGAATTTTCCTTCCCTGCAGCCCTGTAAATGCAAAGCGTAGAAAAAAGCAAGAATTAGTTTGAGGATGAGGTTTCCGCCGTCATTGTTGCTAGGATTTACGGTGTTGACCTTTTCGAGGAAAAAGCATTCCCAGCGCACCCTCGCCGGCTTTTTACTGCAATTTCCCTTGAACTTCTCCGGCTGGATAGAGCCGCCACCACATCAAAGTGAGCTCTGCGCAGACAGCGCTTTTTTTTTACATCGAACAAAAACAGTCACCACCCCAGTCGCAAACAAGAGAAAGCATAAAATGTCATGGGCTACTACTACGGGGATTGTTATTGCATTCCGCGTTGCCTTTGCTTTTGTTTCGATCGTTTGTTTTTTTTTTTTCAGGCATGAGGTGTGGGTGGCAACGACGGAGGAAGGAAAATGTCATTTGACATTTATTTTATCATCCAGGCAACGGCTGGTAAAGGTGACGAAAGGGTTTTAAATACTTTTCCGGCCACCCGGCGTCCTCCCTCTAATGCTTGTGGTATTGTTAATTCCCTCTAGGGCTGATTGTTTGAAGGAAATTTGCCTTTTTCCGGTTGGATAAATGGCAGAACCTGAATTTCCAACCCGGTTGCAACCGGTTGCTGAATGATGCAAGAAAATCAACGAAGCCAGAAGAATCAAATAGACTCCAATCTTAAGGTGAAATGGGAGAGAATCCTTTCTGCATATGAACTATAGGTTAGGTTTGTTATCACTCTTCTCGTTTTAGAAACGAAGAATCACAAGCGAAACAAAATTAAGAACGCTAAAATTGCTAACTAATTGATGGTGCAGCGGAGGAAACGATTCTTGAAAATTTCACGCTTGAAGTTCTAATAGAATTTGAGGGGTGTGCTCAGAAAATTTTTTAGTAGAGGGTGTTCCGATCACAATTTGGTCAAACAGTAATGTGTGTGAGTCGATCAAAGTTTTTATTAATAAGTCAAATTCTTTTTCTTTTTCAAGTAAATTAATACAGAATACAGGGGACATTTTTAACTAAGCTTCTCATAAGATTTTGTACAGTCTCCTTGTCCACTTTATTCGGCGCAGAACGCCAGTTTGCCTTGAACTGTTCCTCTCAACCGGTTTTTGAGTGTTCTTAGGGTTCCGCTTGACGATGACCCAATATTGTTCGATAGGGCGGGGCTCTGGCGTGTTCAGAGGGTTCTTGTCCTTGGGCAAGATGCCAAATCTGGCCAAAATAGAACGGAACAATTGTGTCGCTCCAGAAAAGGCAGAAGGCGTTTTTGTAGGCACTCGCTCAGATAAATTTCCTGGTTGACGGTTTCGGTCGCAATTTAAACGTTGCTCTTCAAGCCACAGGTACAGATGGCTTGCCACACCAGATATTTCTTCGCGAACTTTGACAGTTTAATGTGCTTGAAAATATCTGCCACCTTTCCCCGTCCGTCGTTGCCGTATAAAATTCCTGTCCAGGAAGCTGTTTAAAGTCTGCCTTGACGTAAGTTTCATCGTCCTGTACCAGGCAATCCAACTTCGTCAGCATCGCCGTGTACAACTTTCGCGATCGTGCTTTGGCCGACATGTTTTGTTTATCGTCGCGATTTGGAGTCACCACTTTCTTGTAAGTCGACAGTCCAGCTCGTATTTTAGCTCTATCCACGGTTGAAGGTGCCACTCCCAGCTTCTGTGCGACATCTCGGACGGAGAGGTTGGGGTTCCGCTTGAAACAGCGAGCAGCTCTTTTTGTCGTCGCTGTGGCCTCTGGCTTTCGATTTCCCCCCGATCCAGCTTTCCTGGCTGTCGACAAACGTTCACCGAACACTTTTAATAGGTTGGTAGCAGTTGATTTAGCCACATTCAACAATTTCGCCAACTTGGCGTGAGAGTTTGGATTTTCGCCATGCACATGCAAAACTTTGATGCGTTGCATCTCTTCCTTCGACCACATTTTGATAACTGAATTGCTAATCTCAAAATTAAAATAGAGACATGATGAAAATGAAGGGTGAGTTTAAGTCTAGTTTAAGTCGACCAAAGTTTCATCGAAACACCCTTTAGTGTTTGAGATTTGTGCTCAGCAAACTTCGAAGTTATAGGGACTTGATCCCATATCACGCTAAAGACGATTGCAGAGATGGACAACCAAAATTGCTGTTGAAGCACGATTCATACGTCTCCTCCACGTTTCGTCTTCCATCTGCACTCCGCCTTAGCCACATAATGTCTTGTAGATGATCAACTTTGTAGTTCGGCGAACTTTGTTCGATCTTAACGTCCTTCGGAGTCCAACGTAGGCATGATTGCCAGCCATAATGCGCCTTTGTATTTCTCTGCTGCTGTCGTTATCGGTGGTCACCAATGAGCCCAAATACACGAATTCCTCTACTACATCGATTTCATTACCGTCGATCTGAACTCTTGGTGGGAGGCTTACGTTCTCTTCTCTTCATGTATTTTCTGTTCAATGCATTATACCCCTCCCGCCCCCCACCCGCTCCCTTAGTGCTGTATGGCGAGCTTAAGATGTTTCTCAAAAGAATCACCTGCGACACGCACCTCGTCCATCGGCATCTCGTCCCAGATCTTGGAAATGAGCCTCTCCTAATTGGTACATAGTGCTCACTTGCTACTCGCTCTGCTTGGCCAGAATGTACGACCATACAGAAATCCAGGGGATTAAGGTCCGGGGAGCCCGTAGAGGTCCCGAAGATCCGGGGCCAGAACCTGGGTCGTTGAATTTCACGTTTTGACGTAGGACTACGTCTGTGTTTTCAATACTGGGGTACACGTTCGAATTGCGAAAATTTGGAGCGTCACGAAAAATATATAGGTTTTGAACGTTAATAACTAAGTCATTCCACGATTGATTTTCAAAATGTTTGCACCAATCGATCGGAACATTTTCTACGCTTCGATTTAAATATTTAAAACTATTGATTTTTAACATTCAACTATTGAAATTAACGCCAATATAAGGTGATGTCTTATAATGCCGATTTTTCAGAGTAAATTTACCAAATACACAGTACTTTGCTAGCACAGACTTCATATTTAAGTAAGGAACGTCTCCTATGCATCAGGAAAAGATATTTAAGGGAGACACGTTGAAATTTTCCTTCAGTCGTTCAGCGATCTCAAAGATGTTGAGTCAGTGCTCGGCTACGCACCGTCACCGGATTGCAGCTCCCACACGTTCGCATTCACTGTCTACTATGGAAGGTCTCTACATCGAGTGCGTTGGTGCTGGAGCCCCCGTCTATTTCGCTGCGGTGGTGAAATACCTGGTCGATGAAGTGCTCGAGATGGCAGGAAATACCAACCCGTGACAACGCGTCGACTAAAATCATACCACGTCACATGCAGCTGGCCATCCGCAACGACGCAGAGCTGACGAAACTTTTCCGGTGTGAACATTTCACAAAGTGATGTATTTTTCAGGCTGTCCTGCTGTACACGAAGACCGAGTGAAAAGCCCAAGTTCAAATGGAACCATGTTCTCCCCGTCAACTAAAATCCGTCCTTTTCAGGACGAACAACATAGTTTGCCCATCTAAAGAGTTTGTTAATTTGAAGTTTCTCTTGCGTTCATCAACATTTACATTCCCACGCACTGGCTCAACACGGCATAGCTTTAAGGGTCGCATCTCGCTGTAAATGGCTAAACATGTTTAATAACCAACAAACGAAATATATGTCCATATCTCGACTCTCTTTGGTAGGGGGTTTTGTCCCTGAAAAGGGCATTTTTCTTTTACATGATGTGAATTTAACATCCGAAACCATACAGCGTGATGATTTCATTTCCTCGCTGGTGTCTGCCGCAACTAGTGAGGCCCGTCCCCTTTTGTAAAATTTGTTTCGCATTGCCTTTGTGTTACCACCTTCCTTCCATTCAATGATACCCGATGCCATTATATAAAAAACAGCACTTACATTGCAATGTCACTACGTAGTCCTACGTCAACTTTGCGTACAACCCCATCGGGCTGTCCCTTCTAGTTTTTCTCGATAAAGACCAGTGGGAGTTCTCTGGAACCCCGGAATGTTTCTGTGGGACGGAGGGATGCTGGCCAACGTCGGCGTCCACAGCCGATGATTTTGGACACTGTGCGGCTGTTGCAAGACAAAGAGTTTCGCATCAGCAAACACGAACTCCTGACCTGCGTGCCGCGAAAGTATCAGTTTGGCTCTGTTCAGCCTCTTCTTCGTTGTACCCTTCGTTACCCCGTGAACCTTGCGTTTCTTGTACGCATTGTATCCCAGGTCCTTCGCCATGATGATGTGGGCAGTCCCGATCGACACATCCAGGTCAGCAGCGGTCTTCCGGATCGAGCGGTTCTCATTTTTCGAGGAACCTACTCCCTCATCACCTTGACGGCTGCTGGTGTCCTCGCAAAATGCGGCCGCACATATCTCGCACGGTCTTTGGTCGAGCCCGTCTTCCGGTACCGACGGATGGTGGTATAGATGGAATTCCGCATCACCCCGTGTGATTTCAACCACCGGAAAGTGTCGCCGAGTCGCTACGAGGCCCAGATGGAGAACCAAACACGGGAGTTGGTTGAACTACCGAACGGCAGAAAGCCTCTACGCTGCAAGTGGGTTTACAAGCTGAAGACGAACTTCCCGGACGGATGGATCTGAGGAGCGGTACAAAGTCCGCCTCATCATCAAGGGCTTCTCCCCATGGTATCGATTACACCGAAACGTACGCCCCTGTTGTTCGGTATGCCACCATCCGGTATCTGATGTCGATGGCTGCCAACATGAATCTTAAGATCCTTCAGCTGGACGCGGTGTCGGCGTTCCTGCAGGGCGACCTTGAAGAAGAGGAAATCTATATGCAACAGCCGGACGGATTCATCGCCCTAGCAGCTTCCACGAAAGTCTGCCGCTTGAAGAAAGCACTCTGCACTGGATCAAGCAAGCTAGTAGAGTGGGGAACCAGAAGTTGAATGCTGAGCTGAAGCGCATTGGTTTGAAGCGGTCCGCCTACGACCGGTGAGTGTACTTCAAGATTGAAGTTGGCATAGTTCTGATAGTGGCTGTATACGTGGACGATATGCTGGTGTTCTCAAACAACCAGCCATGGGTGGATCGTTTGAAGAAACAGCTGATGACGAAATTCCGGATGAAGGACCTTGGTTTGGCCAGAAAAATCTTTGGGATACGAGTGACGAAAGATGGTAGCCGTGTAATGGTAGATCAGGCGAGATGCGTCGAATGTCTGCTGAAGTTCTTCAATGTGGCGGATGGCAATGTTGTGGCAACCCCTGCCGATCCGAATTCCGAGAGTTTGTGGGAAGTCTGCAGTATCTGGCGCAATCGACACGACCGCAAACATATTAATATCCGACACCACTACGTGCGAAAAAAGCTGGAGCAGAAGATGATCACTCTGCAACACGTCGGAACGCAGGAGCAAATCGTGTCGATGTCCTCATCAAGGCAATTCCAATCTCGAAGCTAAAAGAAGCAAAGAAAACCCTCGAGATCAAATAATTCTCGATTAAGGGGGGGTGTTAGAAACTAAGTAATCGCTGAATTATTATTGTACATAGTAGTAAGCTATGAATTCTCGCGTAACTTTTCAAAAAGACCTATCTAACAATTTGCTTATCCCGAGGAAAACGAGGTTGAAGAATATGAAAATATTTTTTGAAAATGTTTCAAACTGGATCAAGTTTTACCCATTCAATTGCTTTTGAGGGCAAGCATTGTTGTTGAATTTGCTACAGTAATGGTCTTTGTAGCATTTTATGTCAAAATAACAACGAGAACATCAAAAATGTTAGATAGGACATTTTGCTTAACCGAACTGGAACATTGGTCGTGCCACATAGGACGTTTTATTCCAATGATAGCTCCATAGGTCATTTCAATTTTTATTATCATTCTATTAGTAAATTAGAACATAACACATAGCAACAGAGATTGCTTTCTCTTTCACATACGCATTTGCTTCCCAGTGAAAACAATCCTATTCTTTCTACGTGCCTTCTCGTAGATCAGATCTGGCAAATTCGTATTCAGAGCATGGTTAACGTCTTGGTAGGCAGTGCCACAGCCGCAAATAATTGGGTAAAAATCAACCAAATTTTGCACACTTTCTCATTGATGTGTATTGTTTACATGCTGTCAAACTCGAAGTCGTCTCTACGAGAAGATGCTGACAAAATATGGCTGCTGTGTGATGGACGACGAAACGTATATAAAAGCTGATTTTAAGCAAATTCCGGGGTTGGAGTTTTTCACCGGCAAGAACAAGTTCTATGTGGATGACAAATTTAAGAAGAAGAAAATGTCGAAGTTCGCCTCCAAATATCTCATTTGGCAGGCCATCTGCTCTTGCGGACTGAGGAGTGAGCGTTTCGTGACAAAGTGACATTTTCGGTGTCAATAATTTCGTGTTCGCCCTTTATATGATTGTTAAAATAAGAAGTTTCTGGCATTAACCCATAAATTCGACTATAAAGAACTACTGTACTGGGTCATAATGAAATGTGTGATAGTGAAAGTTCACAGAAAAAAAGTTGATATTAACAGGTCCAGAATACGCAAACAATCCCTATTTGGCCTATACGTTTATTTTAGCAGTCGACTCTTTCTTGCGCGTCCGAGAAGCGAAGTTTCGGAAGGTTACATCCTGAACATTCGGCAGACCGCAGAGAGCCGTCTTCGGTCAGATCTTTCGGGGTTTCCACTTTTACTGTTTGCGCTGCATTCACTTTTGTTCCTTGCACATCTGGATATGAACCATAACTGGCGACAACGCAACTTCACTGGCTACCACATTTAGCAACTTCCTCAAATTGAGCTGCTGATGATTGATCCGGATGTGCTGAAAATATTGTAGTGGCTGCGGCTGCAAGAAACGACTAAAATTCAAGATATATTTTGATTTATATAACCTTATTTTAAGGAACTAATGCACTTACTGCACTTCCGACATTGTTGGAACGGTATTTTGTACTTTCTTTAATCGAACGACCGAAGTACGGATTTGCTTTGTTATGTTTGTTCTGACACTTCAGACGTTTAGCGCGACAGGTAAACTGAAACGTCTTATCAAACAGTAGAGCATCGCTATTGCGAAATCAGACATCGGACGTTTTGTTGATTTTCAATTTTCTTAATATTATGAAAACATATCAAAATGCGTGTTTTAACATAATGTTGATAAGTGCAATAGAAATAGTGTACATTAATTATTTCAATTTGTTTACATTTGTTACATAAGACCTTTTGAAAAGTTACGCGAGAATTATTTCAAATATACTTTTGTTTATTCGTTACCCACACGTCATTCGAGTAAGAACTTCTTCTAACAAAAACCTCTGAATATTGAGACTAGGTTATATTCCAAAATTTCACGCAAAATTATTCACGCAATGCATTCATGCTGGATTATTGTGAAGATTAAATTCCGTCACAAAGCGAACTCTTTCGTTGCCATCAATTTCCTTAAATTTAACATAACTTTTGTTAAACCCAAAGATTAAATAATTCCATATCCCACAATCAGCGAAAACGGACAACCGAAAACGGCCACGTTTTTCCCATTTTCAAGAAATTCGAACCCTCACTTCGTCCATTCGTCCCGAACATAAATTTTCCATCCCCAATCTTACCCATCCGATCTCGAACCGGCGCTTACAGTTACAGCTCTCTGCCAGCAGCATCTTGATAATCCTCCGAAGTTTAGCTCCGAATCACTCCGACCCGGATGAACCCATCTCCGACCACAACGCAGAAGTTACATTATTCAAAACTGCCGAAAAATTTACGCACCGCCTACTGCCAATTTAACAGGCGAGTAAGTAATGCGGTTTGCCACCTCACCCAACCGAGTCCGGTCTCCGGACCGAGGATGACCAGAAGATACTAGAACGTCTAATTTACGAAACAAGAAGTGACGGTTGGACGTTGGCGGCGTGATGGTGGCGTGAAATTGGGTTCAATTGAAAGTGAATTGCACGCCGTTTTCTCAAGATAGGCGCGAGATCCATCTTATTTCGAGTCGGGGCTATCAGGCGGCGCTATCTCGCTCGTGTTTTGTCACTGTCGGCGATGATGGTCGCGTGCTAACGGAATGGGGGGTGGGTGAAGTCGGTTGGTGTTGGAGATGAGTCGTCGGGTGATGAGCGCTCGATTGAATTTTTGATGGAATTGGTTTTCCGTGAATGGTTGAATAATTTCGGCTGTTGCTTGTTTTGATGAGCTTGCAACAAGCGAAGAACAGACTTCAATGAGGCACTGATGCCAGATCCTCAGATTTTTCTACATTTATTATTTGCCGTAATCAACTGTAGTGAACGAGAGTTCATACAACATTTTTAAAATTTGACTGATAGGACTAAATCTTCATGTTGTTGCAAAAGACAAGATTACCGTCCATCGAAAAATATTTAATGTTATCTGAATGTCTCTTCCTATAAGATGACACCTTTACATCTATTTCCAGGACATTCCACTGCTTTAGCCTTGAAGCTAGCAGCTGCGCTTTGGTCTTGGGTAGCTCCAAATCTCGAATCAAATCGTTCAGCTCCTCTTGGGTTATAACATGCGGTTCCTCAGACTCCGAAGGTAAAAAAACTGGATCATCCTGAAAGCTTTTCTCAGATTCGCCTGTTCCCAAATCCAACTCATCAGCACGTCCAGCAATATTTGGAGATATTGGAACTGGCATTGCTTCGGAGTGCAATGTTGGCCTTGATGGGTATTCGATTTTATGCTTCAAAGCTTTGGAAAATCCATGAATTTTTGTCAAACAAAAGTAACAATCGCTCATGTGATTGGTTGGATTAGTCCACACCATAGGTTTGGCACAAGGTAAGCCTTTGTGCGTACCTTTCATCCAACCAAGCAATGTTCGGTAGCATGAGCAACAGGAGTATGTTGGAACCCATGGAAACTCACGATTTGGAAGCTCCTTGTCAAAATACAGCTGATATGCTGTCTCCAACAAAGGTGTAAACCCCTTTCTCTGTTCCTTCAATATCACGTCTTCACAAATGCAACAAAATTTTTGCGGATCGTTCAGACAAATTCGCGACATTTTTACAAAAATAAAAAAACGCGTCCGTAACATGCAAATAGCTAGCTTTGAATGAATAAAAAATGATTGTGCAAGGCTGAAGAGAGTCAACATGAACATAAATTGACGCCAAAGCAAGACAGCAATAATGACACAAATTTTGTGCCGCAAATACGCCAATAGACCTTTTCGACATTTAATCGTCTTTCTTTGTCTAACATGCGGGGATTAATGCACGGTTTGGTTTCCCACAACTTCGTTGACTTCTCACTCGCACTACTTCGATTCAAATCTTGCAGTAGTGTGCGTAAATTAAACGTCAAAAAGCTCTATAAAATGCCGCATTAAGCTACGTGCTTGAGGAGTCTTGCTTTCTTTTTTTAACATATCTTTTCCTTATTCTCTCGAGCAATAGTGACTACCACAGAGTCTTTTGTCTCTGTCTATTCTTTTGTTTTTTGAGTGTTTGCGTGTTTTAATGCTGCCTTGCTCATTCCTATCCTAACTTAAAAATACGGCACTGCTGAATAGAGTATTTAATGAGGCGTTTCTGAAGGGCTCTGTGCAGTTGACTTTTGAATTAATGAATGAACTTTGAAGATCTTCCGTTCCCAAACTGCTGTAAGAAGCAACATCAATATACTGAATATACTCAAAGAGGCACAGCTAAAGGGATCGTTCATAAATTACGTTATGCTTTGAGAGGGAGGTGGGGGGGGGGGTTTAAAAAGTGACGATGCATACAAAATAAAAATGATAAAGAAAGGAGGGGGTTAAAAATCTGTATTTTAAAGCGACGTAATTAATGGACGGGTTTTGATGATATAAATAAAAATGATTTTCATGAAAACTCGTAATTTGGGAATGTAAACCCGGTTTTTACATCAACCTTACGTGTTACGAAAAATCCGTGTTCACGAATGAATTCAGGGAGGTCCAGTTCATAAAATTCAAGCCCAACATTCAAAGGGTGGAGCTGAAATTCATGTTTTCAAGATAGAAAATCTTGATTTTTATGAAAATTCGTAATTTGGGAATGAAATCCCGGTTTATTTCATTAATCTTACGTGTTACGCAAAATCTGTGATAACGAATGGAGTCAGGGAGGTTTATTTCATAAAATCCAAGCCCAACATTCAAAGGGCGGAGCGAAAATTCATGTTTTCAAAATAGGAAATCTTGATTTTCATGAAAATTCGTAATTTTGTGAATGAAAACCCGGTTTATTTCATCAATCTTACGTGTTACGAAAAATCTGTATTCACGAATGGATTCAGGGAGGTCCATTTCATAAAATCCAAGTCCAGCATTCAAAGGGCGGAGCTGAAATTCATGTTTTCAAAATAGAAAATCTTGATTTTTATGAAAATATGTAATTTTGTGAATGAAAACCCGGTTTATTTTATCAATCTTACGTGTTACGAAAAATCTGTGTTCACGAATGGATTCAGGGAGGTCCATTCCATAAAATCCAAGTCCAACTTGCAAAGGGCAGAGCCAATATTCTGGTTGTTGCTTAGGTAGATCATATGACTACGGAAGTACGTGTTTTTGTGAGTTTAAATCACATTTTTCTCAAAAACTGGACGTGTTACAATATTTTTGAGCCCATATTTGGATTCAGCGTAGCAAAAGCTATAAAATTCAACCAGAAATGCCGACGGGAGCGAAAAAAGTTCCGATTTTGCGACTAGTGTAGTCGGGTCCACCTAGGGGTGCTCTAACATTCCTATGGTAGGCCCACAATGGATACGTTGCGGATGCATTTGCGTGAATTTGACAGTTTAAGAGCCACAAGTGAAAAGGCTACATAAGCTTTTGTATAAAAATCAAATGTGCACCCGGTTTTCCAGGGCTGCAAAATGGTGAGTTGACCACTGTTTAGGAGCGTGCATCCCCGGAACATACTAGTCCCTTTAATGTCTTACAGATGGCGTTGGTAATCGCCAATGTAAACCATTTTCTATGAGCTTCACTCCCTGAATGACGGCTGTCAAAATTTCAGCCATTTATGTCCACGCATTCATTAGTGACATCAGTGATGTTGCCACAGGGGCATCGAGTGAACTGGCAACCCGGTCGACAGAACATCACGCGGCGAGCGGCCAGTCTATGCGCAACGATCTCTAACTGAGAGATGTCAGTCAACCAGAACAGCAGCGGTGCCAGATATACAGACATGTCTGTATTTGTACAGACTTTTGAAGTGCCATACAGACCTAATACACACTACAGACATTATACAGACATTTGTATTTACATACAGATTTAATACAGATTTTTTCTCAGACGATTCTAAATTTAATCATAAAATAGGCTAAACCCGTTTCGAGTGCATGCACCTGGTACGTCTCTGCCTGGCGAAAATGTTTTATGCACTCAATCTGTACCTGCTTTTTACCATTGGCGTTAACGGCGTTACCTTTACTCAACTCTTCACTCCTGAAGGTAAATCCCATTGAGTTATTTGACGATATCATCTTTTTCTCTCTGATATCCGTGATATTTTCACAGTCCTTTTCCTTGAAATTGCTTTTCCCCTTCTCAGAGGAATCATACTAACCCTACTTTCATTGCCACACTCCTCGGCTGCAGTGGGAAGGACTTTTTCATCGTTCAACCTGAAAAATACTAAACTGCGTAACAGGATGAATGCAACTTGCATGCAAGGAATTCTTGCGTCCAAAAAATATGCTAAAAGTCATCAAAACGAAAGTGGGATCACCAAAGTTACAAAGCAAGCTTTTCGTTTATTTTTTTCAAGTTACATGTATGATGAATCTAATAAATAATTTGTGTATGGAAAGTTTAAAACATATTAAGTATATTTAAATACTAACCGATGGATTCTTATTGCAGTCATTGGTGCATCATTTTTCGCATTTTTATTCGTTTTTGCAATAGTATATGTAGGTGTTGTTTTACTAACCTTTTGTTGTTTTTTTACCGAAACTTAAAAACTAAAAAAAATAGTACCCGGTTAGTTAACAACATATTTCGGTTATTTTATTCTAAAACCTCGTCCGAAACAGTCTTGTTACATTCTAATATTGTTTTAATAAATTATCTTCTAAATTGTTAGCAATTCGAGATCAAATGGTTTAAAATATAATTGTAAAATACCGAACACTAGCAAAATTATGTGTAGATAACAATTTGCTGTGAGAAATACGTAAAAAGCAATGTGATAAGTTTTTCTAGTGTACAGGCAAATACAGACTTTTTATTTTGATAAACATACAGACTTTTGAAAAAATCATCTGGCATCGCTGCAGAACAGCGACGTCAAAAATAGAAAGGACAGTTCACAACAAGGAAAGTACATGTGGGTGAAACTAATTATTGCGAAAAGTTAAATTTAAAGTTATTATTCTACTTACATCTATAGTCTTACATACTAGTTTAAATCTAAATAACTGCTTCGACTAGTAAAGGTAAATTTTCATTAATAATTAAATGTGAATCATAAATTAAATTAAAATTAACATTCTAGGACGAAACTTAACCTATGCTGTTGGATGTCTGGATTGAAAGGCTAAAACGCACTGATTTGTGAGTTTCTTAAAATAACCTTAAAAACTAAGTCTTATAATCTAAAACTCTAACTGCGAATTTGAAGCATACACATTTTTCAATAAATTCGCAATGTTCGTAATCAGTTGACTGGTACTTTCGTTGTTCGGTGATCAACAAGTGAGAAGAGACCGATCAGCAAGTTTTTTAAATGGAAAAATCCGAGTTTCGAGGTTTGATAACATACTATTTTCTACGCAAGAAAACGGCTGCCGAAACCAAAGCTAAGCTGGATAAGTATTTTCCAGACTCTGCTCCGTCGATTCAACATTGTGTGATAAGTGTCGTTTTGTTCCTGGACAATGCATTTGTCTAACACGCCACTAAACCCGATCGTTGACCGAGGCTACTTACTTAACTGCGTCCGGGTGCTTCCGGACGCTAGGAAAGGAATGCAACGGGTTCATTTTTAGTCACGCAGTTATGATAAAACTGGCTCTGTTACATACATTAATTGTTATGTTATGTATTCTCCGTGCGAGGAGTAACGATTATGATGTAGAAGGAGATGTTCGCTCATCACCATGAGGCACCAAGAGTGAACAACAATGTTTTTGGCTAGAATGAAAGATGTGAAGAAAGTGTTGGAAGGTCCGTCAGAGTACGGCAGGTGGAAAATCAACAGATGTTTTTGAAGAATCGAGCGAAAGGGCATGTATCCAATGGTACTCGAACCATGGACGTCAATCTTTACCTAACATCCCACTGCGGGGTGAGTTGTAGCGACGGAACAAGTCCGCCACTTCCAGCAGGCAAAAATTGACGCATGGAAAAGACGTACTCATGCCACTGCTGGCTTGTATAGTTTATTCTAGCGATCTATTGTACACTCTGTTTACCGATGCGCACATGGGAAGAACTCTCTCCTTTTTGGGTTTGTTTTGATTCGCACCGACTGACGATCACTAAAGTTTAGTGTACTTTGAGTGATCGTCAGTCGATACAAATCAAAACAAACAAAAAGGAAGGTTCTCTCCCGTATTGCGCGTCGATGAACAGAGTGCCTGATAGATCGCTAAATAAACTATACAGCCTGACAGTGGTACATGAGCGTCTTTCCATGCGTCAATTTTTGCCTGTTGAAGTGGCGGACTTGTTCCGTCGCTACAACCTACCCTGCAGTGGGATGTTAGGCAAAGATTGACGTCCGTAGTTCCAGTACCATTGGATACATGCCCTTTCGCTATGATTTTCAAAGGCATCTGTTAATTTTCCTACCTGCCGTACTCTGACGGACCTTTCGACACTTCCTTCACATCTTTCATTCTAGCCAAAAACATTGTTGTTCACTCTTGGTGCCTCATGGTGACGAGCGAACATCTCCTTCTACATGGCTCTGTTAGTTATTTGCGTGTAATTCTAATGTTTCTAGAACTAGAAGGTTTAGAGAAGCGGCTGTGCGATAGTGGGCAAACGGACATCCTCACTGTTGGCTTAAATCGGGGCACAAAATTTGAATAACTTTAATGAACATCTCTGCACAGAGATTATATCGGGAACATAGTTAAATATTGTATTCGCTGCCGACGTCAGTTCAATTCAGCACACCGTTTGCCAAAACGGACCCCGCTGCAAACCCAACCATTTCAACCAACATCCCAGTGAGTTCTCGTGGAAGTGCAGAGGTGTTCTCGGCTTCCTTCAAAGCGAGTGTCACGTCAACATATTCCTACCCATTCTCTACTTTACCTGTATTCGGACGAGGCCAACGTCAGTATTGCCTTAGTTTGGGATCACCAGTTTTTACAAATTTAGGATGTATGCTAGTCCCAAGCATCAATTGTCGGTTTTCTGTGCAATAACAGCTAATCTGGCAATAACGGAGTAACAACCTCGGGCGGTCAACCATGGTCATGCTCGCAGTTTGAACCTAATATGAGTCTGCAACGATTTATTGTTTTTCGAATGAATCAGAAATCTGATTCTTAAGAAGATCGAAGTAGGTCACGCTGCGGGACTGACGTGTTTATGTTTCGCTGCTGGTTTTTTTTTTCGAGAAAATTTGATAGTGAAATTTAATGATAAGTGTTAAACTTTTCATTCTCATGATCATTCGGTCACCAAATAGTTGAACACGAGTCGTGTTTTCGTCTGGTTTGAAAACAAAGTGTCCCCGCTGGAGACGGAATTCCAATCATACAGCCTTGCGGCAGGAGGAGCTCTTGATCCGCCACGTCACTGGAAGATGTTTGGTTTATGGTCTGTGAGCGAACTCCTCTAGAACAAGGACCTGCTCTGGTTGCTCGATATTGAAACAACAGCAATGGGAGATTCTGGAAATCCGGGTGAGCTCTTTCCATTTTATTCTTTTGTGTCCAACTTCCCTTTTTTTGAGAATAGTTTTTGTGTGTGAAATGTATGTTTTTGGTGGCCTTCAAATGGTGAGTTGACAACCTGGAAGGTGTGACTTCCGGTCCGCACAAGTTCCTATCTCACCCCTTTTTCCTTTCCTTACTTGAATAGCATTCGGACATGGCTTGCGCCGGTATTACTTCCAAATGTCACCAGTTTTTATACATTAAGGATGAATGTTGGTCCCGAACGTGCAAAAACAGCAATAACGGAGTTGCATCCGTGGGCGGTAAATCATGCCCATGCTCATGGGGTTTTCAATTATCAAAGCCAACAAGACTTAATTTTTAGTGATTCCTCTTTCGATGAAATTGATAGGAATTACTCTCATTTTGAAGTCAAACCAACTGGTCGTGTGACGCTGCAGGGTTGTTAACGGTTATTGCTGTTCAGCTGTTCTGTATCGGCTCCCTGCGTTGGTTTGTGCTACATTCTACCTATATTGAATGGGAAACTTACGATTAAAGATTGACTTTAGAACTCGATTGATCCCAAGTAGGCCATGGAGTTACCCATTCTCTCGCTTTGCGGTACTGGAATCTTTGCTTTTGTTTCGTTTTGATGTGTTGTTTTGGCAGACTATTTGAGGGGCCATTCTTTGGAGTTCAGATTTCAGGCGTGATTCGTTTGGCTTGGGACCGATGCTTTGATATTTTCTGAGCCAAATACCTTAGATATGTTCTTCCTGACCATCAATCCCGTGGTACCATAGACTAACTCTAAGACCAGTAGGTCCCATACAAGAACGATTTTTTTCTTGGCTCAGTCAGTACTAGAACATCGTCCCAAGCTCGGTCCCAAGCTTGATAATGCCCCCCTAATAATGAACTCACATGAACACACTCTCAAATATTCTGTCAAAATAACACAGCAAATCAAAACAAAGGCGCAAATATGTATAACAAGGTGCTGGCTTCAAGGTGTAATTCGGACCAAGGGGTTCTACAACAGTGAACCAATTTCAAATCGCTAGTTGCATATTGATTGTTGGTGGTACTACCAGCGGGAGGATGGCCATGAAGAAAGTTTAAATATTTCTTGGCTCAGGAAGTACTAGCACACCGGTCCCAAGCTTGATGATTCGTCCCTGATAGTTAACTCTCACCAGCACACCCTCAAGTATTGTGTCAGAATAACATAGCGAATCAAAGCGGTAACAAGGGTACTAGTACCGAAAGGTACCGAAAAGCGCAAGATTATTGCAAGGTGTACTTCGGTCCAAGGGTTTCTACAACAGTGAAACAATTTCAAATCGCTGGTTTCATATTGATTGTTGGTTCTACCGTCATCTCTTTCGCAAAACTCAAACGTAGAACGACGTTCCAGCAAAGCCGAAACAAATCATGTGGCAATCATACAACCAGGAGCTGGATAGGCCAGGAGTAAAAAGATATAGTTTTTGACTCACGAAGTACCAGGACATCGGTCCCAAGCTGAATCAATCTCCCTTAGGGACGTAACTCTACAGGAAGAACCCCTCAAATGGTCTGTCAGGGCAGCACAGTGAAACAGAACGGAACAGGGATCCTAGTGCCGAAGGCACCAGAATGTGTTGCAGGGTGCAAGGTGTACTTGGGACCAATGGTGTTGCCAACAGGGAGCCAATTTGGAATCGCTGGTTTCCTATTGATTATGGATACAACGCCGTCAAATCGTTCTATTTAGCGGATATTGCACAACACTAATTTATGTTGCATAGTATTTCAACAATTCCCACAAGCAAATCAGAAGCAGCTCATTGTATAAAATGAAAAACATACATTGACACGTTAAGGCCATCTAAAGTGTTGTGATATAAATCAATCATATCTCGAATAAGTAATGATTAGGGCTTAAAAACCAATTGTTAACAATTACTTGGAAAGTCAATTTTTCTTCAATCTTAAAAACTCTTCAGTAAATTTAAAGGAGCATCTGGTAGAGGAATGTTCTACCAGGAGGTGGATGGTCAAGAAGAAAATGGATATAGTGTTTGACTCAAAAGTTCGGTCCCAAGCTGAATTATTCGCCCCTAATAACGTAACTCACACGAACACACCCTCAAATATTCTTTCAATATAACACAGTTAATAAAAATTAAAATAAATTCTTGTACCGAATGCCATATGGGACAAGCTTGGTCGTTTTGGATAGGCATCATTTAGGTACCGCGGAAAAAGCAGAACGCTAACCAGTTGGACCTCAGGGATTTTCAAACAATTGAGAGTTCGTGAGTACTCTAAAAAACGCGGAGCGAAACAGGTAAGTGTTATTCTTTTGTACGCTGAATTAAATGAACTATATTATATGATCACATCACTTATCAAGATAAATCTTGATCCATCGAGCCCTACCCTACTAACATAGAAAAACCTCCTTCCTGTGACCTTTGTGGGGATGCAGAGGTAAACACGGTCCCTAATCAGCAAAGGTCACACTAACATTCCTTCCTTATTCCCAACTGATTGCAAGGACGTGGCCGGCGCCGTTATTAATTTTTGAAGAAATTGAGTCACTGAAACGTGTACAGTGAGAATGGTCGGTTACTCCCAGCCCCATTCAATTGATTCATTGTGCAATTTCACTGGTTCTGATCAATCACTGAGTAGCAACCATTGATACGTGCAGTCAGTCAAGCTAAGCTAAAACCGGTTGACATTTGCACGTTTTTCGCAACTGTCCGTATTGACACCTTCGAGTTTGCCTGAAAAGCAGGACTGTCAAGGACTCTTTTCTCCTTCCTTGTGTTGCTTTGTCCATGTTCACCACCACTTCCAGCTTTCGACAGTAAAACCCTCTTTATAACGGAGAAAATCATTATAATTCATACAAAAAAAAGAAAGTCCATACTAAAAAACGTGACAGGGGACTAAAAAGTCACTTTTTTGTGTGACATGATAATGGATGTTCCCTAGTGCGTTTTGGACGAAAGCATTACAAACAGCTGTCAAAGAGATTAAAAACAGTAAGCCATCTCTTAGGTTATCTGTGCGAAAACAAACAATGTTTACACGACGATAGACATACTAGAGTACGTGAGTTAAATGTCATTTTAAAAAAACTGTCAAGACCGAGCAGTTATGTTATGAGCCTATGGAGGAATCCAACTTGAAAAAAGAAGAAGACACCGAGTGGTGATAAATCTGACAGCTCCCAAGTTAAAGTATAGGACGAACATTTTAAAATGCTTCTAAAAAATTCAAATGAAATTCCAATTAAAAGCGGTTAGTTCTATGATGTAAGAAAAATCTAAGACTAATCAATAAAGATATTTTCAGCAAAACAAAAAATAAATCAAAATAATGCCCCTATTTTGCAGTTTAGGATTTTTCTTACATCATACAACAAATGGCTTCTAATTAGAATTTCATTTGAATTTATTAGAAGCATTTTAAAATGTTCGTCCTATACTTTAACATGGGAACTGTCAGATTGACCACCACTGATGACGAATTTCTTGTTGAAATTATTTGACAACCGTTATACTGCCGTTCTACGCATCATTGTCCCATGTTCTATAGATTTCCCTGTATCCATGGGACAGTTATGCTTACAACGGCAGTATACTTGTTCTCTGTAGTCTTAACAAGACATAAGCTTATTGTATACGTTTGCGTTCCGTTTAAATTAGCTCGACAGCACACCTATTGAAAAACTGTCAAAAAACACGGAAGTACATTGTAGACAACACAGGACTGAAGCGCCACAAACATCAATCGTGAATCCAAAAACTGGTGTTGCGTGTGATGCTAATTTGACAGCTCGATTTTCTTGAAGGCAAAATGCAGCACACACAATGTTCGCGACTGAAGTTGTCGTATTTTGTCGTTAATTTGATTCGAGAGAAAAATCTTCCGTGTGGTACTTGGTATAATAATGTTTTATCTAAATTACTGATACTAGTAGCATTGACTAACTCTAAGACCAGTAGGTTCCGAACAAATACGATTTTTGCTTGGCTCAGTCAGTACTAGCATATCAGTCCCAGGCTCGGTCCCAAGCTTAATAATACGCCCCTAATAATGAACTCACACGAACACACTCTCAAATATTTTGTCCAAATAACACAGCAAATCAAAACAAAGGCGCAAATGTGTACAGCAAGGTGATGGCTTCAAGGTATACTTCGGACCAAGGGGTTCTACAACAGTGAACCAATTTCAAATCGCTAGTTGCATATTGATTGTTGCTAGTAGTTTGGTAGAAGAACAATGTTTCAACGATATATAGCCAATTGTGAACCGAGCTTAAAATGTTAAAATCTTCACTAGCGCCACACCAAAACTGCCAGGCTTCAAGAACTTACACTTTCTTCAGTCCTCTGGCGAACAACACTTTAATTGCTTTAATGGTCACGCACAATAGATACGTTTGCGTTTCGTTGGCAGAAAACTTATGGGAAAACTGTCAAATTCACGCAAACGCATCCTCAACGTATCAATTCTGGGCCAGCCATTACTCGTCACTTTTTAGAACAACAAACTGTCTAAAAACTGTCGTCGTGTCTTGAGCAGAACATCTCTGAGGCGAACCGAACCGTCTATTTATCTAATTGCTTCGTTTTTCCACCATCTGAGTTCAATTCCGAATAAGTTAACATGACCATTAGAAGTTTCGAACCTTCCTGTCGGTTCCATTTTGCCCTTGGCAACACGACACAATCAGCTTCCTCCCGCCTGGAATCGATAGGAAAAGTACCTGTGGTCGCTATTTTTTTTCTGCTCCCGCCGCCTGTTTACTTCGTGATGGGATCAATCATCTCAATTGTTCCGAAAATGACGTACCATTTTCCCACATGTATCATGTGTTTGCACCGGCCGTCGTCGCCTTCGTCGTTCGCGAAATCTTCAATCACACGATAAGTATTCGTTGATGATATACGTTCATTGCCGGCTCAGGTTGACTCGCTGCTGGGCCTGGGAGGAGGGAGGGGCTGCCAACAACTTGACGGATCGCTGGCACATTCCATTTCAAAATAGCAAACAACAAGCTAACAGCTATCAGCACGTCCGGATGATCACCTTTGACCGGTTACCTCAGCTGCATTCTCCTCGCAACCCGCGTGTGCGGTCGATCTCGAGAAGGGGGGCTCGGTACCTATACTTTTGGATGACTCCTTCAACTCCGACTACTCCGACACCACCATCAAGAGCGAGTGAACGAACGAGAAAAGGGCGTTTGCGGCAGCAATTCGCTCCCGAGTCCCAACTTTGTATGTGTTTTTATTTTGATTCGCTTTCAATCACATCTACGCACAAACACAAACTTGCGCTCAAGACTGGCCAGAAGAAACTCTAATACTCTTCCTTTTTCTCTCCTTTCTTACTTCTCGTGCTTTGTTTGAACTCGAAAACTGGATTGCTAAGTGCCTACTATCCAATAATCCGCGTCAAGGGCCTACTGGGATTCCAGTGCGCTAATGAAAATCCCCATCAGTCGATCAGAGCCGACAATATGACGTATTCCTGTTGTAAACAACTCAGTCTTCGTAGGCTGCATTCACCTTTCCCTGGCCTCTCCCTTCTGTTCCAGCAGCAGACGGTCAATATTTTCACCCAATCTAGCGACGCCTGAAGTCGGTGTGTGAAATTGGCGACGAACAAGACGACTACGGCGGGTGCAAAAAGAACATGGAAGCCATCCAGTGCTGCTCCCCAGTCATTCGTGACTGAAAACTGAGCACCGAAATCTTCTTCCGCAGTTCACCCGGATCACGGTTTGGCACATGTCGGAAGATTTCCCCCAATCAAACATCAATTATTCAACGCTTTTGTTTTGTCCTGAATTTGGCAACATACACTCTTATCGATTGAGTCGCACACCCACCCCCATCCTAACCCCGGAATAGTCGCACTGATTTCAGATTTGCCCGACAGAGCAGAAGCAGAACTGGGAATGCTTTTTTTTCCTCACCAACGCCAGGGAAATGGAAATATTTACCCCAATTTTCACTAACTGAACACTTGTCCTTCGCTATCGTCACACACAAATTCCGTTAAATTATTCTTCATTCACTCACTTCTAGTCACCAAACAACACCCGAAATTACTATTCACACACTGTAGCAGCAGCCAGAGCACAAGGAAGGCAAAAGCAGAGATATTCAAATTTTCGGCAGTCGCGAAGAAGAAACACGCCGTCGCTGTGTTCGCGTTGTTCACGATTCGAGTTCTCTCCGTAGACTGAAGCTTTTCGGGAGACGCAGACAGACGACGATGGTCGGGAAATCTGTCGGAGTTCGGTTTCTGGCGTATGCATCCTCTCGGCGGAGACGGAGAGTGCAGAGGAAAACTGCTGCTCTGTTTTGCTCGCGGAGAAATTCAAGTGCCGCCGTTCGTATGCGTGAGTGGTGGTGGTGTGATGCAAGCACAAATCGAATAACAAGTGCGTCGCCGAGCGTTGAGTGGCCCCCGGGTTTGTGTGTTTACAACAACACAAACTGCTGGCAATGTCGATTGACGAGAAGGTACGGTAGGGACACATAGCTTACTTGTGTTGGAAGCAAAAAAATGTTTGTTGCTAGTAATTGAAGAATCCAAGTAAAGCTAATGTGAGGTTAAACATCGTTATATCTAAAACGCAAATTGATAATAACTTTCTGCCTAGTTTTCAAACTGTATGGAATTGGTTAGTAAGGTCATTATCGTCGATTTTCCTATCTTTTTATCACTAATTACTTTGCTTAGACAGCTCAAAAAACCATTCTAAACGAGCGACATCTACGACGTTTAACCTCACTTTTGCGTTACCTGGATTCCTCCATTACTATTGCTGAGCGAGCGAACAGTGATGTCACGTCGGATAAATCAGCGTCAACATTAGATTAGGGCCAATCTGATTTGGTAAATAATGGCTTTGGAAGTCATTTTCTCTTGAACACAAGGTCACAAATACAAATTGAACACTCGTTAAGAAAGAGGAGCCTTATCTCTATCCGTTGATATATTCAATTTGGAGGAATTGAATTCAACATCCGATATATTAGCAGACAAGGTGTTTGTTTACAAAAGCAGATTCGCCCTAATCAAATGTTGGCGCTGAAATATTGTATGTTGCGAACATCCGACATGCCATAGTAGCTAACAACCGTTTCGTGTAAAAAGGAAAACATCACGATGAAGTTCTACTCTAAAAAATGTTTTATATCACGAATCCAATAACCTGTTGTACAACACTTCTTTTACTTATACGGTGTTCCTCTTCGCATGAATTTTAATATAAACTTGAAGTTTTTTTTTTTAAATGTTTTAATATGTTTGGAATTGTTATAGACTTGATCAAGCTTGTTATAACCGAGAGAAATTTCGGAAGCGGTTCAATACAGTAAAACCATAGAATAACTCTAAGACCAGTAGGTCCGAACAAATACAATTTTTTCTTGGCTCAGTCAATAGAGGAATCCAACTTGAAAAAAAGAAGACAGCGAGTGGTGATAAATCTGACAGCTCCCATGTTAAAGTATAGGACGAAACTTTTAAAATGCTTCTAGAAAATTCAAATGGAATTCTAATTAAAAGCGGTTCGTTGTATGATGTAAGAAAAATACAAAACTGCACAATCGGGGCATTATTTTAATTTTATTTTTATTTTGCTGAAAATCTTTTTATTGAGATGTTTTGGATTTTTCCTACATCATACCACAAACCGCTTTTAATTAGTATTTCATTTGAATTTTCTAGAACCATTTTCAAAGTTTCGTCCTAAACTTTAACATGGGAGCTGTCAGATTTATCACCACTCGGTGTCTTCTTCTTTTTTTAAGTTGAATTCCTCAATTCAGTTCAGTCAGTCTCGAACACACTCTCAGATATTCTGTCAAAATAACACAGCAAATCAAAACAAAGACGCAAATATGTACAGCAAGCTGCTGGCTTCAAGGTGTACTTCGCTAGTTGCATACAGAGGACTGAAGAGAGCGATAGTTCTTGAAGCCAGCTACTTTTGGTGTGGCGCTAGTGACGATTTGAACATTTTAAGCTTGGTTCCACAATGGTTTATATTTCATTCAATACTTTTCTATCAGACTACTAACAGTAATTAAGGTAAAACATTATAATACCTGGCTGATAAACAATCGATATCTGTCTTTTTATTAAACACTGCACTAAGTACATGCTCGGAATGTCTTTTTCTCGAATCAAATTAACGACAAAACACGACAAGTTCTGCCGCGACTATTGTGTTTGCTGCATAAAGCCTTCAAGAAAATCGAGCTGTCAAATCAGCACCACACGCAGCACCAAGTTTTCGGCTTCACGATTATTGTTCGTGGATGACAGTCGCTTCAGTCCTGTGGTTGCATATTGATTGTTGGTTTCACCTAGGTCCAAAGTACACCTTGCAGTCTGCACCTTGCAATAATTTTTGCGCTATTCTGTACCTTTCGGTACTAGTATCTTTGTTATTGTTTTGATTCACTGTTATTTTGACACAATACTTGCGGGTGTGTTGGTGAGAGTTACGTTATAAGGGGCGAATCATTAAGCTTGCGACCGAGCTTGGGACCCATGTGCTAGAACTTCCTGAGCCAAGAAATATTTTCATTTTTTTCATGACTGGGTGGCATGACATGAGTGGCTGGTAAAAAGTAATCACGGAGAACTAAACTTGATATGCGTATTTATTTATTCGATTCTTATTTATAAATAACAAAAATGAACATGGGAAGGAAGAGCAAAGCAAGTCAAGAAGGTTATTAAAATAAAAGAAATGCACGCGTAATTTGTGTCAGCAAAGTTAGCAATGGTACCAGCTCTTCTTCTCTTAAAATTACAAGTCACAAGTTAAGTCTTCGAGAAGATAACTCTGGATGAACGCCGTAATCCAACCCGTAACGCTGGTAGTTCACCTTTTCGTGGTGCGTTACAGCACTGGCGAAAAAAACCTAACGAAGTTCATTCAAAAACCTTATGAAATTTAGCCACAAGGAATCGGTTTAAATTTATACGTCAACCTTATTAAACGTATTGTGCGTTGTCTTAATCTAGAAGTTTGTTTTAGATACGAAAGTGGTATGATTATCATTATACAGCCTTATGAAACATTGTTATGCATTATTATAACCAAATGCATTACGCACGCATTTTGTAAGCTAAAGTAATGTTTTTGTTTGTTTAGTATTTAGCTTCGACATTTAATATTATCAACGGAATATGCCTCACTTAACCTCATAATAAATTAGAGAATGCAGATACGATCATGTGTATTTGCAAATCAATAAGTGCCTCTATATAAACCTGAAAGTTTGGTACAAATCATATCAATCAAAGTTTCACCCACTGCCGTAGCAGTTGAGCTCTATAAACGATGAAAATTTTTCAGCCATATAAATGAAAGCCATTCGTTTTTGTAGATTCCGACGTCCAGCATGAACTTTATGCTCAAAAGTGCAAACCAACAGGGTGAATCTGTAGGCATAAAAAGCCGCCGTGACGACTAAAATGATTTGCGTTGATGAATTTCCTGCAGCACCCTGGTAGTTTGTTTTGGTTCTGTTGAAGATGGATACACAGGTGGTAGCAACACCATATCACCAAATGATTTGAAATATTTAATTTAGTTTATAATTTGTTTGAATAATGCTACCTCGCATAAATTTGTGTTGGATAATTCTAAAGATGATTTTTCCTCGTTGCGCGATTTATATTGTTTTATAAGATTGCCTTATGTGTTTGCTACCACCATATGACGATTACGAAAATCATAAGGTGCTTTATGGAACTGTTAAGATAAACGTATAAACATCATTTTGAATAGATAACGGTGTCATACGAGTCCTTTTGAAAGTTATAGTAACCTTATGAAGTGAACAATGTGCGCGTTTGTGATGTTTCATAAGGCATAATTTATGAATTTCAAAAGGTTTTTTCGATCAGTGAGGGTATCAGATCGACCACCGAACCCTAGTCCGAATTAATTCAAACTAGGGAACATATTTGTTTCTGTAGTCAACGGAACATATCTTAGTCCTAATTACATTTTATTATTTTATGTCTTGTGAAAAGCGACAATACTTGGATTGCGCCACCGAGGTTGAGCTTGGAATAAGGAAAACATGGTTAGTCTTCATTTGTGTGAATTCTCATTTTCTATTTCTAGACAAAATCGTCAAAAGGCCGAAAGTACACAGTTAAAACTGGCATATTAAAATTAAGCTATTTCTAATGCACATAATGGAACGCGACTAAAAGCGTATAATTAAGCGCTCGTTGAAATTTACATGTGCCATTTTTATTTGATTTTTTGGTTCAGCAGTAAGTTTACTGGTGACACTGAGTTTTTCATCATCGTGTAATTTTAAGCTTATATCAGTGGGACCGTCGGAAAAAAGATTTCACCCAATTAAACCTTGTGCATGGAGAAAATTATGGAGATGAAAAAAGCCTCGAATTGAGTTGATATAATTTGTACACTTAGTAATGTAATACCATAGACTAACTCGAAGACCAGTAGGTCCCATACAAAAACGATTTTTTTCTTGGCTCAGTCAGTACTAGAATATCGGTCCCAAGCTCGGTCCCAAGCTCAATAATGCGCCCCTAATAATGAACTCACACGAACACACTCTCAAATATTCTGTCAAAATAACACAGCAAATCAAAACAAAGGCGCAAATATGTATAGCAAGGTGCGGACTTCAAGGTGTAATTCTGACCAAGGGGTTCTACAACAGTGAACCAATTTCAAATCGCTAGTTGCATATTGATTGTTGGTAATACAAATAGTAAAATGTATTTAAAAACACACATTCATCAAAATCGTCCCCCATACTCAGAGAACCTGAACACGTTAAATATAGAACAGGCAGTATTATAAATATCAACTTTTCACGTCGACACCGCATATTATCCTGACACTCACCTTAAAATAATTTAATGATTCGGTGTTTCGACTTCAATCGATAATTGACCACACACAAGATTCAATTCTACATTCTCGCGTATGTTTTATTATTCCTCTGTAAATGTATGGAAGTTAAAATATAGTCACATTAAATTATGTAAATGTATTCCAGTTTTTCTCTCTTGCGTTCTACATATTCTATTCTTTTACATTCTAATGAATGTTATTATTATGGTATTGTAAATCTTAAATCTTATGCTCTTTAAAATATTGTTCTCTATGATTCTATTTAAGTTCATACGTTGACAAACTGTCTATAACTTTCTGTACTACACGCTGTGGATTTCCTACTCTGTAGGCATTTGATTTAGATCCTGAGGATGGTATTATCTTGAGAAAATATTGTTGCACGAGTTCCAAAAACTTCGAAGCGGGTTTTATGTACTTGTAGTTATGCACGAACTGAGTGCACAGAAGATCTTGAAAGGCACAGATAACATCGACGGTACCTTCGCTGAGACGAGTGTGATCAGCGTAGACATAAAACATGCAAGTATCTTGGCCCATGTCTGTAAATAATAAAACGCAAGGATTTTAGTTATTTTAGCAAAAAAAAATTTAACAAAATTGCTGGGGAAATTCATTGTTGAAAAAATATTTATAAAATACATTGAAACTAACCCACAGATACCAAAAGAGGTCCAGTTGATTCCATATACAATATCGTCAATTCCCGTGTTCCAATTCTGGAAATTATTATGTTTTATTAGAATGATAATTTGTAATACATTATTTGTTAATAACAAATGATTGTGTATATACTTTTGTATGAGCAATGCTTGGTGAATATAAATGATCGTGAACAAGTGCCACACGTCACAACCTTGCTATATTACAAGTTCTTCGGTTGAAACTAAACTAATTTTTGTACTTATTTTAGTTGCTTAAGCAAACTCGCCCTACCCTGCAAGTATCGTCCGAAACTGTGCCGTTTGCGATTAGTTTTCGATTAAGAGAAACAGGTCAAAATTAATCCATCCTTCGAAAAGGTCATGTGCAACGTAGTACGGCTCCTAAATCAAACATTTTGAAATACTTGAGTTCATTAAAAACACAGTTAACTTTAACACCATGATATGGAGCCTGGGATGTATTACTTTCAATAGCTTGAAGGTCTATTATGTTCAATTCAGGAGTCCTCAAAATAGATTGTTCAAAAGGATCACTTCGGAACTCTTTTAATGTTTTGTAGCATGTACGACAAAAGTACGAGTTATTTGAAAAGTTTTCAGTGAGTCCTGAAAGTTGATGTGCACCTAGATTATCGTTCATAGTGGCGAAAACTGAGCCGTATATTGTTTCTTCTTCTCCACTGCCATGCACTACGATCCCCTCGTCTTCTATGACTTTTATATCCTCGATGAGCCGGCGGAAGACTTTATCAGTTCCGAAATAAGTGAAATCTTTATTTTTGCATACTAAAACTAGGTTAATGTTATCAGTAAGACAACGCAAGTGTGGTGGAAGGTTACCCAAACAAGCAGAAGTTTGTGACGTGATGTTGCATTTCCCAATTGGTTGGGCACAGCTTCAGCTGTATCTTGATAGATAAATATATTTACAGTTTTTTTATTGAAGAAAGTGCAGTTCTGAAATTTAAGTCCATCTGTATAATCAGTTATGTAGCCGGGAGTGGAGATCTTTTTTCCGAACATTGATTCGTAAACATCCTTATCATTCAGTAATCCCCGTAGAGTATCAATAATCGGCACATAATGATAAAAACAATCATTGTGGTCTCCATCTTTTTGCAGATCAATCTGCACTGGAGATACGTATGAATAGTTTTCACTATAAAATTTTCTGCGCATGTATGCAGTACGAAAAATCCCATTTGAACCGAACACTTTGGCCATTAAAAAAGCATCACACAATTCTGCCACCAACATGAATCTTGATGTGTTTGATAAGTCCAGCTTTTTGAGCTGTTTTTCTACTTTTAACTTCAGGTGCTTTTCCTGTACACGGGTCACTTCATCGAGAGCTTCCACAATTTCTTGAATAGCACTATTTGTAGCATGGTGCTTGGAAAGAAGTTTCAGGAAGAGGCTTCCTAAAATGTTTTCCACTACGCTCAATGGATGCGGATTCTCGTCATCTTCCATGACATCTCCGTCGCTTTCAGATTCTAATACTTGCCCCCGAAATTTTTCGCAATTAAATTCTCGTTGTCCGACAATTTTCTCGACACAGTTCGGAGCTTCTTCCGGGAGAAAACAGATGTCTAAATTATTGAAACCTCCTCTATGTGCATACATTTTATGTATTCTGAGGCTGTTTCCGGTCGCAAATGGCTTCCTTGTTGGACACTGTAGTGGACAAACGGGTTGTCCGGCGGAAATGTGCGCGTATGCATGCTTCATAATAAGACTAAAACTACGTTCCGAATAATTGCAAGTCACTAGTGAACACTTAAACAAACGAGCACTTTTAGTCGGTTCAACAGGAGGAGGTGTATGTCGGAACCGGATATGTTTGCGAAAAGACGCAAATGAACCAAATTTCTTCTCGCATTCCATGAACGGGCATTGAAATATTTTTTCATGACGGTGAATCCGAATATGTACAACATAACTTTTGGTATTTGTTTGCACTGTTCCACAAATAGCACACTTAATTAAACTCATTTTATACCGATTTGAAGAGATTTTTTCCGCCGATCGTAATCGTACAACTGAAACAAAATATGGCTGACGTCTAACTAAAAAAGCGTCGCCGCGGTGTTGCTAGATCATGCTAATTTTACACGAGGTCGTGTAAAATTTTGGTTGGTTAAGCTGAAAAATAAATGCAAAGCGTAAAGCTTTCATAAAAACAGTGTAAATTTCTAACGAAGCAATTAAGCTTACAATAACTTAAGTTTTTCTTCAATTTACACGATACTATGCACAAATTTATGCTTGAAATACGGTTACATGAATAATTATTAAGCGAAAGTTTGAAATACGCTCAAGATAATATTCATATTTTTTTGCTGTGTAGTACGTTCACACTACAGCTTAAATTACGTGATATAGAGTATCTTGATATCAAATGACATGTACATTATTTCCAGTGAAAACTAGATGTATAGTTGCTGATATCAAGATATTCTATATCACGTAATATAAGCAGTAGTGTGAACGTACTTTTACATCTACATCCACTACCAACGGGAAGGTAATAACTCCTTGTATCTATTTCTGGTGCTATTTGGTTCATGGGAGCAAGCAGATCCCAGAAAAATAAGCTAGAAGTCATTGTTTACAAATGTTACGTTCGACCTTTTGACTATTTTGTCTAGATTTGATATTCTGGTTTAATTGGTTATGACTAGGGTTCTGATGCATGGTCTGTATCGGAGTCATTGTTTATTTTGTTTGCAATGAATCCGGTTTAGACTGATACGGGATATACTACAATAGATTAAATTACTGGTCGCAGTGGTTTATGTCCCGAACAGAGGAAAAAAACTATAAGGGACAGCCCAATGGGGTTGTACGCAAAGTTGACGTAGGACTACGTAACTATTTCGAAATAATCTACATATATATCTATGCATATACATGTACATCATATCGTGATATGACTACCAACTGGATCATACATATTTCCCTCCAGATTTGATAAATTTGCCACGAGCTTGGCACGACTGCATTAAAAAGCCACTTGCTTGCGACAGCCGCTGAGTCATCATTCTAGCTGGTTGCTCGCCCGCGTACTTTTCTGCAGGGTACTTGCAACCGTCAGTACCCTGTCAGAGCAGTACTGGCCCATTGCCGCACTGCACAGCTCCATGGCTGCCGAGCGAATGAAGAAAATTTGAAGGTGTTCCTGTTTTATATCGTGCACTGCTGCATGCTGCATGTGAGACGTTCCTTACTTAAATTTGAAGTCTGTGATAGCAAAGTACTGTGTATTTGGTAAATTTACTCTGAAAAAGCGGCATTATAAGACATCACTTTATATTTGCGTTAATGTCAATAGTTGAATGTTAAAAATCAATAGTTTTTAATATTTAAATCGAAGCGTAGAAAATGTTCCGATCGATTGGTGCAAACATTTTGAAAATCAATCGTGGAATGACTTAGTTATTAACGTTTAAAACCTATATATTTTTCGTGACGCTCCAAATTTTCGCAATTCGAACGTGTACCCCAGTATTGAAAACACAGACGTAGTCCTACGTCAAAAGAGTTTGTTTGGTTAAATTTTTCTCTTGTGCTGTTAGATGGACGAGATAACTAGAAATTTCACTATTACCGCGCCCCGACTGAACATGGTATTGATTAAACGCCGCGTTCCGGAGTAAATGACAAAGTGCGTTGAACAACCAACGAACGGATAATTCGTGCCGAACTGCGACACGTCAGACCGACCATGTGGCTGGGTCGTTGTAGTTCTTAGTTGTGCATAGCGGATTAGTTGCTGGCGGTACATAGTAAATATTTCATAGAATGATTCAGTATTGAACACAGCCAATAGCTAAATAACTTGTTTGATGTTTGCTTTTTTTGCAATTGTTGCCCGCTGTTTGCTGGCACCTACTGATTGCTCTACAATCCCGCGCCACTTTACTCAATTTTTGAGTACAATTGTATGCTATCTCATTTTCTCTCACGGAAATGTTACTCAATTTTCGTTAAAAAGTGGATCAACTCTATTTTTGAGTAGATCCACTTTTTACGAAAATTGAGTAACATTTCCGTGAAAAAGAGATAGCATACAATTGTACTCAAAAATTGAGTAAAGTGCCGCGGGAGTGTATCAAAGTCATCATACTCTTATAACTATTTGTTTAACGCTGGTAATGTTATCGTCAAATTCAAATCAGTGCTTATAATCTACAATCTTCTACGCGTTAAAGATGATGGCCCTCTAACCCATCGTAGAAAATACAACCGGGCCGTATCATTATTAAAACCAAATGGCCCTTTTCAGGGCCCTCAAATGCTATTTAAAGAGTTAACAATAGAATTTTCTTAGATATTTACGTCCCCATGCTGGTTTATCGTTCAATAAGCAGTATTGGGACCTAGACGTCAATCGATAATAGACTTTGCATTCCCAAACAGACTACACCCATCTACAACGCAATAATGATTATGACCTCCAGGTGGTCGATCATAATTTTTTTTTTTGCAATTCAATTTGATCTTTATTTCTCATTGGCTTTGTGTGTTTTTCTGTTTGCAAGGCCATTAAGTTTTAATTTGATAACCTATTCAACCTAATAAGGGAAGGTCTATTAATTATGTCACGCAGTAAGGTGGAGGGTGGGGTTGGGAAATCGTGACAATCCATACAAAAGCATTTGAAGGTCCATACAAAAACCGTGGCAAGCCCCCCCCCCCGTAAGTAACTTTTTGCGTGACATAATTAATGGACGTTCCCTAATTTGATAATTTAGTACTAATCTGCAATCTCTCGGATGAGCGGGCTCTCAGAGTGACGGCAAATATCCATGAATGCATCAATAGATACTTCGATGCGGTCTTTCACTGTCCTGAAATCAGCGGCACGATGGAGCTCGCTGGTTCTCGTTCTGGGCGAGGTGTCGAGTATCAGTCGTAATAGCCGATTTTGGATTACTTGTAGCTTCTGAATGTGGGTTTCTGAACAAGTTCCTTCGGGACCTTCGGTTCATTAGTGGATGCAATGCTTTGAGCAGTCCGATGCATTTGTTCCGCAATTTGTCGGTGCGAGCACGGTAGTTTCGTTTGTAGTCGATGGTGGCACCAAGATATTTGACGTCATTCATCCAATCGACGGGGCATCCGTTTACCCGTATGAGGCAATCGGGTGGGGGTAGAAGTTTCGGTGAAGGTCGGTGTCGAAACAGAATAGATGTTCCAGCAAGGGATACTCTGAAGGTACGGTTGGTTAGAAATCTTTATACCGTCCTCGTCAGGTAGCTCGGGAAGTTCGCCTGTACCAGTTTGTGGAAGCCGTTGTCTAAGGCCTTCTCCACATCCAGAAGGCACATGGCCGTGTTGGTTGATAGCAACTTGTTGCGGTGAGTAATATTTTCCACTCGGACCAGTTGGTGGACGGTAGAGTGTCCCTGCCTAAAACCGAATTGCTCTGGTGGTATGACGTGGATCTCTTCTACGTGCAACATCAGTCGCTAGAGGATGAGCCACTCAAAAATGTTGCTGATATTCGTAAGCAAAGTGATAGGCCTGTAGCTTGTAGGGGTTGTAGGATCCTTTTCAGGTTTCAGGATATGGATAACTTTCCCTGTCTTCCACCTCGTTGGAAAATGGTCCAGCTGGAAACACTTGCTGAAGAGTTCCGCCAAGAAGCGGAATGGTTTTCCACAGGGTATGGCAAGAATTGAGATCACCGGCCACTATGAAGCGAGATCGGTTGATGGTGAGTTTTTCAAGGTCTTCCACGAAGAGCTGTGAGATGCCATTGCAATCCGCGCACTTCCGGGGCACGTAGACGGTGAATAACGAGATGTCTCCAAGGAGAGCGAAGATTTTCAAGAAGATGGCTTCAATGGCTCGTACCGGATACCTTTGTTAATGGCAACAGCCACACCATCCCCACTTGCGTTGGGATTTCGCAGCTCATTTTTTTTCGTTCTAATAGAGCAAGCATTCCAGTTGGGTGCACAGTTGGACGCAGTTTGATGCCGTATTCGAAGAAATTCAGAAAGTCAGGTTTGTATATAGGAGTTGCCTCTACCAAATAGAGTGCCTCATCCAAGGTTGCGTATTCGCCCTTTCGTCGGATGATGTGCACAGCTTTGGCATCCAGGTCATGTTCCTCCTTCAGACGATTCCCAACAAACATCTATGCTGAATAACTGTGTACAAACAAATTTGGAGAAGTTGTTCAGTTCTTTTCTTCTACAAAGCTGAATAACTTCATCAAATTTGTTTGAACAAGCAGTTACTCGAAACTAATGTTTATTGGGTTGATAAGGATTTCGTAAAACCACTTGGTAGGACCGATCGGAAGGCTTGTCATGCGTGAAGTACTCGAAAGCTTGTTCTTCGAGGGGCTTACGCACTTTAATGTAATCGTCAGTGAAGGTGCAGTGGATCCTTGTACCAAACCTTGTGATTCTGTATGAAACTCGAACCTTGCATGGCTCCATTTGCGCGGGCAGCGTCGGAAGTTCGACGTTTTCGTACCACCAGAGGCGGTTGGTTCGTCGTACGGGTACTTTTCGGAGCAGAGATGATCGGCCGAGATTTGTTAGCTGGGACCTCCACATAAGTTCTGGGAACTTCTCAGATGTTAAAGGTTCTTCCAAAAGTTCATGCAACTCTCCAAAATTTTAGAGAGCTTCCCAGAACTTAAGAGAGCTTATCAGATTTTTTATTGTATCTATCATAAGTTTATAGAACTACCCAAGATGTTCAGGAAACTTTCCAGAACTTCAGTGAACTACTCAAAAGTTCAGGAAACTATATCGAAAATTAGCGAACATCTCACTAGATTAGAAAACTTTCCAGAAACTCGTGAAGCTTCTCAAAAGTCTGTGAATCTTTCTAGAGGTCCACAGAGAACTTCTCAAAAGTTCATGAAACTTCCCAAAAGAATAGGGAACTTTTCCGAAGTTAAAGGAATTTGTTAGAGTGCCAAAAACTTCCTTGAAGATTAGGATACTTCCCAAAAATTCTGAAAACTTTCCAAAACTTCAGGACAAGTTTGCAAAGATCAGGGAATTTCAGAAGTTCAAAGAACGTGCCAGAAGCTCAGAGAAATTCCCAGAAGTTCAGTAAACTTCTCAAAAGCTCAAAAAACATCCCAGATGCTCAGGGCACTTTTCAAAAGTTCAAGAAAATTCTCAGAGGTCCTGGGATCTTGCAAGAATTTCAGAGACCCTCCCAAAAAAAAATACCCCAAGAATTCAGGAAACTTCTAATTTGTTGAGCATTCTCAACAGTTTAGGAAACATTCCAAGAATTTTTTCATAAGTTTAGGGAGCTTCCTAGAAGTTGAGAGACCTTCACAGTAATTTTCCAATAGTTCAGGCAACATCCCAGATGCTCAGGGTACTGAAGTTTTAAGAAGACTTTAAATTTGTTTACTACTCGATCATTCTTCAATGAATCAACTACCTCTTTAATGTTTAATAAATTTCATGAAATTTCTACCATATCAGAATCTAGGAGATTCTAAAAAGTTCATGTGAGGTTTAACAACATCTAGGGAGCATAACATTTACAGAAAATATCCGGAAATATATTTATTTCGTAGAAATTTGATCCAACTATTTTTTTTTCAATTTCTCGTTATTCTGACTATGCTTCTCAAAGTTCCGGTCCTTTCCGGAAAGTTGTTTCTATTTCATGGATTATCAGCAAACTTTTTGTATCCAAGTTTGCAGAAATATTGAGAATTTTTCGGCAATTCTGTCAACAATCAATATGCAACTAGCGATTTGAAATTGGTTCACTGTTGTAGAACCCCTAGTACACCTTGTAGTCTGCACCTTGCAATAATTCTTGCGCTCTTCTGTACCTTTCGGTACTAGTATCTTTGTTGCTGTTTTAATTCGCTACACTCTCGCGTCACTTTACTCAATTTTTGAGTACAATTGTATGCTATCTCTTTTTCTCTCAAGGAAATGTTACTCAATTTTCGTAAAAAGTGGATCTACTCAAAAATTGAGTTGATCCACTTTTTAACGAAAATTGAGTAACATATCCGTGAGAGAAAAAGAGATAGCATACAATTGTACTCAAAAATTGAGTAAAGTGAAGCGGCAGTGTACGTTATTTTGACACAATACTTGAGGGTGTGTTGGTGAGAGTTATGCCTTGTTCAGACTACAGAGTTATAACATGTTATAAGCCTATCTTGATGACGAATTTCTCGTTGAAATTAATTGACAACCGTTATAACATGTTATAACTCTGTAGTCTGAACAAGGCATTAAGTTATTAGGGGCGAATCATTAAGCTTGGGATCGAGCTTGAGACCGGTGTGCTAGTACTTCCTGACTATGCACCCGCTTCAATGGACTTCTCTGAACTTCAACCACTTCTCGCCTCAACAGAGAGCGACTGTCAACTTCATGATTATATTGAAACTTTCAATAAGTTTATTCAATTTCCGAGAAACTTAATCAACTTCTGTCAAGTGCGTTATATTTCCACCCAATATTCATAGATATTCCACAATTCAGTTATTCAAAAATAATTGTTTAGGAGTTCGTTCAGATTCTAGAAGCTTATATAAGTTTCCTCCGTGAAATACAAATTTAATCTATCTTCAAAATATCATCGGTTTCTTCAAGAAAGCTCATCGAACTGCTATAGTAAAATGTATCCCCTCGGCCAGATAAACCTGAATATCCTGATCCCCAGTAAACCCGCTGAAGGTTTCAATATAAAAGGCTTCTCTAAAAAATGTCTATGTGAGCTATTTGTGAGTGGTTCACTTGATTTTTCTTTTCCGAGCAATCGAAATGCTATTCTGAATCGGAATTTGCCACTGCCACTGGCCACTGGTGCTGCAAGAATAGTCCAAAACATTTACCAGATTTAAAATTATGCAAAATATATTTTCGATATTAAACAAAATTTACAACACTGGTGCAGCGATGCTTTTGCGTTTGGTCAAAAAAATAAATCCAAACCACGATTTGAACCACCGTTGAAGATGCCCTTAGATCTATTGTGATAAAAACGAAAGGCTTGCCCAGAATTGACACGTTGCGTTTGCTTGCGTGTGTATAGGTTTTCTGTCAAATTTACGTCAACGCAATAGCATAAAAGCAAAATTGTAAATTGTAACTCAGTTCTCGCAAATTCAAAAATAAAAACCTTATGTCGGTTTAATAAAACTTTAGTAGACCTTTCTAATCAAAACCAACCCCCTTTTTTATATTTTTCATTAAAAAGCATTAAACTTCTTGTACCGTTAGCGTTAAAAAAGTTATGGTAAATATAAACGAGGCGTTTTGGCAACTGAATACCATTGGTCTTAAGTACACCTTGCAGCTTGCACCTTAAAATACTTTCTTGTGCTGTTCGCTACTAGAACCTATGTTTTTGTTTTGATTCGTTGTGTTCTTTTGAAAGAATATTTGAAGGATTGTTCGTTGTGAGTTTTGTCTTTGGGGGACTTAAGCTTGGGATCGAACTTGGGACCGACGTGCTGGTACTTCCTGAACCAAAAACTACATCCATTTTCCTCAGGACTATCCTGCCGTTCATGAAATTCTTTCAATTCTAAGCCGAATCAAATCCACCCACTGTCACATTCCATCGCAAACTGATATTTATGTTGTGATGTTCATCGTTCACTCTCTTAAAGCATAGCGCCGCCATTTTGGTTTCACCATTCCATTGCTTTTGGCTAGTTTATTTATTCTACACAGCTAGATAACTTTGTTCTTTGGTTTTGGCGGTGCGGAAAAAGATCATTGCACCAAAGCTAACCTAAATCCACCCGCCTACTTTTCTATGCTCTAAAATTTTGCTTTTCAATCCAAGCAATCACCGGTGAATACAAGAAAAGCCGACAAGTTGGGTAAGTTTAGCTTTGACGCACCACCGTGTTCCGCACCACACTTTACACACATACACAGATATGGGAAATGGTCAAATTGTTGCAAACTGAAGTAGGCATCGTCACAAAAACGTAAACAAAACGGTCAGTTAGTATGAGTATGTTTGACGGCAAAAATTGCTTCCGTTTCTTGTTTCAATGGTTGTCAATGCCGGTTTGCTTCGTCTGGAAATCACCTTCCCTTTTAAATTGCAATTGGTTTTTATAATTCAATAAGCAGATCACTTGTTTCCTCAATAGACTTAGTTTGTTTTTTTGCTTTGCTTAATTTCCTATAGTATTTTCAACAACAATCATGGGATACCTGAAGTTGTCACAGTGACAGCACGCAATGTCATTGGTGATTTTTGGTCAAATTGGGGTAGAGGGTAATTTTCGTTTGCCGATTAAGATTTGTAAGTACTTTCGTTCGAAAAACGTTGTTCCTATCATTTGTTCATTCCAGTGATATGATTCATTCATAAGTTTCCAAGTGGCGCTGTGATCGCTAAAGAGATAAAGCAACGACCTCTGCGATGGTATCACCGGGCAACGTGTTCAGGTCTCCTCTGTTTAACAATACTTTTGTTCCGAATTGGTTTTCACTAACTTAGTGTTGCTTTTATGCTTTTATTTCATGCCTCTCACAGCTATTTGTATCCCAATTGGAGCTTACCGATTAGTTAAAATACTACTTTGCTATGGTGAATAATTGCTTAATAAGTGTATAAACGTCTAGCAAACTGCTGCCTGCTGCCGTCGCCGCCGGTTTGAATCACAGTAAATCCAGTCCCACGCTCGATCGGTTCCCCATCCCTCGTCCGGCTTACTTGGACAGGTTCACCACATTCTGAAACAGATCCGAACAGTCCTGATCTAGAAGTAGGTTCTCAACCTGTTCATCCGAGAGACCATCCCGTGCAGGATCCGACGAGCGTTGGAAGAGAAAAAAATCACTCCCAGTACCGGAACCGTTACCCGTGGCTGAGCCACTCCCCCCATTCACACCCACGGAGTCACCGTCCCGGGCGACTTCCGATTCTGAATTGCGTCGCTCAAGCGAGCGTCCGATTCGCTGAATGCCCTGGGTGAAGGCATCCTTCACCCGATCGCTCGTATCGATAATGATGTCCAAGCTCTGGCGCCTACCGGAACCGGACCCCGTCGAAGCAGTGTCTTTTACAATGCTTGGGGCCGGTCCAGTAGGGGAACAAGCCGACATGGAGAGCGAAGCCGATCGACCAATCGAACGGCTCGTAATCCACCCCGTGATGCCTTCGCTCTTTCTAAGGTTCTGATTTGCACTATCGTCGTAGAGTTCCATTTTGATAATCCGAGCTTTAACCCTGAAATTGAATTGCTGTATGAGCTGTCGAGTCGACACCAACGGATCATCTGACTTACCTAGGCCCCGAGTGACTATCATCGGAATCCGTATCGGTTGTGTCCGATATCATATTCGTGGCCAAACCATTGCCATCGTCTTCCAGTGCCAACGAATTGTGCTGCGAATACCCCGAACTGCTACTGTTTGAATTCGACAACCGGATCTCCGTCCACTGTTCAATGTCCTCCGATGACATATTGGTAATGTCATCGATCGTCCGGTTCGGTGAAAACAGGTAGTTATTATCCGAATCACTTTCCCCGCTGGGACTGGTCTTCCGGGCGAAGTCCTTCAACAGATGAGGAC
This sequence comes from Aedes japonicus, assembly GCA_034211315.2. NCBI lineage: Eukaryota > Metazoa > Arthropoda > Insecta > Diptera > Culicidae > Aedes > Aedes japonicus. The sequence continues at coordinate 186,139 of JASCZW010000262.1, forward strand.
AGTCCAGCTTATCCAGGTACTTTGGCTTAATCGGACTGGATTTGATGGCCAATTTGGCCGGAAACTCCAAATACTCATCACTGGATTCGATCCGTGCTGCCGAAGGTGACTTGCTGAAAGCCAGATGCATTCCCCCAATACCCAGCGTCTGGTTCATGTGGTGATTTGTCGACGAAGACGACGAGGAAGCATCTTCATCGATACTGCTGGCTCGGGCCTTGCGCTGTTGATGGATCTCCTCGGAGATCTTCTCCAAACGCGTTAGAGCCTCGTTGTAGCTCATCTTCGCCTCGGACACCCTGCCCTCCAGATCCATAACTTTTTGCTTCTGATCGAGCAGCAGGGCATTGTAGTTTGCTCGCAACTCATAGTACGGTCTAAAACGAGATCGGTAAACTGTCATCTGCCATCCTGACCATCATCAACAGAGGCTTCAACCAAAGGCGGTAGTTTAAATCAAACCATAAAGTCTACTCATACTTACAAAAACAACAACTCATTCTGATAAACAAGCAAATTCATCATTAGCAGGTTCCTTCGAACATCCAAACTACGGCCAAAACGGAAGAAAACGAATCATAATAACTCAAAAAAAAAAACTAACATAATCTGACAACACTGCCCTAGAGAGAGAGAGAGAGATAGAAAATTCCAAATCGCTTACCTCGATGCCCGGATCGCACCCTTCAGCTGCGAGTGCAACTTGGCAACCCGATTGTTGGCCACTTCCAGCTTCAGTTCGCTGATCCTCAGCGTGTTTCGCATCTCGGTGCACTCGTTCTGCGACTGGTTGACCCGGGTCGTGGCGTGGGTCAGCATTTCCTGGCAGGCCGTGTCCAGCGTCGACTTCTCACCCAGGCCCTGCTCGGCCAGGAATACCATCTCCTTGGCCGCCGCGTGCACCGACTTGGCCTTGTCGTAGTTCAGGGCCGATTGTTGCGTTTCTTTGGTTAGCTAGAATGTGAATGGGATCATTATGGAGGGTTATTGTTCAGAGAGGGATCGCAACGGACCTGCGAAGCATACAACCGGGCCTCGTAGTACGGTTTGGCTGTATCGATCGAATTGCCCAGCTTCTTGGCAACGGCCTTGATCTTCTCGGCACTCTCCTTGAGCAGTTCGCGGAATTCATTTTTGGCTTCCTGGTGAGAGAGAGAAACGTCGAAAAGGGTTAGATTCGTTTTGGAAATTGCTTGAATACTGTAGTAGACGTAGCTTACATCCAGTTCGACTTCAAACTTGTTGATGCTGTCCGTTGCTTCGTTTAGCTTCTCCAGTTCGATCTGCCGGAATGAAAAGAATGAGAAAATCAATGTTGTTAGGTTATGTCAGTAAGAGTTAGTGAGAAATATGCGTATCTAATATACGTAAATGCATCTATTTTTCTTCTATTCTCTATTTCTTCTAACTTCTATTTCTTCTAACTTCTACTCCCTGCCACGCCACCTTGCGGCAATTAGCCGGAACCTTGGCTATAGGTGAAAATAAAAGCTTGCAGGCACATTCTTCAGTTCAGTTGGTGGCTTTTCATCCGTCATTTTGGTAACGAAATTATTTCAATATAATCTACTCTTCAAATAGGTCCAGAACTTTTCGATTTGGTGATCTGGGGCTCGCTGAGAGGGTTGTTGTGCTTCCGCACGTTCCGTTTTGCCGGGAAGATCTCTTTGACCAGAATGTTCAGCCGTTGTTTCTGGGTTTCCGATTAGTTCTCCGACACGGCTGGCTTTTACTGGCGCTTCCGCATGTAGACATCCATTTTGGCCTAATACTTCTTGACGGTTTGACCACCCGGTCCAACTCACGGAAATAAGCGGTCATCTTGCCTTCCGTCTTCCGTTTGAGCTTCCGTTGAAGCCTCCGGTCGCTCAAAACGGTCAAACGGCCGGAACCAGGCTTCCAATTGATGAACTCCCCCTTCTCTAGAAGTGTCAAAATCTTGTAGGTGTTTCTGCGATCGTATGATCGCAGGATGGAGCAGGCGGTACGAACAAACCATAGATCGAAGTTGTTTCACTGTTCTCACCATAGCTGCCGTAAACAACACGAGGGACCTACGATATTCTGGACGGATCTAGCTTCGAACAACTATTCAAAAGTTGTCCTGGAGTAGTACGAAGCCAATGAGGTATTTTTCGTACCCAAGGGCATGACTCCCCCAACGCTTCGGATCTAAGGCCCGTCGAAAAATACTGAGCTATTTTAAAGCAGGAACTACGAAAGCATCCCAAGGAGGTCAAATCTGAGAAAGGCACGAAGAAAAAGTGAGTTTCCGTATGAAAGAAGATGTTGTCGAAGAGCTTTTGCGAGAGGCAGAGAACGTGTCGGCCAGTATCAACGCGGCAAATAGCTCCAAAGCCACCGTCATCGCCAAGGGTGCCGTCAATCTGGAAGCAGACACTGGAGGTTCGTCTTATCAAACCACAATGAGTAATGGTCTGTGTGTCCCAGATTTAGCGTTGAATCTGCTATCCGTGAGCAGGATGTGCCAGAATGGGTACCAGGTCACGTTCGACAAGGAATCATGCAAAGTCGTCAGTCCGACGAAGGAGATAGTAGAGGTTGGACAGCAGTCCGGTGGCCTTTACAATCTGAAGTTGATCAAGCATCCGGCAGTCCATGTTGGACGAGAGCAAAGCAGTTTCGAACTTTGGGATCAGCAACTTTGGCAAGCACCAACGACAGCCATTCAAGGTGAAGGGCCACAGAACTGAACGTTTGCTAGAGTTAATCCATTCTGATCTCTGCGGACCAATGGAGACAACGTCGATATTTTCTAACGTTCATCGATGATGCTAGCAGGAAGGCGTTCGTCTATTTTCTGAGCACCAAGGCAGATGTGCTCGAAGCGTTCGAGGATTTCAAGTCATATGCTGAGAATCAAACGGGCGAGCGAATAAAGAGAATCAGAACGGACAACGGCAAGAAATATGTGAATCGTGCGATGCGGCAGTATCTTCGTCAAGCTGGAGTCCACCATGAAACTACGGTTCCGTATAACCCGGTGCAAAACGGGTTGGCAGAGCGGATGAACTGGACGTTGGTGGAACGCGCCAGAAAATTCTGGGCGGAAGCAGTAGCCACTGCTTCTTACGTCGTCAATCGTTCACCGACGAAAGTATTACCAGTCACTCCAGAGGAAAGATTCACGGGAAAGCGTCCAGATCTATCGTATCTTCATTAGTTTGGCAGCGAGGTAATGGTTCACGTTCCCAAGGAAAAGCGCTGCAAGTGGGATGCGAAGTCTCAGCGATGTATTTTCATGGGCTACAGTGAAAACTCCAAAGTGTACAGAGTGTACAATCCCGAAACAGACAACGTAGTAGTCAGTCGTTACGTGATATTTTTGAGCGAAGGCCGATTGATGCTGCGAGAAGCTGATCCTGTCGAATAAGAGGCACCTTTAGAGATGGTTGTGCGGAATGAAATGAAGGCAGTGGAGGAACAGGTTGCAGATGGTGGGGAAAACGATCCTCAGGCACAAGATGACAAGCTCAGTGAATCCGATTCTGAAGAACAAGAAGACGCTGACGATACGCTGGTCGATCCTGATCTACAATCTGCTGCGCTCCCTCCATAAACAGAGGACCCACAGCAGTTGGTAAGGCGCAGTGTAAGGGAGCGTGTAACCCCAGGCAAGTATCGAGATTTTCATTTGGGCTTCAGTATTATTCCTCACGAAACTTCCCAACATACACAGTCATACGATGTTCTCGGAGATGCAAATGTCGAGCCACAGACGTTCTAGGAAGCGATTTCGAGCGAGGAAAGCGATCGTTGAAAAGAAGCCATGGTTGAAGAAGACCTGGAAAGGAGAATTACTCGCCCGTGGTCCGGAATGCTACAGTCCGGTACCTGATGTCGTTAGCTGCCAGAACGGATCTCAAGATACACCAGATGGATGCAGTAACAGCGTTCCTGCAAGGTGAGCTGAAAGAGGAAGATATGTACATGGAGCAGCCGGAAGGGTTCATCAACAGTAGAAGTTCGAAGAAAGGCTGCATGTTGAAGAAAGCCCTCTACGGACTGAAACAAGCCAGTCGAGTTTGGAACCAGAAGCTGGATGGAGAACTCAAGCGTTTTTGTCTGGCGCGATCGAAGTTTGACACGTGCGTGTACTTCAGAATCGAGGGCGAGAAGATCCGTATGAATGCTCTCAATAAGCAGCTCACAACGAAGTTCCTGATGAAGTATCTCGGATTGGCCAATCAAAGACGAAATTAGTTTAATAACACATAAAACAATCCTCGAAGAGGTGTCCAAAAGTGGAATTCCGTCGAGAAACTCTTGGAGATCGTGTGGCACCAGCTTTGATTCGGTAAGCTGAGCAAAGAGTTCCTGTTTGGTTCTAAGTGCATCACAGAGTAGCCCATTCTTTCGCGGTTCGAGTTCGAATCACCTGGCAAGTAATTCGGACTACTTGAAGCCGGAGGACGGCGACACTGAGCACGATTTCTTCACGGATTTCGGCAGCGCCAGCGAGGACGATTTCCACGGCTTCAACCTTTCGAAAGACATAGTGATCGACGTGACTCCTGTGCCCCCACCGCGTAAAACTTCAAATCCACCTCAGTCACAGGTGTTGAGGCGTAGCAGTCGGGAGCACAAAATCCCAGACAATGAGTTCCATATAACGTGAGAAGGTCTGCAGCATTCTAAATCTTTACAGGAAACTCATACGAACGCAAGCAGCCTGGTTTCACCAGACACGGCGCATCCCAGATCTGGAGAGCAGTCCAGTGGGATCGCAACCACGATCGACATGGGCGCAGCTAGGAGCCACATTAAGAAGCGCTGTTGCAGGATGACGCGGCTCGCTGGAAGCGAGTAATGTATGAGGAGTATGAAGCGCTGATGACATACGACACCTGGATCTTAACTGAACTGCCTATCGGACGTAAGCCGGTTAAATGATAATGGGCCATCAAGACCAAACAAGACGCAAATGGCAACGTAGATAGACACAACGCTCATCTTGTCATGATGAGACCTACTCGCCCGTGGTTCACCCGTTTTCGCCTAGTCTGCACGTCATGGACTTTCCATTGAGCAGATGGACGCAACAACGGCGTTCCTTCAAGGCGAATTGACGGAGGGGATTTACATGAAGAAGTCTCCGGGTCTTCAAAAGCCTTGCCAGCCAAGACTGGCATGCCGTTTGAATTAACCGCTCTATAGACTCAAACAGTCCAGTCGGGTTCGGAACGCTAAACTCGATGTGGCTCTGCGTAGGTTCGGAATGACTCCTTCCAAGTACGACCCATGTATGAACTACTGAATCGAGGGCAACAGAATGATATTCGATGCGATCTACGTCGACGATGTGATTATCTTTTCCAATGATCATTCGTTGATCAGGAAGATCAAGACGAAGCTTAATAACCTTTTTCACATGAAGGACTTGGAATCAACAAGTTCGCGTCTCGGGTTTCGGATTACAACAGACCAGATTCTTCGTCGTTAATCAACTGAGTTTCATCAACACGAATTCAAGACCGGAGAATTAGGAAGCAGTAAAGCTCCTGTTCCGATATCTGTGAGGAACGTCGAAGCTCAAGCTGCGGTACACCAAGGTAAGCAGCCTCGACTTCACAGGTTTATCTGACGCTAATTGGGCGTTGGACCTGGATGACCGAACATCTACTAGCGGGTACATCTTTATGCTTTAAGGCGGTGCAGTACCCTGGTGCCCACCGTTGCTCTATTGACATGCGAGGAAGAGTATATGGCCTCATCTGCCGCCGTATAGGAAGCCATGTGGTGGCGTGGTTTGATCAAACCATCGTCCTAAGCAGCGACAATCACAGAACTGCATTTCCAAGAATAGAGGACTAACGCTACGAACAAAGCAAAGTTATATGACATTTGCTGTATTATTGCAAGTAAAATTACAAATCGCCGCAGATTTTTCATTAGGACCTAACTGACAATCGTAAACAATGGCTTCTTCCGTAAAATTCTCGTGACACAAAGGCTACCCATGTAAGCCTCCAATTCTATCGGATAGGTGAACTCTTCTTCTCCGAAATGACCGTAGTGGATTGATTGGGCGAGTTTTCAATGACGAGGAATTTGCGTAAAAAGTCATTGTTTATGATTGTCAGTTCGGCCCTAATGTAAAATCTATGTCGAAATTAATGATTAGATGTCAGTATAGTCACTAGATTCATAGTCTGGCGGATACAACAACGGTAGCCAATTTGAACTGTCAGTTGGCGGAGCCAATCGAGCATATCTCGAGTAATTCATGTTAAGCGCCTAAAAGCCATTTGTAAACAACGTTGATTTCTCACAAATAACGAGAATCCCACTATATCCTGCTACTCGATATGGTAGAACTAACATTCTTCTACCAAATGCTGCTTTCATTTCACGAGAGTGATTTAAGATTCAGGAGAAATCGATATTTAAAGTCATTGTTTACAAATGGCTTTTAGGCCCTTAACATGAATTACTCGAGGTATGCTCGATTGGCTCCGCCAACTGACAGTTCAAATTGGCTCCCGTTGTTGTATCCGCCAGACTATGAATCTAGTGACTATAGATATCAGTGGGTCTGTTTATAAGCTTCTACTGTATGCTGCGATAGAAATAAGTGTATGATTGCCCCTACAAAGTTTGCTGTGATTGAAATAAGTGTATGATTGAGTTTGTTTGATTTTATGGTGATCCAGTGTCAACTGGATCCCAACAATTTACAAGCCTGATAAAACCCCCACCAAAACCAAAAGCGTACCAAAATCCTCTTGTAATGTATCCTGAAATTATTTCGAAAAAAAATCTACTCCCTCGTTTACCTGGAGTTCGTGAAACAGAATAACTGTTACGAAGACCATCCGCACCAATGCGGCAATATCGGTAAATTGTTACCCAGTTTGACAACTGATGGTGGTTAATAACCGGGTTGAAAAATGACAATTTGCCAAGGGGTGAGCCACTAAGCACAACATCGCTTGTGCCGATTTATTTTATTGTGCCTCTATACGTTACGATGAACCCTGGTGTTTCCATCAGGCCTATGGCAAGAACCACTTTTTCACGTAGACAACACTCAGCAAGCTCAGCTGTCAAAATAATATCTGTTGTTGCTCGTTTACGTTTTGTCTGTTGTTGCTAGTTTTCGTTGTGCACGTAATACAAAGCAGAAGGATCGCTTTCTGTGATATTTCACATCAAAACAAACAACCAAAACAAATGATTAGACTTCTATTTGACAGCTGACAGCGGGCCCAAATCAATTTGACATCCTGTCCAGGACATCCTGTCTACTGTCAATCACTGCTATTGATATAGGCTTGTCAATGGCCTGGTTTCAATCGTGGTGCCTACACATATGTGCCCATGTGTGCCACGGTAACTTGACAGTTCAGTAGTTATGGTTTGGTTTCGTCTGGCAACCAGGCGATTGTTTTGTTTTGCTTTGATAATTTTTTACAGACAATTTGGGTCTCAGGCAAGGTTTTTGTTGCGGAAATTGCATTTTAATTCTCTTGTGTCGAGAAAGCAACTTTTGGTGATGCTTGGATAACAAATGGAGCTCAAAAAGCTAATCGCTGGAAGTAGGTGCGAGGATTCCTATATGATGTTGCATATTTATGATTTATTTATCTGCTTTCTCTGCAGCCCACGCATTCTAAAATTATGAACGCGATGCAACTCCCCTCTGATTTGGATTCTCCAAAGATGTTCCTCTGTTGGCATTTCTGAGGCTTACGAACTGCGCTGCAGCAGGAGGGTGACTAGTTACACTTGTTGTCGATGTGTCGGCAATGTTCGACATCGTTACCTTGAAGAGCATTCTGGCATTCGAGAATGAAGGTTATTGCTATGCCTAGTCAGGCTAAGAATTTGCCAGTTTCCTTTCTCGTCAATCGAAAATGAAAAGTTTTATCTTTGCCCATGCTATTAATGGTGCATAACGCCCCCACCCGAACGTTCCACATCCCCTCGAAAAAAAATTGAGTTTAATGTTTTCCAGCTTTTTTAAAAAGGCTTCATAGGCTGAGTCCTTATTATCTCTGGTAATAGAAAGCGATTGTGAGACAAAGTCATGAATTAATCTTAAATACACTCTATTCAAATCAAAATGCAGCATAATTTTCTCGTTCAATACAAGTGAGTGCTGTTCAGCATCTTCGCCGAACAGCTCAATGATGATGGATGTGACGGTTGCGGAATTGATATATTTTTTACAAATAATATTCGCGAGATCCAGGAGGCACATCACTTCTCCACTAAAGCTTGTATTACACTGTTTGTCCAATAGCCAAATATTTGTCATAGGCAGATAGGCATCTGACAAACATCTATGATATCTGTCAGCTGTCTAGCTGCCTATGACAAATATTTGGCTATTGGACAAACAGTGTAATACAAGCTTAACAAACCGGAATTCTAGACTAACATTTGAAAAGGGTGGAAGAACCAAAATGTAAAGAAATCATATTATATTATACACATATTGAACAATTTCAGAACAACTAATTTACCTTGACAATGACATTAAAATCAATCATGCACATCCTCAAACAAGAGATTTTATGGCGTTCTTCCGGATCACACATTGCTCTAGTTATTTAGCTGTTCCGCCACTTGTTTTCAGTTAGCTTCAAATCCTGGCAAATAGTTTAATATTTCATGCAAACACTATTCAAATCATCTAAGTATATGATGACTTGAGTTTGAAGTATATATTTACGGATTTTATGCGTAAATATAACTTTATTTTTAATAACATTTGAAAATAACCATTACACCCTAATCACTAAGCAGAAGTCATTTCGCCGCATATTTTCGCCCGTTATAATGTTTAATTGGAATTATACCGTGGACATAATGTTGTTGATTTCCATTGATTGTTGTTACGCCGTCGATAGGTTGCTATGGATAACGTTTCATGGAGCTTGATTTTGCTTCGCGCTGAAGAAAACAAATCCTAATCGGGAAATGGCAAAAAGTGCCGAAATGTATCAAGTATGTAGCTGTTTACAGTTCAAATGTGTTCTTATCGCGGATATAATTTTTAGAAGCATTGTCTGCATGATACTGAGTTACATCACCGAGCAGAACTTTAACGATCGGCGAGATGTGAGTCACAGTCACATGGAGGTGGACAGTATTCACGGACCGATTGAGAGGGACATCGAAACGCCTAGAAACTGGGCTGTGTTTATAAACCAGATAAAAAGGAACTGTAGTAAAAGAGCTCGACCATCATCAGCTTTTGTCACTAAAAAGTTTGTCTAGTCGGAACAAGAAGCCTCGCCTTAACTCAGCCCCTAGTTTTGAAAATACCATGTGTGGTTATGTTTGAGTACCGTTCTTCTTGCCCTGGAATCGTGTTTTATAAAACTGTCATGATGTCTGATAATAACTTTCAATTAAGGATTTGTGATAACGATACCATAAACAATGAACCGTTGCCACTTTCACATCTACTGGAATCTGAACCTATTCCACTGCCGTATGGCAAGCTGATGGATCTTAAGAAGCTAATGCCCTTCGTTGAGAATAAGATGTATTATGAGGCGATGCTGATGAGCCTGGTTGTTCCGAAGCGTGGTCGGAAGGCGAAGACTGCGATCGAAGATGCAAAATGACTGTAAAAACATGATTAAGAATCCGCAATTCAAATAGAACAATAAGAACAATGTTCATTCGATAGAATGAACTCTTACCTCTGATTTTCCTAATGGTACCTAGACTCATCTGATTAGTAAATTAACTGTTTGGGTATGGTAACACTGGGTCGTAATTCTTCACCACTTGATTAATGTGGCTGAAGAGCGTAGGCGTAATGACAAATAAGATGCCACACTCAAAAAAATCGTCACGTTATTTCCACGTGAAATTTCACGTAACTTTCACCTGAACACGTAACCAAATCTTCTTCAGTAAAATCAGGTGAACATTACGTGCCAGTGAATTGTACGTGAAAAATCACGTAACAGTTATATGATTTCCACGTAGAATGTGGATTTACGTGGAAATCACATAGCTCTTACGTGAATTCCACGTGTTTATTACTGGTTTTGGCAGTGGACGAAAATTACGTGCGTTTCACGTGGATGTGACGTGTCGATTTTTTTTTAATGGCAGAATGTCATAACTCAACGGCGTATTTCTAGTGCTGACAGTTTGACAGGCGGAAAACATAAGGCGTAATAACACTCTAAAAATAAACAGGGCGTATTTTGGTTTTTATCAATTTTTAACTCACTAAAACATATTTCTGCATAAAGTGTGTGAAAAGGTTAAGCACTGCATTATTATACAAAATCTGAGCATAATAAATGGTCCATCGGAGCTTTCTATGGAAAATAGGATTTTATTTTCGTTTTCCAGGCTTGGCCTCCCATTTTCACGGTTTCGTGATTTTGGAATACCGCCCTTTTCAAATGTTAGTCTAGAATTTATCTGGGTTACCTGCGTAAACAATACCACAAACTGACAATGTAAATTTTCCAGGCTTGCCGGGTTATATCTTCAAAGATTACAACTGTCAAAAGTGTGCCATAAAAGTACCAGACATGTTCCATTATGGTGTAAGATTATCTACTGTGGCATGCCTGGCACACTGTTCTAAGCGACTCACCGCTTGCAATTTGCTCTTTCGGTGAGTAGCGGGTTCGGTTATTTGACAACCCGCTCCAACCGAGTCGAGCGTTGCTACTTGAATAAAAACGACCAAAATAATTTGAAACGTCAAAACAACATCTTCATCTAGTGAAAGTCTTCTGTGTTAACGATTTCTGTTGAAATTGTTTTTGCTAATTTCACGTTTATTGTGAAAAGCGATATGAAATTGGTTCACTGTTGTAGAACCCCTAGGTCCGAAGTATACCTTGCAGTCTGCACCTTACAATTATTCATGCGCTTTTCGGTACCTTCCGGTACTAGTATCTTGGTTGTTGTTTTGATTCGCCATGTTATTTTGACACAACATTTGAGGATGTGTTGATGTGAGCTACATTGTTAGGGGCGAATCATTGAGCTTGGGACCGATGTGCTAGTACTGACTAAGAAAAGAAAAATATTGTATTTGTTCGGAACCTACTGGTCTTAGAGTTAGTCTATGTCAAACCCCTGTGGAAGAAATTGGATGCATCAAGCGGACGAAGCGCTTTGCCGGGCTTGGATGGATGTGTCCCAAGATCCAATCATTGGGACAAACCAGAAATCTGAACACCTGTACGGAAGAATCTACAAGAAGGTAGACATTTGTGCAGAGAACGGTTCATCTCTCCGGGAACAGCGCGCCACAACTGGCATCAAAGGAAGATTGCATTCGATCAGAAAATCGGTTGGCAAGTTTGCCAGATGTGTGTCGCAGATAAAATAAGCCTCTCCGGAAGACAACTTGAATAAAAGTGATTGATAGTGGTGGATATACCCCATCGGCTAGGTAGTATTCGGTGTTTTAGGTGTGTGCGTTGATTGTGTACTCAACATGAGAAACTTTACTGGAAGATCTCTCCTGCACGTTAAAGTCGTAATTTATCCCAGGCATTCCAAAAAAAGCATGTCATACAAGTCTTGAGATGCCACGACCTCAAGAATAATGGTCGACTTCATCTCTTTCCCTGTGTCCTGCCCATGCAGTCGGAGAGTCCTTCCAATACCAATGGGTTCAGTCCAGAGATCCCAACATTCCTGCGAAACTCCGCTCTTCTCCGAATCATAGCAATCTTTGAAGATCAGCATGGTTTGGAGGCCGAAGGTGTTCTTCTCCGAAGATATTATGAACGGTCTCGCAGAACTCCCGAAGACATTGACGCACAGTAGACTGTCCCATGTGGACATATTCGTCAGTAGCATCCGACATAGAGCCATACTCTAATTGACGGATGGCTGCCGTGCACTTCTGCAAGGTCGTCAATCGCATCTTTCCCGTGGCATCAGGCTTCTGAACGAAATAATACGAAACCATCTTCTGAACTGTCCGTCCGTGGGTTCAGCCGCAAAATAGTCGTCGAACAACCGTTGAGCTCCCTCATCTGCAAATCTATTTATGTTTGCTCCGTACCCGGGACAAGATCCTCCCGCCCTTGAATGTGCAGACGCCGCTGTATGTGCACGTGGATATTAAGTATTCCACAAACACCTTGGAATTGTCCATTATATTTGTCCAAATATTTGTTTCCAAGCTCCTGACAAAAAACTATTATACGAAATGTTTAGCGAAACGAAACAAAATAGACTGGTGCAAGAATAAAGTTGAGTCCTATTTTGTTACCTTTTCATCAACGACCGGTGCGAAAGTGGGTGGCTAAATCAAAATAGGATCGCTCTCCGTCATCTAAATATTACCCAGATACGAACCCATCGGTGGGGATGGCCTAAGGAATGGCTTCTCAATCTTGACTGAATTCGAAATACCGCTATTTCATCTTGTCCAACGTTTCAGTCCGTTGAGAACCTTCCTCAGGGACTCTAAAATCTAAATTAATTTTACCAACGAAAGTGAACAGCAACCTCGTGGCATTCAAGTAAGACCCGCTCTATGCAGCTATTCCCCTAGAGATTTTCCCAAGAAAAGAACAAATCTTTCTAACCCTTTGTTTGGCAGCGATTCAATGGCAAAAGCTCACATTAAAATTATATCACCCTCATTGCAGGTGCATTATACAACATCCTTTTCGTGCACTTCGCTGTGCACATATCGATGCATTTACTTGGCTCAAATTTCCATGCATTGTGCCATCCGGAGGAAAGAACATCCTTCCAATTGCTGGCCCCTCTTTCAAACACCTAGTAGTAGAAGTGGCTATATAGCTAGCGTATGAATTGCAGTGACTCCCTCCTCCACGGCGCCACCCGCCGCCGCGGCGACATGCTTCAATAAAAGCCAATCAACAGAGCAGGGAATATATTTATGCGATGAGAGCATCCACCTAGCAAAATAAAGCGTTGACGCACGATTCGGCGAGGCGAAGCAACACGACGCTAGGTGTTGATTGTTTCCCAGCTTCGTTATGAACCACCCACTACTACTCACCAAACACATCAAACGGGGGGAGTGCAAAAACTACACTTTTCGTGATTCAATTCCAAAATGTCACTGCTTTTACCTGAACTCTTGGATCCACTGGAGCGTTGCTATCGTGTTCCAGCGACGACGACATGGTTGCTTAGTTCTTGGTTGATTATTTTCTGCTCCTGCGTTATTTTTGGCTTCGATCCGTCCGACTTTCGCCTCTCACTGCTTTCCCGTGGGGTAATAGTTGTGACGCTGCTGGTGTGCCCCCCTTTCCATCGTCGATCAGATCCCGAGCAGGGTCCTGATTAATTGGCAGGAAATGAACCTTTTTCCCGTGTTGGGAAACTTTTACTTCTGAGCTAAGGCTGCACACGGTTTTCTTCTTCTTCACATTCTACACACACACGGGCGAGAAACGGGTGAAAAATTTTCCACCTTGGGAAAGTCTGGCAAACTGCGAGGGGGGACCGATTTGAGGAGGCTCCTCCGGAGGAACACAAACGGAAACTGGTACGGTAGTTTTGATTTTTTAGTGTTTTTCGATTTGAAATTTGGGAACAAGAAGGAACCTTCTTTACTGCTGGTGGTGGGCCTCCTCAAAACCGATGCGATTTTGCTGCAGCCCTCGGGAAGCAGCTGCGAGGCAGAAACGAGAATACCTACTAAGAGCCGACTCTCAGAACTCAGTACCTGCTGGGTAGTTTAGTGGGCAAACAACCTTCTCCGATTAAATTCAACGGACGACTCCGAAGGATGGGATTGGACGGGTATGTATCCGGGGATGGGGGGGGGGGGACGTGGCGCATGCGTAGTTCCACAAACAAAAACGGAGAGGGTTGTTTGTGGACATTACATCATTCGGGAGACAGACGGCGGCCTCGTGTAGGGAGAGCCAACCAGCAACGATAGCATCATCAGCATCATCATCTGTTTATTTATTTTTATGAATCTTTTGCTCCGCTCTGAGACGCGTCAATCGTAGATGTAGAGTGCGAGCGATAAGTGCCAAATAAGAATCGGAGATTATTTCGATTTGGTTCATATGGATCTCCCTGTTGATAGCACAGGGAGAGCCTTGTTTGTCGATTGTTATCAGCTTATCAAGTGGCGTTCAAAGGTGTGCGTGACATCGTTGCACTCAAATACAGGCTCGGTTCGATTTGGCGTCTCCGCGGGGAAAATTTCTCTTGAAGATATTAAAAGGTGTTACTTGCAAAGGACTGTCGGGGAGGCATGGTTTAGATGCTAAACATCTGCTCCGGTCCTTCTGCTTCTATCGTGAGCCTTCTTCCGCTTGAGACCCTACTATCATAGACTAACTCTAAGACCAGTAGGTCCCATACAAAAACGATTTTTTTCTTGGCTCAGTCAGTACTAGAACATCGTTCCCAAGCTCGGTCCCAAGCTTAATAATGCGCCCCTAATAATGAACTCACACGAACATACTCTCAAATATTCTGTCAAAATAACACAGCAAATCAAAACAAAGGCGCAAATATGTATAACAAGGTGCTGGCTTCAAGGTGCAATTCGGACCAAGGGGTTCTACAACAGTGAACCAATTTCAAATCGCTAGTTGCATATTGATTGTTGCTACTATGGTGACTGCAATTAATTTCTAAAGTCAATTCATCTGCATTCAAATGAAAATGAAGACAACCTTAATGGACAGACCAACTGTCTTCGTGAATTTGAATTTTGAAATGACAGTATTCTCTTGACCAAAGCAACCGCTGAGTTTCGAAGTCATTATTTGGTTCTGTTCATTCGTCGATGGATGTTCATTACCGCCTGTGCTGCTGTCAATTGAGTTTTACCAACAATCAATATGTAACTAGCGATTTGAAATTGGTTCACTGTTGTAGAACCCCTTGGTCCGAATTACACCTTGAAGCCATCACCTTGTTATACATATTTGCGCCTTTGTTTTGATTTGCTGTGTTATTTTGACAGAGTATTTGAGAGTGTGTTCATGTGAGTTCATTATAAGGGGTGCATTATTGAGCTTTGCACCGAGCTTGGGACGATAGTTCTGCACTGACTGGAGCCAAGAAAAAATCGTTTTTGTATGGAATCCATGGTCTTAGAGTTAGTCTATGGTTTTACACCAACCTAACATAACCTCGCAAAATGAATCGGATGAATTTCTTTTGACAGGAGTCCGTGGTTTGTTTATTTCATTTGTTTGAATTCGAAAACAAACAAACCACGAATACCTGCCAAAACTGTATTCCATTCATCAGGATGAATCACACGTTCACTAGTGACGTCATCTTGCAAAATTGTACATGAATATTCAATTTTATCTAGCTAAAGATAATTTTAAATCTATCAAATGAAGAAACAATACTTGTTTCTTCTGATGTAAAACATGATGTGTACCTTTTTAGGCTCAGATAGAAAGGTTACAATAGCTATAAACTGTAATTATGATAAAAGAGGACAGTAAGACCATAGACTAACTCTCAGACCAGTAGGTACGATACGATTTTTCTTGGCTCAGTCAGTACTAGCACACCGGTGTCAAGCTCGGTCTGACTGACTGACTGACTGACTGACTGACTGACTGACTGACTGACTGACTGACTGACTGACTGACTGACTGACTGACTGACTGACTGACTGACTGACTGACTGACTGACTGACTGACTGACTGACTGACTGACTGACTCGACTGACTGACTGACTGACTGACTGACTGACTGACTGATCGACTGACTGACTGACTGGACTGACTGACTGACTCGATCGACCGACTGACCGGACTGACATGACTGACTGACTGACTGACTGACTGACTGACTGACCGACTGACCGACTGACCGACCGACTGACTGACCGACTGACTGACTGACTGACCGACTGACCGACTGACCGACTGACCGACTGACTGACTGACCGACTGACTGACCGACTGACTGACTGACTGACTGACTGACCGACCGACTGACTGACTGACCGACTGACTGACTGACTGACTGACCGACTGACCGACCGACTGACTGACTGACTGACTGACCGACTGACTGACTGACCGGATCGACCGACTGACTGACTGACTGACTGACCGACTGACTGACTGACTGACTGACTGACTGATCGACTGACTGACTGACTGACTGACTGACTGACCGACTGACTGACTGACTGACTGACTGACTGACCGACCGACTGACTGGACCGACTGACCGATGACTGACTGACTGACTGACTGACTGACTGACTGATCGACCGACTGACTGACTGATCGACCGACCGACTCGACTCGACTGACTGACCTGACTGACTGACCGATCGACTGACTCGACTGACTGACTGACTGACTGACTGACCGACTGACTGACTGACTGACTGACTCGACTGACTGACTGACTGACTGACTGACTGACTGACTGACCGACTGACTGACTGACTGACTGACTGACTGACTGACCGACTGACTGACTGACTGACTGACTGACTGACTGACTGACTGACTGACTGACTGACTGACTGACTGACTGACCGACTGACTGATCGACTGACTGACCGACTGACTGACCGACTGACTGACCGACTGACTGACCGACTGACTGACTGACTGACTGACCGACTGACTGACTGACTGACTGACTGACTGACTGACTGACTGACTGACTGACTGACTGACTGACTGACTGACTGACTGACTGACTGACCGACCGACTGACTGACTGACTGACTGACCGACTGACTGACCGACTGACTGACTGACTGACTGACCGACTGACCGACTGACTGACTGACTGACTGACTGACTGACTGACTGACTGACTGACTGACTGACTGACTCGACTGACCGACTGACTGACATCGACCGACTGACTGACTGACTGACCGATCGACCGACTGACTGACTGACTGACTGACTGACCGACTGACCGACTGACCGACTGATCGACTGACTGACTGACTGACCGACCGACTCGACTGACTGACCGACCGACCGACTGACCGACTGACTGACTGACTGACTGACTGACCGACTGACTGACTGACTGACCGACTGACTGACCGACTGACTGACCGACTGACTGACTGACTGACCGACTGACTGACTGACCGATCTGACTGACTGACCGGACTGACTGACTGACCGACTGACCGACTGACCGACTGACTGACTGACTGACTGACTGACCGACTGACTGACCGACTGACTGACTGACTGATCTGACTGACTGACTGACTGACTGACTGACTGACTGACTGACTGACTGACTGACTGACATCGACTGGATCGACTGACTGATCGACTGACTGACTGACTGACTGACTGACTGACTGACTGACTGACGATCGACTGACTGACTGACTGGATCGACTGATCGACTGACTGACTGACTGACCGATCTGACTGACTGGACTGACTGACTGACTGACCGATCGACTGACTGACTGACTGACTGACTGACTGGATCTGACCGACTGACTGACTGACTGACTGACTGACTGACTGACTGACTGACTGACTGACTGACTGACTGACTGACTGACTGACTGACTGATCGACTGACTGACTGACCGACTGGACTGACTGCGACTGACTGACCGACTGACTGACTGACTGACCGACTGACTGACTGACCGACTGACCGACTGGACTCGACCGACTGGACCGACTGACTGACTGACCGACTGACTGACTGACTGACTGACTGACCGACTGACTGACCGACTGACCGACCGACTGACTGACTGACCGACTGACCGACTGATCGACTGACTGACCGACTGACTGACCGACCGACTGACTGACTGACTGACTGACTGACCGACTGATCTGACTGACTGACTGACCGACCGACTGACTGACTGACTGACTGACCGACTGACTGACTGACTGACTGACTCGACTGACCGACTGACTGACCGACTGACTGACTGACTGACTGACTGACCGACTGACTGACTGACTGACTGACTACGACCTGACTGACTGACTGACTGACCGACTGACTGACCGACTGACTGACTGACTGACTGACTGACTGACTGACTGACTGACTGACCGACTGACTGACTGACTGACTGACCGACTGACTGACTGACCGACTGACTGACTGACTGACTGACTGACTGACTGACTGACCGACTGACTGACTGACTGACTGACTGACTGACTGACCTGACTGACTGACTGACTGACTGATCGACTGACGACTCGACTGACTGACTGACCGACTGATCTGACTGACCGACCGACTGACCGACTGACTGACTGACTGACTGACTGACCGACTGACTGACTGCGACTGACCGACTGACCGACTGACTGACTGACTGACTGATCGACTGACTGACTGACTCGACTCGACTGACCGATCGACTCGACTGACTCGACTGACTGATCGACTGACTGACTGACTGACTGACTGACTCGATCGACTGACTGACTGACTGACCGACTGACCGACTGACTGACTGACTGACTGACTGACTGACTGACTGACTGACTGACTGACTGACCGACTGACTGACTGATCGACTGACTGACTGACTGACTGACTGATTGACCGATCGACTGACTGATCTGACTGACTGACTGACTGACTGACCGACTGACTGACTGACTGGATCGACTGACCGATCGACTGATCGACTGACTGACTGACTGACTGACTGACTGACCGACTGACTGACTGACCGACTGACTGACTGACTGACTGACTGACCGACTGACTGACTGACCGACCGACTGACCGACTGACTGACTCGACTGACCGACTGACTGACCGATCGACCGACTGACTGACCGACTGACTGACTGACTGACTGACTCGACTGACTGACTCGACCATGACTGGACTGACTGACTGATCATGACTGACTGACCGACTGACTGACTGACTGACCGACTGACTGACGACTGACTGACTGCACCGGACTGACTCGACTGATCGACTGACTGGACCGACTGACTGGACTGACCGACTGACTGACCGACTGACTGACTGACTGACTGACTGACTGACCGACTGCGACTGACTGACTGACTGACTCGACTGACTGACAGACCGTGTGCCTTCTATCCCTTTCTAGTAACTCATCATCGTGCTTTTATGTTGAATAAGCTTCATATAACGGAATCTAGTCATATAACAGTATTTTCAACCGTTATAAAACGTGTGTGTTGCTTGGGTTAAGATCTTTCACCGCTGCCACGTGCTCTTCGTTCTAGACTTGCGTGGCTTCTCAGCGTTACTTATTTCCTCGCCGTAAGCCACGTCGTTGGCTCGTGCGTCGGGGAGAGTCCATCTACGATAACCTTCAGTTTTTGGGACAAATGACCCTTCTTCGCATTTTTTAGCATAGATCAGTTTTGTCATAACCTTTGCAGTTCCTCAGCTTATGACCAAAACCCATGAACTTAAAGCATCTCTCTAAGTCCGTTGGAACTCGAGGGACGACTTCAGTGAGCACACCGACGACCCAACTTTACTCGACCAGGCTTCAACAGCTTGTTGTTGTAGCTGTCGTCAGACGTATCGTCGCTGTCTGTGTGCCGCCATACGCCTTCCTCAACCGGATTGTCATTGGTGCATATCCAAGATCGCAGGTGTCTTTTCAGTGCCCTGCTCTGCTCATCTTCCGTTGTGATCTCTTCCATATTTCAGCACTCAATAACTGTCTCCTGGGATAGCTAATTTCTATTGCATTCTGGTATTCTAAGGCATTCCTGGAAGAACTGATGCAGATGCAGATCCAGCCATCCAAATGCAGATGTTTCGTTTGCTGCCAGCTGTCGAGCCGCATCTAAAGAGAATGAAAGCGATAAAAAGACTTGGAAATATTATATTTTTAATCAGTTCTACTAACCTATCAACGAATCCAATGCACTCGTTGTTCTATTAGACTATTCCGGAGATGTTATTGGGCTAGATAAGTCAGTCAGTGAAATGCTCAGCATTTCTGGCCATAGCAGAATAAAAAGCCAGCCCTGGAAGCTGCTTGAAATCCTCCAGGACATAAGTTTCATCGTCCATAACAACGCATGAAAACTTCGTCAAATATTCGCAGTGCAAACGTCGATCCCGTGATTTTGCTGCCAAGTTCTGCCTGTCGTTGCGATTTGGAACTGTTTTTACTTTGTACGACTTAAGTCCCAAACGTTGTTTTGATTTTTGGACAAAACCAGGCGACATCCCTATTTTACCGTTCGAATGGAGAGATTTGGGTTTTTCGTTAATATCCTTTTCTCCTTTCGGTCCATGACAGGATCAGCGCGTCCAATGTTTTTGTCACTTTCGGTTTCTCTCCACCGTCAAACGTTCCGAAAATGATTTGAGCACATCGTGAACAGTGAATTTAGGTAAATGCAATGTTTTTGCAAGGTCCCGTATTGACAAGGCTGGATTTGCTCGCGCACTTGTTTTTTCTCTCGTCGCCTCAAACATGAAAATGTAAACATCAATCATAGTATTTTCATCATAGACTCTCAGCTATACCATAGTAAAATTTTTAATTCCTACGTGCAATATTTCAAAAAGTTACAATGATTTGAAGGTGTCCGGATTAATGTGGATACAGACCTTACCATTCATACCTTCGAGACTACAGACTTGTTGCAAACCTATGGCAAGCAAGGTTTCTAGAGACCGTTCAGATTTAGAAGCAATATTGTAAAGAATGCAACCGTTAATGTATTCGTCAATTTACGACCGCAAGTTAGGCATCCTAACGAGAGAACGCTATCCGTAAGGACAGTCACGTCGTAATCGCAGCTGGATAGCAGCAAACGAAGTTGCACAATTTTGGTACGCCTCTGAAATTCTGAACTCGGTCGACGTGGAGATAGATTCGGCGTCAGATGAAAATATAGGAAGATGATGGAAACCAGTTGATTCGTGCGTCGTCGGTTTCGATATGCGTTGTACATAAGGCTATCTACGATTGCCTAATGATGCTACGTTGGAGTACAGTATCGAAATCGCAGAGTAGACTGCAGCAAGCGCGAATCAGGTCTTGCCATGCAATTTGCTTCGTTCTTCCAGATATGTCAAACCTCCATTCACTGAAGCATCTCTCTATTTGCTTCTCTCATCCGATTTGTCGCCCGCCGACCAATACTTCTCCAGATTGCACTCACAGATAGTACTTATAGCACAGAGAATAGACATCCAGGCTCAAACATTTTTCCCCCAATTTACTGTATAAACTTTTAAAAAGCAAAACCGTTGGAAAACAACGCCGCCTGAGTCTTAGGTTTCACCAAACTAAAATTGACAGGCTATCAAATCTCAAGGTAGGAAGTGGTAGCCATCAACACACGATTCACCAAAACTAACGGAAACGAGCTGTCATTTTAAAATGGCAGTTACAGAAATTTACACACGGTGGGCACTCCAGCTTGATGTCTGTTCTGTTGAAGTGGAACGACTACCCTATCCTTCACCCAAGTCACAGATCTGCCAACACTGTTGCTTCGAAACATTTTATAACGACACATTTTGTTTTCTCTCATTCTCAATCAACCTGTATACAAACACGAAGTAAAATAAAAACCGTTCTTGAATTCTTTTGCTAAGTTTCGCGTTTATTAGTTTTCCAAGTGGCTTTTTTTTCAGTTTCAAGTGATCCCACGGACTCTGCGGGTGGTTTAGTTCATCAGGTCATAGGCCTGCAGTGCTGGAAATTGGGGAAAAAGTAGACTTTCGCGTGTGAAAACTGTGTTCCGGGAAAATTTCCGAAGACCTCGTGTGTTGTCGAATAAAGTGCAAAGAAAAGATGGTGGATAGCCTGAGCAGTGTCGTTCACGAAACTGAATAGTACAAGTTAGTGCTTCCTGGAAGTATCGCATGAAAATGCTGCTTGAACGGAGAAATTTGGGACGCTGTCGATAAACCAGAAACCGGAGCAAGTTGACGAACCTGAGTTCAGGCAACGGGTGAAGGACGACCGGAATGCAGTACGACAATCGTAACTTTTTATAGAGGATAGCTAATTGGCAGGTTGTAAAGAAGGCCGAAACTGCGCAGGCGATGTGGCGGATCTTCAAACCTACCACGAGAAGGCGACGATCGGGAACCAGGAGCGATGCTTCTCCAGCAGCTGTGTCCTCTGAATCTGGCAGAACGTGGTGAGGTTGAAAACACACACAAAGTCAGATTGAGAGTTTGTTCGATTGTGCGGGCACTGAACTGGGTGAGCTGCTACGAATTATTATGCAAAGTGTGCAGTCTGCCACCACGAATTGACAATGGACCCGGTAGTGACTTCGGTCCGGGACGAATGCCAGAAGCGTGGATGTCTGCAGAGTGGCGGTCTGAAGGAAGAGAAAGCTCTATATACAGATGCCAAACCGAAAACCGAAAAGAAGCGTTTCTTCTGTCATTAGCCGGACATTTTTGCCGGAATTGCCACAAGTTTTTGGAAGCGAAAAGGCGAGAATTCGAAGGAATCGAAGAGGCGACTTCGGAGCAGCAAGCGAAGCAGCTCGCAAAGCTCTTCCCGCTGGTGAACTGAGAGAAAATCGAAGCAACCGCTCGATATCGTCCACACCGATCATTGTGGGTCGATGGAGAACCCGACACCGAGCGGGAACAGGTATTTATGACTATAATCGATGATTTAGTCGTTTATGTGTGGTGCTTCTGCTCAAGTCCAAGAGTGAAGCGGCTAGCAAAATCGAGGAATATGTACGCTGGACTGAGAATGTTTTTGGTCGGAAGGTTCGCATTATTCGGTTGGATGGCGGCGGCGAATACATCGCTGAGAATCTACAGGATTTCTACAGGGCCGAAGGCATTTCGTGCGCAATTCTCAACTCCTACTCGCCGCAGTCCAATGGCATAGCGGAAAGGAAGAAATAGAGCCTTGCAAGAGATGGCTGAATTGTATGCTGCTTGATGCGGGACTTCCGAAACGCTACTGGGGTGAAGCTGTTCTGTTCTGACAGCTGCCTTCATCCAGAATCAGATCTGCCGTCAAGAGTGATCGATCGAACGCCATTTGAACTGTGGACTGGATTGAAACCGAACCTGTCTCGGCTTCGTGGTTGTGAAGCACACGTCCACGTTCCTGACGTCAAGAGGAAGAAGCTTGATGCGAAAATCGAAAAAGCTAATCTTCGTTGGATATTCGGAAAACCACAAGGACTACCGATTTGTCGACTGTGAGACCGATCGAGTTACCGTGAGCCGAGATGCACTGTTCATAGAATTGGACAACGGATCAGAACAGCAAGAGGAGCGACAGAAGGAACCGGAAGCATCGGTGGAAACTGGTGGAGCCGGAAACATCTGAGGCGGAAGAATCAATAGAACCGGATAGTGAATGTGAAATGATCCTTGACCGACACGTACGGTACCGAAGCGGCAGAAGAGCCTGATGAACCTGATCAGTGCATGAAGATGCCGATACGTATGAACTCCAAGAAGAATAGGAGGAAGAAGAAAACTTTTATGGTTTCGAGGAAGCAGAAATGCGACCATTGCGGAGAGAAGATCGGCGCAACCGGAGAGTCCTGCCTCCCAGATTTGGTGATTACGTTGTGGAACAGGTCTCTCACGAAGAGAAACCGAGTGATTACCTCGAAGCGACTGCGCATTCCGGAGGTAGCGAAAAGCGATGCGCGAAGAAATGGAAGCTCATAAAGTGAATGCAACTTGGAACCTTGTGAAACCACTCTGCCGGCAAAGAAGATCATCGGAGCTAAGTGGGTGTTCAAGTTAAAATGGAACGAGGCTGGAGAAATTGGTAAACACTAAGGCACGGATTGTCGGTTCAAGGGTTCACGCAAACGCTCGGAGTGGACTATTCTGACAGTATTGCTCCAGTAACTTGCCAGACGACGCTGAGGGCATGCTTGTCGTGGCTCGGCAAGAAAGGATTGTAGGCTGAAGCAGTACGATGTAAAGACAGCGTACCTAAATGGAACCATCGATGAGAGCTGCGTACGCCGCAGCCCCCGGGATTCGAGACAACCGAACATGACATGGTGTGCAAACTGCAAAAGAGCATCTACGGGGTGAAACAATCCGCTCGATGCTGGAATAAGGCGCTGCGTGCCGTGCTTGTGGAAATTGATTTGTGCAGTGTAATTCGGATCCCTGCCTGTACGTTCGTCGTTCCGGGCGAGCAATCGTCTATTTGCTCGGTTATGTGGACGCATTGAAGCAGAGATGGATGAGAGATCTACCGAAGGCTGCGAGGAAAGTTCGATATTACGTCACTGGGATCAGTACGACATTTTCTAGCCATGAAATCGGAAGATATGACGCCTTCTACACGCTTCGATTGACTGCATACATCGATCATTTGACCAAAAGTTTGGGATGGAAGACGCACACCCGGTGCGTACGCCAATGGATTCTGGGATATATTACCTAGAACGATGGGAGCAAGCCTTTTCTCTATAAGACGGCGTACCGTAGCTTGATCGGGGCGCTACTCTACCTAGCGGTGAACGCTAGACCGGATCTGTCGATTAGTGTTGGACCGCTTGGCAGAAAGGTGAGCGATCCAAACCAGAGCGACTGGAGTGCGGCAAAGCGTGTGCTGCAGTATGCGAAGGCAACGAAGGAGTACAAATTGAACTTTGGTCCAGGCGACGGCTGGAACTTGATCGGTTATTCCGATTCGGACTGGGTGGGAGATAAGCGTACCAGGCGATCAACCACCGGGAGCGTGTTCTTCTACGGCGGAGGACCAATTTGTTGGGTCAGCAAGGGTCAGGACTGCGTGGCCTTATCGTCACTTGAAGCGGAATACAACGCGCTTACGGTGACTTGTCGGTAGCTACGACGCTTACTGGGAGAATTAGACGAACGTCAAACCGATGGCGCGACAGTATATGAAGACAATCAAGGTTGTCTCTGTTTTGCTAAAGCGGAACGTGCTAGTGGCCGGGTAAAGCACATCGATACAAAGAGCCACTACATCCGGGAGCTTTGCGAGCGGAAGATAGTACAGATAATCTACTGTCCAACTACGGAAATGGCGGCGGATGCCTTGACGGAGCCCTGTGTCCGTCGTTGCTGGGAAATTTGTGGAACGTGTAGGGCTATCGGCTTAACAGGCTGGTAGTCATTCAGGAGAACTGTTGGAGTGGAACGACTACCCTATCCCTTCACCCAAGTCACAGATCTGCCAACACTGTTGTTTTCTCTCATTCTCAATCAACCTGTATATAAACACGAAGTAAAATAAAAACCGTTCTTGAATTCTTTTGCTAAGTTTCGCGTTTATTAGTTTTCCAAGTGGCTTTTTTCAGTTTCCAAGTGATCCCACGGACTCTGTCGAGTGGTTTAGTTCATAATTTTCTCTGTGCTTATAGTGCACTTTTTAACCTCTCTTCTGCTGTGATTTCTGTCCATAT
Source organism: Aedes japonicus (assembly GCA_034211315.2). Taxonomy (NCBI): domain Eukaryota; kingdom Metazoa; phylum Arthropoda; class Insecta; order Diptera; family Culicidae; genus Aedes; species Aedes japonicus. Next base: position 211,456 of record JASCZW010000262.1, read on the forward strand.
CCCTGCTACCGATCACTCACCCCTTATTCTGCACCGCGGTGAGCTGACTTTCTGTCCCTGACGAGGTTACTGTAGTCACCCTTCTGGGCACAAGTGTAACGATTTTCACTTTGATTTGCACAAAGTAACCGCCGAAGGACGAGACTATTTTGTCACTTTACCGGAACGGAATCAGGGCGAGATTTTTCAGCAAATAGTAGTGTGTAGAGTAATTCAGAGTGGTGTCATGGTTATTTTTTCATTATTATAAGAAAATTACAAATATTCTTATTTTGTTGAGAGGGGTGGTTTTGGGGTGTTCTAAAGGAAACAAAACTAAAACATATGATTGTTTTTTTTGTTTATATATATGGCCACAAATCGACAATACTACACAATTCACAGTAATGCCTATATGGCGGTTACTTTCAACCGTTGCTTTTCAAAAGCGCTCCACATAGGCCGTTTACTTTAGCACTAACTAACACAAGTTTCAGTCGATTCTGAAATAGATTTTCCTGGTAGTTTCTGATACCAATTTGCGTCGAACCCATTACTGTTTTAGTACACCAGCACCTATGCAAACGGCATATTAAACAGAATCAAAAACTATCAGACATCAGCTAAAACATTAACTTCAACGACACTTGCACATTCTACGACACGCAACCTCACGCCGTTCCTCCTCCTCCTCCTCAAAACATCTTCTGAAATTTCATTTTATCCTCAATGTCCTTCATTCGTATCATATCCTGGAGAATTTTCAACTCTTTGCTAACGGCCCCCGCTAGGCTTGGATCGAGCTCAGCTGCCCGCTGAAAGTCCTCCCTCGCTCGGTCCGGATTCCAGGCACCGACATGGGCCTTCGCCCTCCGGAACAGCGCCTTCACGTTGTCCTTGTCGAACTTGTGCAGGACTTCGCTGCAGTGTTCGATCACTGCGTAGTAGTCCTCGTCCAGCAACTTGCACTGCGAGTAGTTCAGAAGCAGAGGCACCTTCAGCTTCGCCAGCTCATTCCATTCCTCTTCGTGCGGTTTTTCGCTAGAAAAAAGAAAATACGATTATTTTCAATCAACCCACGTTGGAATTTTCCAACTCACATCAACATCAACTGCTCCAGCAGTCCGGTTGCGAACGAATAAGCCTCCATTGCCTCCCCATAGTCCTTCCTTAGGTAGTACTTATTCCCTAGTTCTCTCAGCCGCTTCACCTGGTCCAATTTCTCCTGCTCGTTCAGCTGCCACGACTCCTTCTTATACTCGTCCGGGCTCTCGATCGACAAAACCTCCAGAATAAACTCCAAATCCTGCGGTTTGTTGAAAATCTCATCCAAATCTTTATAGCCGATCCCCTCGTTCTGAATGGTCATCCCGCAGCAGTGCTTCCGCTGATCGGTCGGCTTCAACGAATCCCGAATTGTTTTCGCAACAAAGGGATACTGCTGCAGCAACGATTTGTCGCAGCGAAATTTGGCCACCTCGTGCAAGGCCATCTTCTGCACGCAAACTTCCCACACGTCCAGTTTGAACTGCTTGCCCAGCACCAGTTCCATCGGTTTGCCCGTTTCTCGGCTGTCGTCCAGCACGGTTCCGTCCAGCTTGCGCGTCTGGTAGTGAAACTTGATCTTGGTGCCATCGCAAAACGGGACCACCTTGCTTCCGGCATGGATGATTTCCTTCACAATTTTCGGATCGTCCACGCAAGGGTCCATGTTGCTTCAAGGAAGACTGTGGAAGTGGTGAGAAAATTCTAGATTGTAATTTATCAAACTTTCCAATAAAATGGGATTGCGTGTCGGGTAATTAGGTCAAACTGGTTGTTTTTCACTAGCACTGCGTTTTGTTTATCGCCTTTGAGAAAGTCAACATCGAGCTAACCTGAGGCAGCTGTCCTCTGAATGTAAATGAATGATGAATGTACTGGAAGATAATAAACTTTAAGGTACAAATTTGACAGCAACTTGTTTACCACCCACTGGACCACCCATCTCGACTCGGGGTATGTAAAAGGGGGTGTACGACTTGGGTGAGAACACAAAACAGTGAGAAGTGAGAACAACCTATCGAGTTATGTACTCGCATTCTCCGAAGACTACACCGTCGTTGAATGTCACTCAAATTTGGTTAATGGTAACCCAATTGACAAATCCAGGTTGAAAAAATAAGAAGACACCGAGTGGTGATAAATCTGACAGCTCCCATGTACAGGAGGACGAATATTTTAAAATGCTTGTAATTAATTCAAGAATGGAAGAAAATTTCGGGTTTCCATTCTTTATTCGTGTTCTGATAGCGATTGATTGTTTTTTTTTACCGAATGTTGTAAAATGGAATGTTTTTCATCCTCATTTCAAATAATTTGCGTTATAGGACTTTTGCAATGCAATACGCGTTCCACTTTCCACGATTTTTCATACAGCAAGCTTCCGAATTTGAAAATGAGGTCAATTCGCTTTGCGTATTACTAGTTGTTTAATATTCGAAAGAAAATCATCTGGTTTCTAGAAAACCGTCGTCCACTTGCATCTATCATTCAAAAATGTTATTTCTCGGTCTCGATATGAACCGAGAGGGGATTTATTCGCTAATAGGAGGATGTTTGGGTTCATCGTATTGTTTTTCGATTTTCGTAAAATCTAAACAGCAAGACAATAAAACTTCTCTTGCTCAAACGCGTTTATTGAAACAAGCTAGGTTTTTTTTCTCTTGTCCGCTTTTGAACAGCACTCAGTCGTTGCATAGCTCTGTAGGTTTTGGGCCCATGGACGACAAGACCAAAATTGTCAAGTTTCGACTAGAAACCGTCCGCCATATGTTTGGCCTTTTGGATTGCCTCCGGAGGAAGATGGTGATGGGAAGGGAATGGGGATGGTGCGTGCGGAAAAAAAGAAGCAAGTGGCTGAAAGACGCTAGGGAAAAAGTGCAACTCGTTAATTATGTTATCGAATGCGGACAGCCAACTCGACTGATTAAGGATTGAGCCACCCTGAAAGCGATTTGAATGACGTTGAAGAATATTTTTAGCTTGTAGTTGGACAACTTTATACCCGAACGCAACTTTTGCGCTGAAATTTTTCAAGAAATGTGGTGCTACACTGTCGGAGGACTGATCCGGGAGCTAATGAAAAGCGGTGTGCACGTTGAGCAACCGGATGCATTTATTGTTGACATTGCCTCCATCGTTACTTACCAGGTTGTGAACGATTCTAGCAACTTCGTGTTGATGGAGCAACTGTTTTCGCCTTCGGAGATCGTCGTGGTCAACGGCACTAGTGGTCGGCGCTAGAAGCTAGTGGCCGAATACAGTGTTACCATTGTAATTTCTGCGGTTGTCGATGGGAAAAAAAAGAAATGTAAAGCGAAGGATGTCCTCAACTAACCTGGACTAAGCTGCAACTTTTTCTAAGTAAGGCGTGTGACCAGATTTGGATTCGAGGTACATTTCACGGAGGAAAAAGCGGAAATCACCAAGAATGGTGCCATCCTGATGGTCAGCTACTTCAAGAGTAGGCTCCATGAATTAGATGTTCATTGTAAGCGAAGTGAAATGGGTCTGCCCATTTATCGTAGAATGTGGTTCTAGGGCACTAACGGTACGGTCACGTTGGGTCCAACAGTCGGCAGAGTTTAGTACGGCAAAACATGGTAGTTAAACGGGCTAAAGCAGACGAAGTTCGACGACAGTACGGTTGTTTGCAAGCTAGTTATTCGGGCATGATTGCCAAGTTGCCATTGAAATCGATTGAGGATAGGTGTCCCTCGTGGCCCTTCAAGCTTATCTACAGCGACGTGTGTGGCTCGATAACGCTGATAAGCTGGGACGGAACAAGATTCTTCGAGTCATTTACTGGTGATGTCTCCCACTTTACTATTATCTTCCTGATGTCATCGCAGGACGAAGTCATGGACTGTTTCCTTGAATACGAAGCTCTTGTTACAGCACGATTCGGAAGGAGGATTTCAAACAGACAGTGGCGGCGAGTAGACCTGCGACGTGATGCAGACTTGTTGGCGCCAGAAAGGTTTCGCGGTGAAGATGACAGTGCAAAACGGCGACAAAACAGAACGGCGTGTCTAAGTGCATGAATCGCACACTGATAGAGTGCGCTCGGGTCGTCCTAGTGGGGAGCAAATTCGGGAAGGAGATTTGGGATAAGGCCGCAAACATCACCACATATCTAACGAAAATGTGTCCCACATCGACCGTAGAGGATAACAAAACTCCATTTAAGTTGTAGACGGGATCAACTTCAGGGTGTTTAGCAGCGTTGCACACACTCACATTCCCAAGGAATTGTGGACATAGCTCGATCCCATGCCCAGGAAGCTGTATATGAAACTTCGTTCTTCGATTGCAGTTCGGAAACACAGATGGAGTTATTCTTCCGCGAACGAAGTCAAAGTTGTGTTCAGGTGGAATGTGCGTGAGCCGGAACGGATACAGTTAAAGCCAGAGCAGCATGAAGAAGCGACTTTGAAAGATTTGGACGCCGAAAACACTACAGGACCAAAAGCGAAAGGTGTAGTAGTTCAGAAAACGTCTAGTGTACGCTAGTTGATCGAGAAAAAAAACTTCGGTGATTCGACTACTATAAGCTGCCCTGTGGGCTAGTGCTGTGTGCCGAAAATTTCATGAACTATGTACCGAATACTGTGAAGGAGCTCTAATAACGAAGCGATAACCCACAGTGGGAAGTGGCGGTTACAGATGAAGTTGATTCGTTGGTCAGGAACACATCTTGGATTCTCACTGCGCTCACTGTGGGACGGAAAGCGATCGACAGCCGTTGGGTGTTCAAGCTCCAGCATGGTGCAGAAGGGCACAACCGCTACAAAGCTAGATTGGTAGCAAGAGGGTTCTCCCAACGAAGAGGCTTTGACTTAAAAGACAACTATGCACCAGTGGCCAAAATGACGGCTCTGCGACTGGTACTGGCCATGGCAAACTTTGAAGGAATGTATTTGCATTAATTCGATGAAAAGACGGCGTTCCTTAAAGTACACTTGGATCAACAATCAATATGCAACTAGCGATTTGAAATTGGTTCACTGTTGTAGAACTCCTTGGTCCGAATAACACCTTGAAGCCAGCACCTTGTTACACATATTTGCGCCTTTGTTTTGATTTGCTGTGTTATTTTGACAAAATATTTGAGAGTGTGTTCGTGTGAGTTCATTATAAGGGGCACATTATTGAGCTTGGGACCGATGTGCTAGCACTGACTGAGCCAAGAAAAACATCGTTTTTGTATGGGACCTACTGGTCTTAGAGTTAGTCTATGCTTGGATCAGGAGATTTATGTTTTTGGAGCTCACTACCAACGGACTTGTAGCCAAGCTGAACCGTTCCCTGTAAGGCCTGAAACATTTGGCCGATTTGCTTCCTACGGCACAAAAACAACACCGTTGGCTTCGTACCACTCTGTCATGATACCAGATACGGCCAAAACAGAATGTCACCTTCTTGGAAACGGAAGAGGGGCAGCAGGCACTTCAGAAAGCATTCTTCTTTATATATTTGGCCGTTGATGCTGCCGGTCGTTATGCAAAGCTTGCTGAATTTACCGCACCCACAGAAAGCCTGCCACACCACGTACTTCTTGGAAAATTTTCCGACCTTGTTCTTCCGTAACTTCTCCAGAAAATCTAGGCGGGACTTGCCGATGAAAAACTCCAGGCCTGGGATCTGCTTGGCATCCCTTTTCCTGTACTTTTGGCGTACATTACTAGGCATTTTTGTTGCACCAACCACTCGTGTTAGAGCTTCTTGCCGCGGGATTTGGCCACCTTATTATGTTTATCGATTCGGTTGGGCCCACTTCATTGTCTGCTGGACGAACCAGACGGAACAATTGACCGTCTTGGCCTAGTCTCGAACCGAATAGTTCGGATTGCGCTTGAAGTAGTCCTTCACCTTCCTTGCGTTCACGGGGTCGGTCGTCTTCGCTTTTTTTCCGTTACCAGCTCATCGCTGGGCCCTCTGGCTCTCCTTAAAAGATTGTACCACACGGCATACGGACGAATTTTCGATTCTCAACAGTTTCGCGATCCACCTGTGAGACTGACCTTGTTCGGATTCGTCGAGAGCCAACTTTGAGTTTAGTCCAAACGCGAAGGGTTGGTTCGACGCCGAGCAATTTTTCTTTTCAAATTTTCGGATCAATCCTTTGGAGAGCTGACTTGCTGGGAAAAGTTTTTTTTCCTGGTTCTAGGGTAGAACTTTCTGTCTTCTGTCAGATCTCTACGTAGTTGGAAGTATAGTCACTAGATTCATAGTCTGGCGGATACAACGACGGGAGTCAATTTGAACTGTCAGTTGGTGGAGCCAATCGAGCATATCTCGAGTGATTCATGTTAAGGGCCTTAAATCCATTTGTAAACAATGACTTTAAACATTGAATCTGGCCCAGAACTTCTTATTCTGATCCATTGGCAGCACGTACCACTGTGGGTTGGCTCACAGGTCTCAGTTTAGGGCTATTGAGCTTACGATATATATTTTCGCTAATCAATGTTAATTCACTACCAGAGTCAAGTAACCCTTTGGATGGTCGGCCATAAATTTAAATCTTTGCGTAAGGTCGGTTGTCGTGAGTGTCTCCTAAAGATATATTGAGAACCTGGGACTCATCACTTGAATATAGTTCTTCCCGAACTGGTTCCCAAAATTCGGCTAGAGAGACTTCTTTAGGTGCTGTATTTACGCATTTGGGCTCGACGGTCGGCGTTTTTGGGCCGCCTGTAAGCCGTTTTGTGGCAATATGGGCAGTTTTGAGTTTCAAACCCCTTGAAACCACACACAATGCACAAAGAACCCCTATAGCTTCTGCACTGCTCTAGAGCGTGATTTGTCTGCCGGCAGTTCAAGCACTCATAGCTCCTAGGGGGCCGATGAGCTTCAAGCTTCAATTCCTCGTGGGTTTTGAAGGACCTTCTTTTGGATCGGGATCCTTCGATTGACCTGTTTTAGATAGTTGATTAGTTTTTTTTTATCTTCAGTATCTCCTTTCCTTTTGGAATTAGTTTCTTTCCATTTATTACTCGGATTCGAATTCGATTGCTGACCTGATTTGTAATTCGGTCTCTTATCTTGGCTTTTGTTATCCCCTCTGCCAGGGTTTGCCCCTGAAATGGCATAGGCAGATTTTTTATAGGCCAATACCTTGGCTTATAATGAAAAGTTTGATGCATCGATCAAGTGTCCCGCCTCCAACAGTTCTGGCAGACTAAAGATCGGATTCCAAAGCAACGTTTTTTTGTAGTCTGCCCTCATATTCCTCTTTAAAATATCTAGCTGCTCATTATCACTCATGGGGACTATCATCGATCGGAACATGCTTTCCATGTCATAAAAGTAGTCTTGGAATGTTTCATTCCTTTGTTGGCGCCTTTGGTAAACTCTAGAGCGAACTAAAGAATCAAGTTCGGGATGAGCAAAAGTTTTCCTGAGTTCACTGACCAAATTTTGCCAGCTGGCCAGACGTCCCGAAGAACGCATGGTCATGTACCAGTTAAGAGCTGGCCCTGTGAACAAATGCAAAGCTGAATCAAAAAGTTCTTCTTCAGATGTTCTTTCTGATAAAGCTAACTGCGACACCAGAACCAGAAATTCATTAAATTGAGCCTCTGATCGGTTCCCGCATATTTATTTAATTTCCATTTCGACACAGGCAAAGATTTGAAGCCAAAATAACTCCGTGAATTATCAATCGCCCTCGGATACTGAATTGGATGAGATCCCGGAATCTGACCTTGCCCTGACTGACTAGAAAGAGTTTGAGGAACGTAACTAGTCCCGCGCTCGTAAAAATTGGTGGATTTGGGGCGCTTACCAACTGCGGAATCTGATTCGCTACCGAAGGACCCGGAAATCTCCACGAGTGCACGTTAGCCGGCCAAACGTGGTTACATTGCTCTCCTTCATACTAAGATAGAGGAACCATGTTCGAAAATGAGGTGCCTTGTGCACTAAATTGCCCGTTTGAATTCGGCGTGTATCCCATAGCTAAATATGGATTCGAAAACACCGAAGTCGTGACACGCGGAACTGTAGCTGTTGTCGCGGAACTGTAGCTGTTGTATGAAACTTGATCGTCGGGTTTGATGTTGAGAACTCTGGGCTGATGCCAGAAGAAATCGTGGTTGCGATAGAAAAACTCGGTGTTGTGCCAGTAGTAGCCAGCGTAAAGCAGTTCGAAGTGCTAGTGGCTTGTCTGTTCTCCCAACACGATAACCGTTGAGGTAAGCTCCAGTTCGAGCTAGTGACCTCGGGTTCTGTTTGCCTAGGTATTGCTCCGTATAGTTCGAACGACTTGACTGTAAAAATGTCGTATTCTGAGATGCGTTCGTAATTGAATTTATCGGAAGATAAGAGTGTAAATGTTTAAATCTCCGTAGCAGATAAATTTTGCGCTTCCCTAACATCTGTTGCCCCCACGTTTTGGCAATCACCTTGGAGTAACCCCAACCTACGTAATGATTCTGTAATATCCACTTCATCCCCTGACAATATATTTTTTCCACTGGATCCTGACCGTGGAATGAATGAAGTTACCACTGGCATTTGTTCTTCTGTATTTTCATTTTGTTCAAACAACCTTTCAATTCCCGTTTCCACATTTTCATCGGAAACATCTACTCGCTTCGCATAAAAGAATGTGTTCAACAGTGACAGGACTGCTTCCTGAATCTTAGCCACTTTAGTTTTACCTTCACCCATCATATAATTTTCTAACAGAATCAATCGATTCCCCAGATGCATCAACCTCGATTGGCACCTGGGCGGAATCGCCTTACTTGCTGCGTTAATTGTAACGTCAATTTCCGATAATTTAGCTCCACAAACTTCGAAATCTTCTATTGGATCGCGTTTTAACACCTTCATAGGATGTTCGATAGACTTTTCCGTTTTCAATGTCTCTCTAAGAGCTCTTCTTTTTCTCGACATCTATTCATTGCGGTTGAACATAATTTCCCTAACCTTTAGCTCAAAATCTAACTCATCTTCATTCAAATGATCGACCCTTATGTCATAAAATAGCTGTTTTAGTTTTTCAACTATCAACTTCTGCGTACTAAAAGCCATTGTTGATTCTATTTATTTACTAGTCCTAACAATAGTTCAAATTCTCTTTTTCAATTCAATTTACTTAATCCTAGTTTCGAATTCAGATCCTATGAATTATATTATTATCTTATATTATTCACTACTTTTCTCTTAATCAGCATCTTTCAATAGAAAAAGATGTCAACTCTGCAAAATAAACACTTTCACGTCACGTTCCCAGCAGTGTATATAATTGAATATTTTACCTTGAATCAAACGGAGCACATTGAATACCTTAAAGTCACTATTTCAACGCAACACAATGAAACATTCACGATGAGAGAAGAAGGAATCGTGAGTCTCCCGGAGCAAGTAGAAAAAATGTTCTTGAAATAAGAATATTTTTGTTTGTTTAGTTGGATCGCAAATTGTAATTTTTTTCTAGCTCGGGGCTCTATCTACTCAGGGTCGGCAGTTTCTTGCTTCCGGAGGACACACAACCTTTCAACCACAAAGAACCAATAGCGGACCAGACAAGGACACTGTAGTAGTGCGAGTATGTGAGGATTAATATTTAAAACAAGTTGAGTATAATCACATAAGCGTGATACATGATTCAAGAATATAAGGCAGCACGAAATATCAGTGATTATCGATGAAAAAATAGATCACAGCTAGCCACGAGTTAGGTATAAAAAAAGCTGCCAAAATGCGCAGCCGTCATTCTTGTGACGAACGTTAGAAGCAACGGACAAGCAGCAGTACTAACGAAGCAGCAGCAGAACCACTGACGGCAACGAATCGTACAAGGGACAACCATGGTTGAGGCTGGAAACCTCGATCATGAGCCAGCATCTTTTGTACGAATAACCGTCTCAACACTGGCCATCGCGGTCCGATCACGACAGACACCTAGACCCTCTTTCCCTAAAGAAATAGGCACGACACAAGTAATAAGCTTAATTATATATTTGCTTTAAGATACATTCATAGTATATGGGGGGACTCGTTGCGGCTGTTCAGGATCGATGGGGCCCATGGCCCTGTAGCATGCGAGTGAGAGAGAGAGAGAGAGAGAGAGATAGTACGAGGTGGTTACCTGTATGTACCGTGAAGGATGATTTTCTGCTAAATGGGATCGTCCATTTAAAAACATGTTCAAGTATTTTCAACATACAGTACGGTAGTATAAAGTGTGATTAAGGATCCAATACGTCGAAAACATCAGCAAATCGTTTAATAGACAAGCTAATAACTAAAGTCTAAAGTCCAGCCTTTAACTAAAGTCCAGCCTTTAACTAAAGTCGACGAAGAGAATCTCTCAATGTTACTTAGGACTGTCGTAACCGGACCGAGGTTTCCAGCCTCTGTCTCAATGATACGAAACTAACACGTTCCCTGCTCCTTCCTGCTGCAACAACTGCTACTGTTGGTTCGTCCGCTACTGCTATGTCTCGTCCGTTGTTTCCAAAATCCGTCACAAGAATGACTCAACGAGTAGTAGTAAAATTGACCTTTATTTTCATTGTTTTTTCTTATATACTAATTTAACATCTTAAGTGTTTCAGCCCTTTGGGCTCTTCAGCTTTGTTTAATCTTTTATGTGTTTTATGTGTTACGTGTGTGTTGTGTTCTAATTATTTTTGTTTGACAGTTCAGCCCTTGGGGCATTGTTTGTTAAAATTTGATAACCTACCTAATCTACAACTAAAACTACAATTTGAAAATCCTAGGGGTGGGGAACCAGATTCCGAATGATCTGGTGATCCGATGTCAGGCAGCGTGCCCTGTACCGATTGATAGACTCCCCAAAGCGATCATCGAGCATTTTTATCTCGGCCAGACGGTGGACCTCAGATGTTCTTGTCCTCGGAGGGGTGTTCAGGATCATCCTGAGGAACTTATTTTGAACACGCTGAAGCTTCAGATGATGTGTTTTTGCACAACTCTCCCAGATTGGCATTGCATACTCGATGACCGGAAGTATAATTTGCTTGTAGACAGCAAGCTTATTTTTAAGGGATAATGTAGACCTTCTGTTGATCAATGGGTACAGTAGCTTCAACAGAACGTTACACTTTGTGACAGTTTTGTCAACCTGTTCCCTGAAGATAAGCTTGCTGTCTAGAGTGACACCAAGATAGACAGCTGATTTGGTCCATTCCACCGTTGTGTTGTTCAGGCTTATTTTACAATTCTCAGGCGGGACAAGTCTGGGAGAATTAGAATGTGGAAACAGGATGACCTGGGTTTTCGCTGCGTTGATACAAATCTTCCATTCAGTGAAGTATTCTGACAGAACATTCAGGCTTCGCTGCAGTTTCGCGGCAAGCGCTCTTATTACCCTACCATTGTGGACGACTGCGGTATCATCGGCGAACAACGAAAGAGATCCATTTTCAGGGAGCGGGGGTATATCCGAGGTGAATAGATTGAACAGAAGTGGACCTAATATACTACCCTGCGGAACACCGGCGGAGATCTCCTGATTACCGGAAACTGCACCATGCAACGAAACACGGAATGTCCTGTCGGAGAGATAATTTTTAATAATCTTCACCAGGAAGATTGGAAGATTGTATCGCTTGAGCTTGTACACCAAGCCATCATGCCACACATTATCGAAGGCCTTCTCGATATCGAGAAGGGCCATAGCGGATGTTTTCGAAACAGACTTGTTCCGCCTGAGGATGTTCATGACTCGATTAAGTTGATGGACTGTTGAGCGACCATGCCGGAAACCGAACTGCTCGTCCAACAGGATATTGAGCTCGTCAGCAGATGCTAGAAGCCGACGGTGGATCGCTTTCTCAAACAGTTTAGATAGACCTGAGAGAAGGCTGATTGGTCTGTAGCTTCTGGAACATGAAGGATCTTTCCCGGGTTTCCGAATGGGGATGACTTTGGCTGACTTCCAGCACGATGGGAAGTAGCCAAGACGGAGGCATTGGTTAAACACCACCGCCAGATGGTTGTAGAACTGGGGGCTCAATTGCTTGAGCTCCAAGTTCATGATGTTGTCGAAACCTGGGGCCTTCATGTTCTTAGAGGGCTTGATATAAGTCAACAATTCGTCAGCTGAGATCTCCAAATCTTCGGAGAAGTCGTTAGGACTTTGGTCGATGTTAGTTATAAGCGCGCTAACGGCAGCTTCGTGTGGACTGACGATGTTTTGACCGAGATTGTGAGAGCTGACGAAGTGTTGACTTATCTCATTAGCCTTCTCTGCAGGTGTTATCAACCGATCCCTTGAGTCATTGACGTCTAGTGGGATCAGCGGTGGAATGGGCCTTGGCTTGGTTTTCAAAATTTTTGTCATCTTCCAGAACGGCTTTGCACAATCTGGGAGAGAGCGGATCTTGTCGGCAAAATTGTTGTTTCTGAGGTCCACCATTCTGGCCTTAATAATTTTTGTCACTCGATTGCAGTGACGTTTGAGCGTTGGCAAACCAGTTCGCTGGTATTGCCTTCTAATGGCGTTGCGCAATTGAATAAGTTCTTTAGTGGGTCTATCAATGGGTACAGAGTCACTCACCTGATCAATCACCGGTACATGTTGTTCCCGAGCCTGGGAGATCGCTTGCTCGATGCTCTGCAGTTGCCGTTCGATGTCATCAACCGAATCAAGGTGCACGTTGAAATCGACCGTGTCGTCGACATGTTGTCGGAACCTCTCCCATCTGGCACGATGGTAGTTCCGTCTGGTGATCCGATGCCGGTTGACCGAGGACCCAACTTCGGCCACCACCGGATAGTGGTCCGAGCTGAGCTCCTGGTGTACTACCGGCTGGGCGATGTTGTTCCCCATGTTGGTAAGGAAGATGTCGATTGTCGAATGGACCCCGGATCGGCTCAACCGGGTGGGAGTATCCGGGCCCAGGACGGTGTAATGTCCCTCTTCCAGGTCTTCCTGCAGAATTATACCGTTCCGATTTCGCCGGGTGTTCCCCCAGGTTTCGTGTTTCGCATTTAGGTCGCCGGCGATGATAAATTGCCCCTGCCTCCGAGTAAGTTTGCGAATGTCGTTTCGTAGGATCGTTGTTGTTCCGTTAGCGGTGCTGGCTTGCTTGGGACAATAGGCCGCGATGATGGAAATAGGGCCAACGGCAGTTTCGACCTCGACTCCAATGGCTTCGATGGACTGCAGCTGAATGCCCGGAAGCAGCTGGCAATTGATGTTGTAGCGCAGGGCGATCGCAACTCCTCCCCCACTGGAGCCGCTACGATCAAGTCGCACAATCTGGTACCCGGGTATGAAGATGCTGTGTTCCGGCTTGAGATGTGTCTCGGTGACGATGGCGATGTCGATGGCCTTCCTGTTAAGGAAGTCACCGAGCTCTATAGTTTTGTTCCGGATGGAGTAAACATTCCAATTTAGGATGCTGATGATGTGATTATGGTCCATGTTTGAAGATAAATTTCATCGTCACGGATGTGGCGGCTTTGAGCTGTTCCTCCTTGGAGCGGCAGGAACGTAGTTGGCGGTAGAGCTCTTGAACGAACTCGACCATTTGCTCCGTGTCGTAGAGCTGTCCATCAATGGGTGGTTGCGTGGAGGTACTGCAACTCGGATTTGGATTGCCCCAGCCTGGAGGAGGAGCCGGCATGGGTGCGGCGGCAGCAGCTGCGAATCGTTGCTGAACGGATGCTGACGGGCGGTTTGCATGGTGATGGTTCAATGGAACTGGTGGTAGGTTCGGCACTTGGTACCGAAGCATCGGAAAGTTCTCCTCGTCCATTCGAGGTGGCGGGCGGCGTTGACCAGGCCGAGACTTGGTGGACGCCTTCTTGCGGATGGCCAAATACTCCGCTCGTTTGGGACAGGCTCGGCTGATGCCTCGTGGTTAGCGCCACAGTTGGCGCACTTTGATGGGGCACCTTCATCCATCGGGGCGCAATCCGTTGTTGTGTGCGCTCCAGCACACTTTCCACACCGGGGCTTCATATGGCAGTTTCTGGGTCCCATGACCAAACGCCAGACACTTACCGCACTGTGTCACGTCGTGATGTTTTGGGCTGGTACCGGTCCCCACTCAATGATGATATTGAAGATGGCCCGTGTCTTCTTGAGATCCTCCATCGTGACGGAACCTTTCTCCAAGTGGACCAGATAAAGTTGTCCCGTGGCCTCTGCTGGCGCCTGATCGCGAACACCTTCAATGGTTTCAATGCCACTGCCTGCAGCTCGGCAAAGAGCGTATTCCGGAGTGTAATCTGCGGAGGCCACGCAGAATCACCTTCATCGGCTTGTTTCCGGGAACATCGTGCGTAAAAAACTCGTGTTGCTTGGCGATCAGATGAGCGCTCGCAGCACGGTACTCAGCTTCAGTCGAGCACATTATCTTTATGCCCGTACTGCACAGCTTAGGGAAGGTCCATTAATTATGTCACGCAGTAAGGGGAGGGGGTTTGGGAAAACGTGACGATCATACAAAATTTAAAGGTCCATACAAAAAACGTGACGAGGGGAGGGGGTTGCGTAAAAGTCAATTTTTGGGTGACGTAATTAATGAATCTTCTACGTAAACATCGGAGTTTAAGTTTAATTGCTGCAAAGCTCCGTCTTGAGCGCAGCAATGTTCTTCGACGTGGTGAAAAGCGGCGGGATTCTCACCTTCTTCCGGTGCCTCCTGTACCGGGAGCGCAGCAAAACGATTGCTCGCTAGAGAACGGGCGTTTGGATCCGATGTCGGCGTCGTCATGCCGTTGCCGCTTGGAGCAGCTCGGTGTGCTTGCGGGAGCTGATGCCGCCGGCGTGGTTGTCACCACGTGTTGGCTTTTACGACCCATTGCGACGGCAATAGGTCGAGCGGAAAATACTGCACACTCTTGCAATGCTTCTGTTTGGCTTGCCAACGCTAACAAGCTAGCAAGAGCTGGCGGAAATGTCACGAACCGGACGCTGCGATGCAGAGAAAACGAACGAGGTGCAAAACGAGGAAAAAACTTTGAACCGAGCGAAAGGGAAACACGTCCGTACGTGTCAGCGGTGCGAACGATACCGTGTGTGATGACTCAACGAGCACAAGCAGATTCTATTTATACCATGCGCGAATTTTTGTTTTACCCTACGTTGCAGGAGCAACCAATGGGAGAGAGCTTCTTACGCATGCTTTTTTTTATTATGAGTTATATCACGCTCAACTATTTTTACTCAAATGATATGTAGTATTAGCATTAATTTTGCGCATATCTCGGAATGTAATGCTATCGAATATTTTAGTAAGTATTGTTCCATATCAAGTCTATCTACCACAAGGACCTAATGCATTGTTTAGCTTGAATTGATTTAAAATTAAAAAAAAACAGGAGGTAAAATTGACTTTGAAAATATCTCTCAGTGCATCGATGAGCCTTCGCGGTTCACCGTCCAGTCACTGCTCACACAACACACCCCTACTCGTTTATTCACTCTCTCATCATCACGAATGAATCGCAAACTTCCTCACCCGCCCGAAGCCGATGCGCAACGAAAACAAACAGCTGATTTTGACAGCCACTCGCGCGATTCGAGTCCATCATCGGCTTCAAAGTAAACGCGCGCGCGTCCTTCCGTTTGATTACCAACAAAATACGAAATAAACACGTCCATTCCGGCGTCGAAAGTTCGCGTAAAGCCATGAAATTCGACCAAATCTACCTGGTGGCCAATTTGGCCGAGTACGATTTCGAAAATGTTGTCCTCCTGGCCGACGACGTGGACTCGATCGTGACGGAACTGCTGATGGCCGCGGACGGCGACGAACGGTACTCGCGGGTGGAGTGTTGTGAAAAGTTACTGTTCCTGGGGTACGTTTTGACGACGGCCCTCCGGGCTAGCCGGCAAGTGGTGAAGAATTTCGACACGCTGGAGGAGTTGCTGAGAGTTAACTGGGGTCAGCGGGGAGCTGCTCGGAAGTGGGAGTTCGTGCGGGAAGAAGGGGAAAGTGGTATTATTAATCGTGTGGCGCGGGGGATTCTAAGTGGCAAGGATGGGGAACGGTGTTTGAGTGTTGTCAAAGCGTTCTACAAGCGGTTCAGTTGCAAGGAAGAGTTTCGGAAAGTGTTGGGGGATGTGCAGAGGGGGTTGGCGTGGAGAAGGGCTGCGGGGGATTTTTTGAGTTTGAGGAAGGCAGGAGGTTCGGAAGGCCCGTGTGGGCTGGAGATTTTGGAAAAGCTTGACGATGTGCGAAGTGACGATCCGAAGGAAATCGTTCGGAATACTGCGACGATGAATTTGAGAACAGCGGTGGAGATGGCGGATTGCTGTTCGATTGAATCCAGCTGTTTGAATAAATTGCTAGCCGGAATTTTGGTTAACGTTAAAACGGGAAGCGGGCAATTTTTCGACGATCAACTCAAGTCTATAAGGAGTCTGACTAAAGACAGGAAATTTCTGGAAAAGTATCAAAATCTAATGGAATTCCAACCGTTCTATGAAGTGAATCTGGAACTTCTCCGTGTGCATCATCGAAAGCTGCAAGAGATGGAGCTTCTATACGATTCCAATACCATTCTGTTGTGCCACCTGATTTACGGGAAATCTCAAAACGGCCAATTCATTCGGGACTTCCTCAACGAGCATAATCTCGGAGGCCCGGACAATTTGGAACTGATCCTAGCTGAATTGACGAACTTCACCTGATGAGCATCCTCAGCACAATTCTTGTGAACGTGTATGAGTAAAAACTACAATCTGTTGATCCACGAAACACCAACACACCGGCACCGAGCAGCGCGGGTTGCGTACGTGAGTGTGAACACCAGAGAGACTGGAGAAGTCATCATCGGCCAGTCATCAAAAGGCAAATCGCGACGTACGACGGTCGATACTTCACTGAAAGTGCAGCTACTTTTCGAAGAAGCGGTTCAGATTGATAACAAAGTGACTTCTATCGCCGTGGAACGTGTGAAGAAAAAAAAGGTGGCATTCCGCCTTATCAGCGTGCACCGGTTTTAGCACCAGTGAGCAGTGTTTTAAAGAAATCAGTGCGACTCCCATCCACCTACCTAGCTGTAAAGCGCCCCGACTCCATATCAAGGTGAGTGAGTTTTTGTCTTTTGACTATGTGGAATCTTTGCCCGTTCGGCTCCCGCTTGCGGCATGTTTTGTGGCGGAGTTTTTATAGAACTGGATCGTCGGGGGTCACGACTAGACGAGAATCGATTCTATTAATAGCGTTGGGTCGCCCGAAATTGATCTCATCGGGCAAAGTTTCGGGACGGGATCTGTTTTGAAAATTGCGCTTTCATTTGGATGGAGGGAGGGAACGATGGGGGAGAATGGTGAAGATGAACGGGACTGGCGGAATGGAACTGATGATGATGGCGATGACGGCGCGGTGATGTCATTTTTTCATTTCTGACAAAAGCGAAATTTTCTCGTATTTCCCTTGTATGATACATTGTGCAAAAAGTTAATCATTCGATGTTTTGAAGGGGGAACGATTATTAGTGGGTCAATGGTGATATTACCAAGCGCCTACACTCAGGTTCATGCATTGTCGCTGGGTGTAAACTCCTTGCCAAATGCTTATCGCTCGGAGGTAGCACGGATTATAGCGCGAAATGTGTGATAAGGGAAGGAGAACCATGATCAATGCGAGGCAACAATTATTGATTTTTCTAGTTAGGATCGGTGCGCGAAAATATGTTACTGATATTAGCAACGGGTGGCATTTAAGTAAAATTAGAACCGGGTGATTTTGTAAAGCGTGTTGTGAGGCTTATCAGGAAATGCATTTTTCGTCTGAACAATCAGTAGGAATCCTATTGGAATTCTGAAAAGATCTGACTGGGATTTTCTGTTTTGACAACATTATCATCATATAGATCACAGAGCTTCAGACACTAAATGCATTTAGCTTAATTAACTAAATAGTGTCCCATGGAGTTCTGAAATGATAAACGAAAAATACTTTATAGATTAGGTTGCTCATTCATTTCAAGACAGGAAAATGATAGTTGGATGGTCGCTGAAAGCCGTTTCCGGATTACCAAGCAAATGCTCTGATGCTTCAATTGCATGGGCTTCGGACATCAGGCGAGGAACTGCAGGGGCAATGACAAATCTAATGTGCGTACTCGCACAGGCGAGATAATCTTGGAGTTGAAAAGGGAAGTTGGTAGAACAAGTCCTGGGCGAGGGAGTCCAGGTGCGTGCTTTCGACACATAAGTGACCATCCAGTGCAAGAATCTGGAGAGAGAGATCTCCATGACCCTCAAGGAGATAAGAGCAACCTAGGACAGGACCTGCCAGCTGTTAGTGCAAAAACAAGTCCATTTACCTGACAAAAAAAGACCGTTTTTGATTGGTCGCTTTGACAACCGCCTCTACCGCCTCCGTCGAGTTATGTTACAAGCAGGCAGTTTGTTGTTGGTTTGGCGGTGTTGCTAGTAGTCAATGCTTTTTCACTTTTTTCGTTTGTAACAACTAGAACAAAAGTTCACTTTTGCAGTGGTTTATTTTAAATCAGTTCGAAATGTCTACGAACTTCTTGTGGATTCTTCCGTACAGGTATTCGGATTTCTGGTTTGTCCCAATGATTGGATCTTGGGACACATCCAGCCAAGCCCGACAAAGCGTTTCGTCCTCTTGATGCATCCAAGAAATTGGGTTCTGATGCACTCAGTTTTTCACAACTTCTCACAATAAACGTGAAATTAGCAAAATAATTTTCAACCAACAGAAATCGTAATCACTGAAAGTCTTCTAGATGAAAATGTTGTTTTGACGTTTCATCTTGTTTCGATTATTTTTATTCAAATAGCAACGCTCGGTTCGGTTGGATCGGGCTGTCAAATTACCCTACACGGAGAAACCAAACTATCCAAAATCAAGTGTGATAGTACTCAAAACTATGTACTCTGATAAGACTACTATTTTGGATATAATTTCGTTCTCACTGGTAGGTAGGTTTTACTTAAGCTTGAAATTAAATTGAAAAAGCCAATTTTACCCAGAGGAAAGCATTTTAAAGGTAGTAAATTTTCAATACAAGTGAAATCGGAGTGTTGGGCTGTCACCTGGCTTTGGCTGATAATTTTTGATCGCCATCAAATAAACAACGGTGCTGTTAGGAGGCAGTGATTTTGTTTTTTGCATAAAATCAATATCGTATAGTGTCCGGTATGAAATTTCACGCATTGGGCACCTCGGATAAGCAAAATGGAGCAATTATAGAAAATTGTGGATTCTGGAAGCTACAACCGGTAAGTGTAATTATTTCACTTATTCGAGTGGCTATTTCTATTCTTGTCGCTATATAGGCATGTAATTTTCTACAAATTGCGGCGTTGATGGGTATGAAAAAACCATCTATGGAAACTCCAAGGTGTTGAAGCACACAATTACCACGAGCGTAAAATCAACCATACCGCTTACACTATTCCCGAGTCTGTGATACAACAACAACAAATTACAAATACCCTTTGAGGCTGAAAAAGTTTAATCTTGTTTTTCTTTTTTACAACTAACGTGACAGAGCTCTCATTGTGCAGAGCTCGAGACAGATTAGATTCTTGTGCAGAAACATGACTTGGAATTCTAATGAAACGTTTTAATGTACCCGAGAATGCACCAATAAATCACACACATTTTGTTTGAATTTTAAGTTTTCTTTTAGTTAATTCAGTGAAAAAAGTTTTCTAACGCACATATCCAAAAAATATTTAAAAAATAAAACTCAATTTTGGATAATTTTTACTGTCGTTTCGTTTTCAACGAACAGTTGATTTCACTCATCATGAGTCTTTTCGGAAAACTCAAAATTGGATACTTTGTAAATAACTCAATTATGACTGGTTTCACTTTGCTGTCAAGATGCGTGAAAATGACTTAATTTTGGATAGTTTGGTTTCTCTGTGTAGGACAGGACCTGCCAGCTGTTAGTGCAAAAACAAGACCATTAACCTGTCAAAAAAGACCGTTTTTTATTGGTCGCTTTGACAACCACCTCTACCGTCTCCGTCGAGTTATGTTACAAGCAGGCAGTTTGTTGTTGGTTTAGCGATGTTGCTAGTAGTCACTGCTTTTTCACTTTTCGCGTTTGTGACAACTCACACCAAATTTTTATTGCTGGAAAACAGCAAAGTTTTGCTGATTTTTGTGCTGTAATTTCAGCAATGCATACAGCAAAACCAAGATTGCTGATCAACCAGCAAAACTGATATTCAAAAAAGTGACAGCTCTTATACTGAGCCTGCAGCAAAATGCTCACAATTTGCTGGATAAACCAGCAGCAGATCAAGACAAATAATTTTGCTGTATTTTCGGCAAATTACAGTATTCGCTGAAAATACAGCACAGCTAATGTTTTGTTTTCTTTTTTGTTTTATAAATAAAAAAACACGTTTTCGGCTTATTTTTCATTCATTAAACTAAGCTTTTTATTTATTTTAGTTGTAAAAGAAACCCATGTTTTACAATCGATGTGAAAAATTAAAACAATTTTCTCGAGTGAATTCGCAATCTTTTGTGTGCCCTTGTTGATGCATTTTGCACCACGTGATGGATTTTTTTCTCTAATAATGAGAAGTAAGCGTTCCGAAGGAAATAACATCAATCAATATACATAAATTCACATTTTGTTATTTTACTTACGTTTGGGTATTTTTGGATGTAGATGTGTAAACTTGCCCAGTATTACATTCGTACTCCAAGCACCGTAATTGACCTTTTTAGCTGATGGAAACATTCCGGTGAAATAAAGTTGGATCTAAAACTAAGAACTCAATTTGTAAAACAAAGAGACACGAAAGCTTCATTCGTTTTTATCAGCAATCCATCAAACTGACAGGCAAAATAGTTTACTGGTCTTCGGTAAATATTAGTTACTGATTTACAATCAGTAAGAAAATATTTGCTGATTTTCGGTAAATAATACTGGATTCCACAAAATGTCAAAAAGAATGCTGGTTAACAGCATAAATGTGAATGCTGAAGGATATTCAGTAAATATTGATGCTGTGTTTCAGTTATTTGTTTAAGATATGCTGGTATATCAGTAACAAGTGTTTTGCTGATGTGTTTCCTGCAAAAACTATTGCTGGAATCAGTTAAGATTATTTGGTGTGTAGAGCAAATGCGGAAATAACAGTTCACTTTTGCAGTGGATTATTTTAAATCAGTTCGAAATGAAGTGCAAAGCGAAAAAATGTGGTCGCAGTGACGTGTCACATCCGGGTCTCCGTTTTCATCGGTTCCCGAGAGATCCAATCGTTCGCCGAGAGTAGGTGAAGGCCTCCATTGGGAACGCATGCGAGGAAGACATTCTCTTGCTCAAGCTTTCTCCCCACAGCAGAATTTGCAGCGTAAGCATCAATGAAATTCAATGAAACCTTATCAATTAACGTTTAGTTTGATGCAGCTTCATTTCCCGAACGACAAAAGAAAGTTTTTTAATTACTTTATTTTCAATGGGATTACTGTGTAAACATATCTGGCAACATTGGAGCGACCCCCGTATCATAGCAATCATAAATTTATAAGAGGTCATCTCTCTCTGAGCTGGCAGGTCCTGTCCTAGGGAGCAACATGTGCAGAAGGTGTGGCATCGCAAGCCACGAGGTGCGGGATTGCAAAGGTCCCTCAAAAATGCTTGATGTGCACCCTGGGAAACCGGACAATGAGGAGGGGGGGGGGTGCTCGGTCGCAGAAAGGGTATTCCAACGAGCCAACCGCAATGCAACCCAACTAAACCTGAACCATTTTGAGGTCGCCCAGCATCTGCTGTGTCAGACAGTTCGCGAGTTGGCATCGGCTATCGCTATAATTTCCGACCCATACCGCATCCCAGCCGGCAACGGAAACTGGGTTGCGGATAGGTCCTATATGGCGGCATTATAGACGACGGGCAAGTACCCGGTTCAGGAGATTGTGTCTACCACAAACAAAGGCTTCGCGGTTGTAAAAGTAAATGTATTGTTCTTCTGCAGTTGATACGCACCGAGAAGATGGTAGATCAGATGACAATTGAGCAAACTAGCCTAAACCAGTTGGTAATAGCGGGGGCCCTCAACACATGGGCGCTCGGGTGGGGGAGCCGCCTTACCAACTCCAGGGGCCAGATTCTTCTGGAGGCCTTGGCTAGGCTCAAGTTGGACCTAGCCAACGTGAGTACCAAGAGTACTCGGTCATAAAAACGGAGCGGAATCGATCATTGATACCAACATTCAGCAGTCCTGGGCTGCTTAGCAATTGGAGGATGGATAATGGATACACCCATAGTGACCAATTGACGGTTGTTTATTGTATCGTCCACAATACAAGGCAGCGTGCGAAAAAAGGAGCGTACACTCCATTCGCCCGCAGATGGAGGACGTCCTACTTTGACCTAGAGCCATTTAAAGAGGCGCTTGAGAGGGAACGAAACTTACTCTAAACCCAGGAATCTTGCGGCGAACGACTTGTTATGACACTTTCACCAGCGTGCGATGTGACCAACCGAGGAATGGAAGATCCCCGGTGTATTGGTGGACGGAGTCGATCGCCGACCTCCGAAAATCATGCCTCCGCGCAAGACGGAGGATGCAAAGAGCGCGGTCAGACGCCGAGAGAATCGAACGTAGATGGGCGCTAGTCAATGGGAAGGCCGCACTGAAGAAGGGATTAAGGCCAGCAAGCGAGCCTGCTACGAATCCGTAGAGAGATTGAGCTGTTTAGTGGAATACCTGTAACTAGAAATGAGAAGAAAAATTAGCATTTTCCATTCAATTCCAACTACCTTTGCTTATCTTGACAGATACGCGTATTTCGTCTACAATGTACAGACTTCTTCAGTGTCTCGTACTAATAACTCGACTGTCTCGACTGGCTCAGTTTTTAGTACGAAACACTGAAGAAGTCTGCACATTGTAGACGAAATACGCCTATCTGTCAAGATAAGCAAAGGGTAGTAATGGCCAAAACCAGAGGATTGGCGGCTCCAACCGAGCGTTCATCAGAGCTGCTGCAGGTGATCATTGGGGGACTCTTTCCGAACCACGACCCGAGTCCATGGCCCCCCGCCGCCTTAGATTTGTCCCATGACCAGCGTTCCAGTATCCCAGACCTTAACGCTGTTATAGCGACGGAAAGGTGGACGACTCAGTTGAACACCCGAGGCCACGTGGGCATTGACAACGGGGGCCGTCGACAAGGCGACGGTGACGAATGAGGAACTCATTGCGATAGCAAAGTCGCTAAAGGTGAACAAAGCGCCGGAACCGGATGGCATACTGAACCTGGCCATCAGGACGGCTATCTTGCTGGATCCCGAAATGTTTAGGGTGGGGATGCAAAGGAGTCTGGACGAGGGCGTCTTCCCGGACGCCTGGAAAATTCAGAACCTTGTGTTGCTACCAAAGACAGGGAAGCCACCAGGAGATCCATCGGCATATAGACCTATATGTCTGTTGGATACAGCGGGTAAGGTGCTCGTGAGGGTAATCCTCAACAGACTGACAACGTACACGGAGGGTAAGCAGGCGGCTGGACGAGAGACTCTTCCAGACACTGGAAAATTCAGAACCTTGTGTTGCTACCAAGACGGGAGAGCCACCAGAATCCATCGACATATAGACCTATGTCTGTTGGATACAGCAGGTAGGTGCTCGTGAGGGTAATCCTCAACAGATGACAATAGCAATGCACGGAAGGGTATGAGCTGATCTTTCTAACAATCAGTTTGGCTTCTGAAAACGGAAGTCGACGGTGGATGCCATCCTGTCCATCACCACGACGGCTGAAGTGGCAATCCAGCGCAAGAGGCGAGGAGTACGATACTGTGCAGTGGTCACCCTTGACGTGAGAAATGCGTTCAATAGCGCCAGTTGGGTGGCTATCGCCGACTCGCTCCAACGCCTTCAGGTTCCTGGGTACCTGTACAAGAATCTAGGAAGTTACTTCCAGAATCGCGTACTGGTATACAACACAGAGGCCGGCCAGAAACGTGTTCAGATCACCGCAGGCGTCCCACAAGGTTCGATCCTGGATCCGGTGCTATGGAACACGATGTACGATGAGGTACTACGGTTTAAGCTCCCAAACGGGGTGAAGATAATCGGGTTCGTGGGCGATATCACCCTGGAGATATGTGGTGAATCCATCGAAGAGGTCGAGTTAACGGCCTCGCACTCCATCGGCATTGTGGAGAGATGGATGAGTTCCAGGAAATTGGAGCTAGCCCACCATAAGACTGAGGTCACGGTGGTGAATAATCGGAAATCGGAGCAACATGCGACGATCAGTGCAGGTAACTGCACAATAGAATCGAAGAGGTTCTTGAGGTATCTTGGGATTATGATCGACGATAAGCTGTCCCTTGTCAGTCACGTCGATTACGCCTGCAAGAAAGCCTTTATGGCTAATCGGCATTATCCCGCATGATGTCGAATAGCTTGGCGGTGCAAGGAATTAAGCGTTAACTCCTGGCCAGTTTCGCCCTGTCCATACTTAGGTACGGTGGGCCGGCATGGATCACCGCGTTGAGTACCAAGAGCTACACGAGTAAAGCTAGAGAGTACGCACAGGTTTATGTGCCTAAGACTGGTTAGCATACAGAGCGGTATCACGGGACGCGGTCTGCGTCCTAGCGAGGATGATGCCGTAGGCATGGTCATAAAAGAGGACGTAGAGTGCTTCGAACAACGTGGAACAAGAGGTATTCGGAAGGCCACTAGAGCCGCATCCATGGTTAAGTGGCAAAGGGAATGGAACAACTCCACCAAAGATCGGTGGACCCACCGACTAATCCCAGAACTAACCGAGTGGGTCAGTAGGCGACTCGGTGAAGTGAACTTCCACTTAACGCAGATATTGTCAAGCCACGGCTGTTCTAGACACGGGTGGGTTTTTAGTGGGTCGAAGAGTTGACACCCTCATCCTCACACCCTAAGTTCTTCAGGTGTCTGATTGCAGACTTTCCATCCCGTTTAAAAAAAAGAAAAGAAAAAAAACTTACTGGAATCCTTGAAATGTGTGCTTTTTTCCTCTCCCTACGCGGTCATCTAGCGTTCCAAGCTGTTGGTATCGTTTTATTACGTCTCTCATCGTAGATTTTGCCATAAAGGGTGTATTCGATAAAAATGGCACACACATATAAACTCATCAAAATTAAACTGATTATCGAATTTTCTTGAAATTTTCAGGGAATGAAGAACTACTAATGAGTTTTGATTTACAACATTTGTTTTATTCAATTTCGTCTCCCATCCCGAATGCTCGCACCTTCCTTTTCACTCCACCCATGTATAACCGATTTTCCCAGTGTTTTTGTTGTTTTTACCCAAATTTTCTTCAATTCTAGCTCTGCTTTTATAGTTTTAGGATGTTTGCGAAGTTCCGTTTCATAATTGCCCAGAATTTTTCAATTGGACGAAGTTCCGGTGAAGTGAATTGGGTTCATATCCTTTGGCACAAAATTGACTCCGTTGGCTCGGTACCACTCAATACGTTTCGAGCATAGTGGCAGGATGCTAGATCAGGCCAAAACAGAGTTGATCCCTTGTGCTTATTAATGAATGGCAAGAGACACTTCTTAAGGCACTCTTCCGTGTAAATCGCACCGTTTCTTCTTTCGAACATCCTCCGGAACATCGAGCACTCGACTTGGCAGCGACATATTCTTGCCCTGGAAGTTGACGAAGTCGGCCTTGACGTATGTTTCGTCATCCATCCACGATGCAACCGGATTTGGTGAGCAGCTTCGTTTAAAGTTTCCGGGCGCGCGGTTTTCGCAGATGATGCTTTTGTTTTTCATTCGGTTTGGGGCTTTTTGCACTTTGTAAACATGTAACCCAGCACGCTTCATGGTTTTCTGCACAAAACCGACTGACACCTTAGACTTTTTAGCGACATCTCGAATTGACATGTTTGGACGGTTCTTGAATTGTTGTACGACTTTCTTGGCCATTTTACTGTCCATTGGACCACTTTTACGACCACTCCCTTCTTTCCTTTGGACACTCAGACGCTCCTTGAAGGTTTTTATTACACGAGACACAGTTGTATTTGCAATTCCAAGCCTTTTATTAATCCACCGGTGGAACGCCCCTGGATTTTGATTGTGAGTGCACAAAATTTTCTCACGGACAATCTCTTGTTTCGACGACATGACTGGAACTACTGAATGTATAACTATGAAACTTAGCAGATGTAAATAATACACTATGGATAAGATCTACTCAAATTTCTAGGTTTTTTACTCATACGATTCAATAGTTACAGAAGATTTTCTGTGTGCCATTTTTATCGAATACACCCTTTATTCAGGGTCTTTGCAATCACTGAAACAGTTTTTCCTTTTCGTAAAAGCTCATCTGCACCTGCGCGCAACTCATTCGGCTTCATTTTGAATGAATTAGAAATCACAACTGTACCAAACTTACTGCGTATAAAGACAATGGGTCAAGATGTTAAACCATGCAGGTATGCTTAGTTTAATCCCCTTGGTTGTGTTGAGGCATGCCGAGAAAGTCTGTACGGATAATTTGAAGACACACTGTATATAACTATATATAACTAAATTATAGATAACACGATATGATCGATAACAGAATAATGCCCAACGAATCATCCACACAACTATTCACATCCGATGCTCGACGCAGACGCTTTGTATCTCGTAAACTTGCAATTTGTACAACTACATTCTACAAACTATTTTACTAGTAGAACTAATATTAGCAACAAGCAAGTTGAACTTCCTAAAGAGCAATCTAGCAATCAAAATTACGATTAAAGGATTTGGCGATGTCACATATATTAAAGAAGAACAACTGTGCAAAGTTCATAAAAAAATTGAAAATGTTCATGCAAATTGAAAATAAAAGATTTTCATTGACACATTTTCCTCGAAATGCCCTGTTTATTGCAAGCAGATTGTGTGTGTTTGTATACAATCAATCACCCAATGACCGGCCGTGCTGTTACGGAAGAATCTTGTCTACATTTCTTTTGTGTTATCAGTGTATGCAAATATTTTTAGGCCTGGAGATTGACGGTGACAGCGCTATTGAAAATCCAACGACCCATTTCAAGAAAACACAATAAGCCACGCATGAAAGTCTTCACATATCGTAGGATGTGAAAAGAATTTTCACACTTACAGAATCAAAAATAGATGTTCTTGATCCTGGGGTGTACATAGAGTAAAGGCTTTTTTTCGACATTCTAAAACGACCTCACCAAGTTCCTAATCGGATGCAGAATAATTTCTGCTACGCACAATCCTTCTGAAGAAACGCGATAAATTATGATAGCAAATTGATTACACTAACTACGTCAGATTTTATAATATTAAATTTCATTTAAGTTGAATAACGAAGTAGTGTTTTTTTTTCTTCGTGAAAACGACGCAGCGAAAGCAAAATACGTCAATTTCAAAGCACGGCTTGCTACGATCCTTGCATTGTTCGCAAAAACACTGAAATCCTCAAAACTCATGCGCGAATTCATTAGTCGAAATAAACGACGCAAAATCAGCCGATGAGTTTTCAAGGTAACAAATTCATTGTTCCGCCTTTTGACTCGGATGGTTTTTGTTGGAGTTGACACGGCGTGCATTGGCGGCAATTACCTGCTTGTCGTTTGAGCAGAGCTGTTATGGGTTCCAAGCCGGCGTTGTGAGTACGAATTGCGTGAATATGCATGAGTAACTCAAGCAAGAGATTTGGTTGCCTTATCCGAGGAAAATACGGGTGGCAACCGGACATTTGAACTCAGGACAGTCGTAATTAAGATAAATCAACTAACCAAACTTTGGAAACTTATCGAAACCCAAACGTAGTTTCTAATCTAAACATCGTGTTGATAAGAATCAAAATTGGTTAACTCTGGCATTCATTCCAATATCAACACAACCCTTCAGATTAACTCTTATCATTCGGGCTCGGGTGCCTTCCACTCGCTGCAGGTTAGTTCGTTGGTCTGTATCGTACCTCGGTAGGTATGTGAAGTAGATAAACAATGCTCGTTATCAGCCAGAACAGATTTACATCCGCAGTCGTGT
Organism: Aedes japonicus; assembly: GCA_034211315.2. Taxonomy (NCBI): domain Eukaryota; kingdom Metazoa; phylum Arthropoda; class Insecta; order Diptera; family Culicidae; genus Aedes; species Aedes japonicus. Next base: position 239,449 of record JASCZW010000262.1, read on the forward strand.
TTTCTGAACCCATTTCGAGGAACTAGGTTTTGCTAGATATTTTCATTACTTGAAGAGTCAGCTTGAAACATTCGTTGGTTACATTCCAGCCAACAATAATTACAATGCAAGCTTTGAACTAGAGCTGATGATTCCAATCGCACGCGGAATAGATTGAATGAATGCACTCCGATAAGGCACGAAACAACAACAAACTATTCCTACGCGGCACGTAGGAACGCATTTTAAGTCAATACCCTACGGAGAACGGAAATAAGCCAATAAGCAAACAGTCAACTGCTGCTGGTTGGGACAAAAACCTATTCGCGTTCTGCCAATCGCCATTCGAAGCTATGGAATGGGGTTTGAGGAGTTGTTTGGCTTCACAGCAGTTGAGCGGAACCCTACACGCTCGTTTGTAGTTACTCAAGACGACTCAGTTTGGCTTAAAGTGGAACTATCCTAATTAGAGTAATTAAAGGTTTACTCATCCTGGATTAACTACGTTGTCAAAAATAGAGTAAACAGTACTCAGTAACGCTTGTTTGTATTTTTCCAAATCTTACACTGAACCAAATAATCTTACGAACTTCATAAGGTTCAACTTATGAACGATGCTTTGGAATTTCATAAGGCTGAATTATGAAAAGATTTTGTTCCACTCAACGTTGTTGTTGTACGCCTTTAAGCTTTCCGTATTACAAGTATTGATATATACTAGTGGGCAAGTCACTGGACCCATATCCCCAACGTCCAAGGTTCGAATCCAGGTTGCTCCATATTTTTATTTTTTCAACATCATTATATTTCATGAGATATATTTATGAGATTCATACTAATTTCTTATAGCAAATAATCATAATGCAATCTTATGAATATCGAAAGTTTATTTCGCTCACTTAGAAAATTTCAGTCAAAAACAGTATTCGGTAACTAATTCTACTAAATTTTTGAATTACTGCAGTCATTTAGGTAAAAATCATAAAATGGAGGTACTCCTCCTAAAGATAATAATTTTTTTTACCGCACTTTCAACAGCTGAACATTTCGGTAATCCAATTTAAAGAATTTCGGTAAAATTTGACAAGTTCCGGTAATTTTTACCAGAATACTGTAAAATTTCACCGAAATCCGATAAAGTCGAATTACCGAAAGCTGTTGAAAGTTCAGGTAAAATTACAAATATTGTAAAATTTTCTAAGTGTGTAGTTTTGCATTTTGTCTTCATAGCTTTCGATCATCAGCATCAACAATTACCATCAAAATACGTAACAACGTGATTTTTTATGACAGTGTTTAAACTTATAATAAATATTATATTTATATATCTTAAGTAATGTATTATATTTATATATCTTAATTTATACAGATAAACATACATTACACATTGATCATTTTCCACTACATTCGCTAAAACACTAGCGCCATCTGTTGAGCACACTGTGATGAGTGATAGAGACTGAACAGATGACGGTAGTCATGACTAACGTCAACCTTAAGGGAATCGACTTTGAATACATTTTATATATTTACATTAATATTTTGCTATTTCGTTTATTGCAACGGCCTTTATTTGCAAGTTCACTAATTGTAACGTGTTGCAACTTAAATGCAATTAACTGTCATATGCAAATGTCAAGCAGTAATCTGTCATTTAAGTCAAGGGGTTCACGACTTTTGACGTTGATTTGACAACTGTCAAATGTTGCAATGAACGAATGGTCACTGTACTATCATTTAGATGTTTACATTAATATATTTACGTAATATTTAGCTCATCTATTTACATTGATATATTTAGCTAAACATATTTTATTTTTATGTATTTTCATTTGTATACATACATTCACATGCTTACACTTCGATGTTAACATTTGTATTCTAACATTTATTAATTAAACGCTAACATTTTTATACTTATAAAATTTACATTTAACTATTTGTATTTGTATATTTACATTAGTACTTGTTAAAAACTTTCTATTTTAGGCACCTAAGCAAAAACCTCATTTTCATAATCCAGGTATACTTCAGATCAATTAAAATCCAAATCTTGCAGGCAGCTAATGAAATCTTTTCGGACTGATTTTTCTCTTCCTTGCTGATAGAATGCGATCTGAAGAATCCATAGCCCGCTAACTAACATACATTCGAAATATTAGCAGCTTCAAAAATTGTCCTTAACATTCATTAACATAATGTAGATTTGTACATGTAATTATATAAATGTAAATAAATAAATCTAAGTACAAAACTATGATTATGTTAGTATAAATAGATGAGTGGTAAATATATTTTTGTAAATAAGTAAATGCAAGTTAACAAATGTTAATATTTTACAGTTTCTTCATCGATGACGCATTTTAAGGTCAATTCATATGTTTAAAGGGGACAAGAGGGGACAAACGGCTTTGAATTGATTTTGTAGATAAAAGTTTGAACTGCGTGTTGTGTTTTTTGCAAATCTTTGCAAATAAGAGAAGTCAACTGTCTTAAAAAAACATATTTTTTTTACATTTCTAACCTCTGTTTATCAAACAATAGCCAGCAATTATGTTCTACCTTCAAAATGTGCGTCATTCTGTGCTCTAAGTCATGTTTGCATAGTTTTCAAATTCAAAATGAAGTAAAAAAAATAGAGCAATAACACTTTTTTCTGAAGACCCACCTTTAGAAAAGTTAGAAAAATTGTTATAGAATGATAAGTAGATGAGATAGAAGTTAAGTTTATTCTGCAAAGCTTCTTTAAATCGAATGATCTACCAGTTTGTCGGAGAAGTTTGTAAATCATGAGAATAAAAAGTTAGAATTTTCATTATGAGCATAAAAGGACCACCCTAGTCACCATTTAAACCAAAAGATAGATCTCAATTTTAAGATTAAACCCTCCGTTGACATCATATGTCTAAAGTTAGTAGTTTTCGAGGTATTGATTCTTGTCGCGAAATTTGGGCATTCGTTCTATAGTAGAGTGGGTCGATCAAGCTTCAGCGCCAAATTTTCGAACAACGGTAGGAATTGATCCGTAGGTTTAATGTCTTTCGCATCTGTAATTAATAACCCGTCAGATGTTGGTATTAATGGGCACGGTGCTGGTAGAACTCTATCGGGTAGAATAATTATGAATATCCTTAATGTGTCCAGATCGGATAATACTTGGATCATTTGAAATACACTTTTTGAGCACATCTCGTCGTTTATCCCGAAAAGTTTTCTGATACTCGGCATTCTTACGTTTCCTTCTAATAATCTACTCGTTCTTCTTGATTTGTTCCTTCAGCTTCCAAATCTTTGCAACAGAATCATTATCCAGTCCGGCGTCACGAGCTGCTATCAAAGTGTTTTGTTTGGCTAAAAGAGCCGATACTTCTGACGAAGTTTGGTCTTGAGACGGAGTCTGCCATTTCTGCGGTTTTATTCCAGGATTCGCGATCTGACTATTAAAAGGAGAAGCTGTGGAGGCTTTTGTTCTGCATGATGATGCGTAGTTTTGATTTGATACAGACTGAGCACAGATAAATAAACAATGTTATGCGAGTAAGAGAATTACAATTAAATATACTTACTGCGTTTTCTGCAGCTTCATATGCAAATCACCATCCTCAGACATTTTATCGCATACTGCAACATTTAATACGTAAATATTAGAAATTTAGCTCAGTGACCTTGAACGCACGCACACTACAGTGCCATTTAGATCAAAGGAGAGCAAAAAAGAAGGAACATCTTTTGGAGGAAAACAAACCATCATTCCTTTGCATGTGCTAGAAAGGAGAAGGTGAATAAACGTCAAAAAGCCCAATACTTATCCAATATTAAATTTAAAAAAAACCTACCACATAAATGTGACGCCGTTGACACTTATTCCCAAATTTTAGGGATTATGTAAACATAGTTGCGTTCCAACGATAGATATGTATGCATTTGTGAAGGAACAAAATTGAAACCGGAATTTCAGGCGTAATTTTGAAAATGTCCTACAATAAGATATGCGACAAGCATTAAATTTTAAAGTATTTTAGGTAAGATTTACCATGAGTCCCCCTCCCTCCCATGTAAGATGTAGTAAGATTTTGCGTTAAACCTCCTCGCCCCTTCGGTGCTCACGTAATTATTGAATGATCCCTTAAATAAAAGGTTTTAAACAGCTAGGGTTATTCAAAGTTGTACGCCTTTCGCGATTGCCAATTCAAGCCACTAACCTATTACATCATCTAATAATAACAAACGTGACACTACGAAGTAGAATATCGTTCCGGACTCCCCTTTGCTACATACACTATCGAACGAATAAATGGGCATGCATGCGAACGGGAATCCAAACCGAAGTAAGAGGTGACATCCGTTAGTGTATGAATTCCAATGTGTACTCTGTGTGACAGCGAAAAAAAAGCTGTAATTGCATACCCGTGGCACAGGCGCAGACCAATTAATTGCTATTATTAATGGGCCAACTAGGTTGCTGTGACGCTTCTTCATTTAGCCTTTTAACAGCTGATGTACTGTCATTTGAGTGGCGCATGGAATCGAAAAGAGTGATTAATTAATTAATTAAATTCAACAAATTCAACGCGCATTCCACATTGCGACTCAGAGAGTTTTAAGCAAATCGCGATGTTTTTAAGCCACTAAAACGGTAAGAGTGCTCTGAAGAGCTTGATTTTGAACATACCTTAATAGTCTTAAATGTCAAAATAGTTACCCGTTGTTGCTTAATTTATCAATTATTGTAATATTAGCAATGAGCTGATCAAAAAACTTCACATTTTATTGGCTGGATCTCTAGTTGTCAGAAATGCTGAAGCGATTCTGTTCACATTTTGCTCTTGACAACACCAGTATATTTTGTTTTGGTGCATACTAAAGACTGTACTCGAAAAAAATAAGACACACACAAATTCTTTCCAGTCTTCAAGCTTTCAGGGAATAAACTACAACATGGTGATTACCCGACCAGAAGAGTATAACACAAAAATAACAAAATTATAACAAACCTTGTTACGACTAATTGAGTTTGATATACATTTGTTACGGACGTTTTCATCTGGATAATTTTATAACGTACTTATAACAAATTAATATATAGACACTTGTCGCTGTCGAGTGAAGCAAGAGTGCGCATTACAGAACTCGACTGCTAACTGTGGTGTTGATTTTTTTCAAAATGTCATTGAAATATTACAGCATGCATATTTCAGGACTCTCATCAATTGAGCTGTCATTTTCGACAGTCGAATAAAAGTATTGACGTTTTTCACTTTTATTTTATGAATTGAATTGTTCCAAAATTGCTGTTTGAAGTATTTTCCAAGGAAGTTATTATTTAATATGCGGACAATTATCTAGTTATCACCAACTAATTTTTAGCCAGCAATATTTCTTTAAGCATATAACATTCTAAGGTTGCTGTATAGATATGCAGTGATCGACCTTACTTCAACGATTTTATCACGAAGTTCTGTTACCTTCTGGTTAAGCATTAAAACTTTTTCCTTAGTTTCTAAAACCCTAAAAAGTTCATTCTCTAGTTTCGAGGATTTTTTTTAAATTTTTGGAGGATTATTTCAACTTCTGGAAATCTTCTTTGATATATAGAAAAACTTCTTGAATTTTTTTGTACTTCTCTGGTAAACTTCAGGGAAGTTTTCGTACCGATCAAAGCTCTCAAACGATGTAAGATGTTAACCAAGGAATTGAAATTTGTGTTTGCGTTCTAGCTCATAGTACGATTCGAACGGTTATGAAGATGGTGTTTGCCATATTTTAATATGGTGTCATGAGTAATAAACATCATTATGGTCAAATGAATGATTTTTCTATAGACTGCTTCATCGGCGAAGCACTTGAATTTCATGGAAGCTCTCCTGATCTTCTGCAATGCTCTTTTCTAAAATTCTGGACAGTTTCCTCATGAACTTCTTGGCAGTCACTCATGTTTTTCTTGAAAATTCACATCCAAAAACCCAAAAACATTTAGTAAGTTTTTCTCTGGACTAACTTGCTTTATAAACTCCTAATAAGTCCTATTCTGAACAGTGAGGAAAAGTTGTCCAAAACTTTGGTAAAGTTCTCTCAACAATTTGTTTTGAATATCTTCTTAAATTTGTTGTAAGTTTCTTTACTTGTGAACTTTGAAGGAGTTTGTTCCTGAATTGATGAAAAGCTTTTTCCATCAACGGTAAGCATTTTCTTGAAATTCTGGGTTGTTTTTTTCTGAGCTTATTCTTTCAAAACTTCTGATAAATTCCATTTAAACTCCGAGAAAAATTGTATTGAAACTTTGAAAAAGTCTCTTCTAGAATCTCTAGAAAAATACTCTTAAATTTGTTGAAAGTTTCTTCCTAAACTTTTTAGAAGTCCGCGTCTGAATAAAGGGAAGTTTTCTCCTTAGCTTCGGGAAAGTTTGTTCCTGAACTTCTCCGAAATTCTTGCCCAAACTACTATAAAGTACCCCCAATGCTTCTATACAGTTTCTTTCTGTTCAATGGAGAGGCTCTTCCTGAACTTGGAGAAATCCTGATTCTGACGCGTCTCTTCTAATCTTCGGGAAAGCTCTCAAGCACTTCTGGGAAGTTCCAACTAAACTTTTTGGAAGTTTCTTCTGGAACTTCTGGGAAGTCCTTTTCTGAACGTCAGAGAAGTTTTCTCCTGAACTTCTAAGACGTATCGTCCTGAGCTTTGTGGAAGTTTGCTCCTTTTCTTCCAGAAATTCTGGGAAGCTTTATACTGAACTTCTGGGAACATCCATCTTGAATTTTCGGGAAGAACTCCAGAACCTCTGGAAAGTTCCAAACTTCTAAGGAGTCCTCTTCCCTAAACTTCTTAAAGAAGCTCTGAGATTTCTCTCCGGATTTGTGAGAAAGTTCTCTCCTGAACTTCTCGGAAGTATGAACTTGAACTTCGGAGATGTTTGGTCCGGTTTTTTTGTTGTAATATTCCTAGTTGAACAACTATCAAGTGCTCCCTCTACTTCTGGGAAATTTCTGCCAGACCTTCGGAGACGGTTTTTCCTCGATGAAGTCTCTTCCTGAACTTCTAAGAAATATCTTCCTGAAACTCTGGGTAGTCTGCTTATGAACTTTCTAATATGCGACCTAAATGTAAAGTAGTTTTTATAGTTCTAGGAATATAAAAATAAACTACCCAACATTTAGCGCACATACTTCGAAGTTCATATTTATAGTTTATAGTTCTAGGAATCAAGGACTAATTTTGAATCTAGGAATCAAGGAAAATGTTGAATTTGAAAGAGGGACGAACTGGAAGTCAAGCTTCTACCCTAGTATCACACTTGTTGTAAACCGGTTGAAATAACGTAAATGTGACTTGATTAGTCACAGTAAATCTGAAACCACTTAGGCCGCCTTTGTGCTGTTGGGGTAGCCGACCAAAGTGCCAGGGAAATGGCAATGCTAGTGGCAGCGGAAAAGGCCAGGGAGTCCGCCTGCAAACACACGCAGACAAATGCGTCCGTCTCCGTGAGAGATCACAACCCACCTATCGTGGGGCCCGAGGAAATGCCACCCGGTGCTCCCAAAAAGCGGTTGGTGTCAGGCGGCCCCACGGGCCCAAAACCACATGCGAATGTGATGTCGGGGTCCGAGGGTCCAACCCTACGGGGCGTAAAAAGAGTGACCTCGGCGCCAAAAGCGCAAGACCCACTTCGTCGGTGCTTGAAGTCTCAAGCGCTGAGGGCGCCGACCCCAACAACGAACGGAACGACAAAAAGGGTACGAGTGATGACCCCTCTAGAGGCAGGGAAAATCCCTGGACCAAGGTTCGGAAAAAAGGGAGATGGACCAAGCGAATCGAAACCGGCAGGAAAGCGGAACCCCGATGAGATCCTCATCATGAAAACCGAAGAGTCAAAGAACTCCAAGGTCCTCGAAGCGATCCGCGGCAATGCTAAGCTCGTGAATCTGGGCGCCGATGTCTGGAGTATCCGCCGTACCCGTACTGGTGAAACGATTCTAGTGCTCAGGAAGGATACGAAGCTGAAGGGCCCAGCCTATAAAGAGCTGGCCGAATTAGTGGAGGTACGTGCTCTAGGCACGTTAGTGACTCTCTCTAATGTAAAAACCTGGACGAGATCACGGCCGCTAGCGAAACCTCCACGTGGGGTGGTTCGTTTGCCCACTGAGTTTGTACCAATCACCAAAGACATGTTTCAAGTTCTAGAGGCACTTGTCATATGTCGTTGAGTTGCAAGGGTTTCGATAGAAGCGACTTATGCAGAAGGTGCGGAGGAAAAGGCTACAAGGCTTGGGACTGTAAGGAGCCCCCCAAATTTATGACGTGCTCTGGGAAACCAGATGAGGCCCTAAGCTCCCGGCCTGCCAGAGTA
>JASCZW010000263.1:0-362391 GCA_034211315.2 Aedes japonicus
GAAACTCTACCAGTATCCAATTTTAGTATCTCTAAATTAAGTTTTTAGGCTCTTTGAGAGTTTATTTTGAACTCTACAAGCGACCAGTTTTGGACTCTTTAAGACATTAATTTTAGAATCTGTGTGGAACCTATTTCAGTCTCTCCGAATGACTTTTTTTCATTTTAAACTCAGCGAGCAACAAATTGTAGTTCCAAAAAATAAGTTGCACTCTGTTCGGAATCTATTTCCTTCTCTTTGAACGAAATTATTTGATCTTTCTGAAAGAATAATTAGCCATTCGGCGAGTAAGCAATTTTGGCGTCTCTAAACGACATTTTTAGTCATTTTAAGAGAAATTTTTTAACTCTACGAGTGTCAAACTTTGGTATCTCTAAACGATATTTAAGCTATACGAGGAACCAGTTTTGAACTCCCAACAATTTTGGATTAGTTCATGTTGAGCTCTGTGAAGATTCTACTTCTGTCTCAATGACATTATTTAGCCCCTCTGAGAGAATAATTTGTCAGTCTGCGAGTAAACAATTTTGGTCTCCTGAACGACATTTTCAGTTCTTCTGAGGGAACAATATTGAATTCTGCGAGGAAGCAGTTGTGGACTCTCTAAGATAGCAATTTTTGATTCGGTAGGGAACCTATTTTAGTCTCCTAGCACGACATTCTTTTCATTTTGAGCTCTACAGATGATTTGAACTTTGTGAGGAATCTATTTTGGTCTCTATCAACGACATTATTTGGTCACTCTGAGAGAATAATTTCCTACTCTACAAATAACCAACTGGGGTCCTCTGAACAACATGTTTAGTTTTTTTCAGAGAACAATTCCAGGTTCTACGAGAAAACATGCCTCTAAGACGATAACATTGCACTCTGTGAGGATTCTTATTCGGTTACTCTGAGCGGATAATTTCATGATCCTTCTAAGAGAACCGATTTGAACTCTACCAGTATTCAATTTTAGTATCTCTAAAAGAAGTTTTTTGGTTCCTCTGAGAGACTCAATTTTCAAGCTCTCAACGAACATTTTGACTGCGAGAACTTTTGGCTCCAAAAACTAATTTGCACTGAGAGAATAATTAGCCATCCTGCAAGTAATCAATGTTGGTGTCTCTAAACGAAATTTTTAGTCATTTTAAGAGAACAAATTTGAACTCTACGAGTATCAAACATTGGTATCTCTAAACGAAATTTTTAGTCCCTCTGAGAGAACAATTTCGGACTCTCCAAGACAACATTCTTAGAGTATGCAAGAAACCAATTTCAGTCTCTCCGAACGACATTCTTGAGCTCAAATGAGGAACAAATTGTAGTCCCTGAAACCAATTCGTTCTCGGTGACGAATCTATTCTGGTCTCTTTTTTGTGGAATCTATTCTGGTCTCTTTTTTGGTCTGTGAGGATTCTATTCTGGTCTCTGATTCGATATGTTTTGGTCCAGCTGAGGGCACAATTTTAAACTCTACGACGAACCAGTTTTGGTCTAAGACAACAATTTAAGACTAAGCGAGGAACTAATGGCAGTCTCTCTTGACGAAATTGTTTCATTTTGAACTCTGCGCGAAACATTTTGAACTTTGCGCGAAACATTTTGAACTCTGCGCGAAACTCATTTTGGTTTAGAGGGAACAATTTCAAAATCTACAACTATCCATTTTTTTAACCTTTGAACGAAATTATTAGTCCCTCTCTAGAGAACTATTTTGAACTCTTAAAGGAACTAGTTTTGCTCTCTCTACAGACCAGATTTGAACTCTCTAAGACAACAATTTTGAACTTAGTGTAGAATCTATTTTGGTCTATTTCAACGACATTTTTGGTCCCTATGAGAGATCAATTTTGAGCTCTACCAGTATCCATTTTTAGTATCTCTGAATTCTACGACGGACCAGCTTTGGAATCTTTAGGAGACATTTTTTGAACTCTGTGAAAAATCCATTCCCATCTTTCTTAACGACACTATTTGGTTCCTCTTAGAGGGGAATTTTCAATAACACGAGTAACTAGTTTTCTCCTCACTGAACGGCATTTTTTATCTTTTTCAGAAAACAATTTCGAGCTCTTGGAGGAAATAATGTTGATGCCCCGAAGATAGCTACTTTAAACTCTGTGAGGAATCTATTTCGGTTGCTCTGAACGACATTTTTAGTCCCTCTAAGAAAATAATTTTGAAATCAACGAGTAACTTTGACAGATCTCACCATAATGTTTTGTCCTTCTCAGAGAACAGTTTGAACCCTGTGAGGGTTCTGCTTTGGTCTCTCTCAACAACTTTTTTTGGTTTAGCTGCGAGAACAATTTTGAACAGTTTTCGTGAACAATTTAGGACTCTGCAAGAAACGAACTTTCAATCTCTCAGAACATGGTCTCATTTGTGAAATCTGTGAGGATCAAATTTAAGTTTAGAGAGAACTAATTTAAACTCTACGAGAATCCAACTTTGGTACCTAGGAACGGAATTATGAGTCCCTCTAAGAGAACAATTTTGAAGCTCTTAGAGGAACCAGTTTTACTCTCTTTAAGACAACAACTTTGAACTTTGTGAAGAATCTATTTTGGTCTCTTTCGACGACATTATTTGGTCCTTCTGAGAGAACAATTTTGAGCTCTACCAGGATCCAATTTTAGTATCTCTAAACAACAAGGAAAATTTTGAACTCTACGATTTTAGACTCTCTAGGAGGAATTGTTTGAACTCTGTGAAAATCCACTTCCATCTCTCTTAACGACATTATGTGGTCCCTCTGAGAGAACAGTTTTGAATTATACAAGTAACCAATTTTGGCCTCTCTGAACGACATTTTTCGTCCTTTTCAGAAAATAATTTCGAACTCCCGGAGGAAACAGTTTTGATGTCCCGAAGATAACAACACAGAGTTCAATGTGAAGTATCTATTTCAGTGTCTCTGGACGAAATTTTTCGGTCACTCTAAGTAAACAATTTTGAAATCAACGAATAACTTTGACAGATCTAACCATAATGTTTCGTCCCTCTGAGAGAACAGTTCTGAACCCTGTGAGCGGTCTCACTCAACAACATTGTTTGATTTAGCTGAGAGAACCCTTTTGAACACTTGGTTTTGGTCAACAATTTCGACCTCTGCCAGGAACAAATTTCAATCTCTCAATACAACATTGTTTCATTTCGAACTCTGTGAGGATCAAATTTATGTGTAGAGAGAACAATTTCAAGCTCTTCAAGTATCCAACTTTGGTACCGAAGTTTAAAGTCCCTGTGAGAGAATAATTTTGAACCCAGTGAGGGTTCTATTTCGGTCTTTTTCAACAACATTTTTTGGTCCAACTGAGAGAACTATTTGAAACTCTTCAAAAACCAGGTTTGGACTCTCTAAGGCAACAATTTAGGACTCGTCGAGGAATCTATTGCAGTCTCTTCGATCGACGTTGTTCCATTTTTAAGCTCTATGAGGAGGAAATTTTAGTTCCAGCAACTCTAATTTGAACTCTTTGAGGAATCTATTTCAGTTTTTCTGAACGGATATGTTTGGTCCCTCTGAGAGAATTATTTGCAAGTCTACGAGTAACCGGTTTTAGGCTCTCTAAACGACATTTTTAGTCCTTTTAAGGGAACAATTTCTAACTCCACGAGGAAACAGTTTTGGCCAACAATTTAGGAACAAATTTAAATCTCTCAATACAACATTGTTTCATTTCGAACTCTGTGAGGATCAAATTAAAAGTATGAAGAGAACAATTTGGAGCTCTTCAAGCCTCCAACTTTGGTACCTTTGAACGAAGTTTGAAGTCCCTGTGAGAGAACAATTTTTAACCCAGTGAGGATTCTATTTCGGTCTTTATCAACAACAGTTTTTGGTCCAACTGAGAGAACCATTTGAAACTCTTCAAATAACTAGTTTTGGACACTCTAAGGCAATAATTTAGGTCTCACCGAGAATTCTATTGCAGTCTTTTTCGATCGACATTGTTCCATTTTAAGCTCTATGAGGACGTTTTGAATGGAAATTTTAATTCCAGCAACTGTAATTTGAACTCCTTGAGGAATCTATTTCGGTTTCTCTTAACGACAATTTTTGATCCCTCTGGGAGAATTATTTGCAATTCTACGAGTAACCAATTTAAGTCTCTCTAAACGACATGTTTAGTCCTTTTAGGGAACAATTTCTAACTCTACGAGGAAACAGTTTTGGTCAACAATTAAGGCCTCTGCAAGGAACAAATTTCAATCTCTCAATACAACAATGTTTCATTGCAAATTTTTGAGGATCAAATTTAAGGTGGGAGGGAACAATGTTAAGCTCTTCAAGTATCCAAATTTTGTACCTTTAAACGAAGTTTGAAGTCCCTGTGAGAGACCATTTTTGACCCAGCGAGGGTTCTATTTCGGTATTTTTTAACAACAGTTTTTGGTCCAGCTAAGAGAAGCATTTGAAACTCTTCAAACAACCAGTTTTAGATTCTCAAAGGCAACTTTTTAGAACTCACCAAGAAATCTATTACAGTCTCTTCGAACGACATTGTTCCATTTAGGACTCTACGAGGAAGAAATTTTAGTTGCAGCAACTCTAATCTGAACTCTGTGAGGAATCTATTTTGGTCTTTATCAACAACAGTTTTTGATTCAGCTGAGAGTAACCAATTTTAGTCTCTCTAAATGACATTTTTAGTCCTTTTTAGGGAACAATTTCGAACTTTCCGATGAAACAGTTTTGGTCTCTGTGAGGAATCTATTTCGGTCTCTACCAACGACATAATTTGGTCACACTGAGAGAACAGAATTCTGAACTCCTCGTACAACCAGTTTTGGGCACTCTAAGGTTACAATTTTGAACTCTATGAGTAATTTGGAAGAAATTTTAGTTTCAAAAATTAGATTTTGTTCTTGCAAACTTGCAATTCCTTACAATAAAAGGTGGTTCTCACAATAAGCATATTTAAGACCAAGCCTAGTCACAACGAATGACTAATTTTACGACATCTTTATGGAATACGTCTACGTTTAAGATGCTAGATTTGGTCCTTCTGAGAGACCAGTTTAGGTTACCCTGAAAGGTTAAACGTGAGTCGTTTCGAATAACTAAATTTGTTTCCTTTCGGAAATCAAATTAAAAACGAGAGGGTAAATTTGAAAGATTTGATAGGTTTTGATCTATCAATAGGAGTTAGGTATCCAGTACAGACTTTATAAGTAGTTTTTTTCAAGAGCCCAGATTTTGAAGACTTCTTAAGTGCTTAAATAGAAAAACGAATTTTTGTCCACATAAACGATCAGTTTTGAGGGTTTCTGATCGATATATGCTGGTCCCTCTGGATGCCCAATAATTTCTCCATCACAGAGTAATTTCGGACTCGAATGGAAATCAAGCTTCTTAGTTCTAGTTCCAATAAGGGCACAATTTTTTATTTCCACCGTGAAACGATTTTTGCCTGATTTAGGAGACGGATTGAAGTCTCTCTGGAAACAAATTTTGATTCTCCAGACACATTTTTTAGCATTCCAAAAACGGAAATATGTTGGAGACTCTTGGATTTGAAATTGTCTCAACGAGTTTGCTAAAACGATGCCTGTTTTGGTTCATTTTAAATAGTGATATGACTGCTTTTAAGATATTCAGCTCGTTAAAACTGAGAGTCCTAGTGTAGTTCTTTGGAGCGACATGACACCTCTTGAGAGTAATAAATATCAAAATCGGATATATGATTCAGGCAATCCCCAACTTGTTTGTCATTGCCACCTTCACCTGATTGCTTAAAACACTACGTAGTTCACAACAGAAAACCCAATCCCTCCAACTATCTCAGCTGCATTTTTCTCTTTCAAACAAAGCCTTACCTCCTCCCTCAACCAAAACCCACCGCCAAAGGACCATCCCTGTCTCGAAAAGACAAATGATCGCGTTTTAATTAAGTCCCTCCGTGGGGTTTCCATCTCCCACCTCCCATCCTCTGAATCCACACAGCATCTGAAACCGAATCGAACCGCACTCCGCAAACCGAGAACCGAACCAAACTAAAATGATGAAGTGCTTTCCTTCGGTGGTTCTAATCCTAGAGCATGGCCAACCCCTCGATAAAAATGGGATTATATCAGACCGGGAAAGACGCTATTCCGCGTGGGAGAAATTAGTGTCGGTAATCATAACAATAGCAGCAAAAATGGAGCGCGGCGCTGAACCTAATAGATCCCATATCACTAGCTAAAAGGCGGCGAAAAAAAATCTACAGATATAAATTTAATGAATTTTTAAGTGAGAGAAAATAAACCCCCCAACCTGTTTCCTTGGATTCCTCTCCGGGAACGCCAGGAGCGCAGAAAAAGGGGTTACGAAAATAATAAAAATAAATGATAATGAGATGAAGCGAATGAGTTTCGCTTTTCGCCGTGTTGCTGCTGCCGGAAAAAACGACGACGACGATGACGACGGCGACGACGACAACGATCTACAGGGAAGGAGTGTCAGCTTCTATGAATGATGGTGATGGAGAAGCATTTTTCCAGCTGGTGAAATTTAGAGAAACAAAAAATAAAAACGAGAAAAGGGATTCGGGCAACAAACGAGATAGGATTTGGGCAATTTGAGCAATTGCGAAAGCGTTACTCTAAGCAGATTTACCCCATTCCGATGGTTATTATTTTTGATGTCACATTTTTACTGCGCCAAAGCTGCTGAATTGTTGGTTGTTTGATCAGCCCCAGCGAGCCTGGACTGTCGAATTGGATGGAAATTTTCATTGGAACGTCAATTATCGATCGAAAGCAGACATTTTACACGATTATACCACTTCTCACAAACTGGTATAAAGCGACCGAAAATACGTTAAAAGATTCCAGCGTTGCCGCAAATGCGCCCCCACCGAAACGCCCAACTTCAAAAGCAAATTTACCTCTTAACGAGTGATTATCTATTCAAAACAACTTCGAGAAGCGACCAAACTTCTTCCGTCGCTGGTCCAGATCCCGTCTCCGCGGGCATCTGCCGAGTGCGTTGAAATAACATAACGTTCATTGTGTTATTGCAATTTAATTTGGATAATGAAAATTATCATTTCACCGAACGGAGAACGTGCTCGGAGCTTCCCGAACGAGCGCCGGAATCCTCCTGGCTAAAAGCGAAAATAGAAGAAAAGCAAAAAAAAACCGTTCACGTAAAGCGATAATAATAAACAAAACACGGCGTCCGCAGACGGTGGACGCCGAGAATAACAGCGTGATCAAGATATTTTCCCGCCTTTGATGTCATTTAAATTACTTTTCCTCGGAGCTCAACGCAGTCTGCGATTCCCATCGTGCTCGGGCATTCGGTGTTATCTCAAGCAGGCCAACGAGTCTTTTATCTGTGTCGCCCTCACCCTCTCAGCCGCCCCCGCCCGCTGCTGAGATTTTCCGATCACGAAAGGCAGAAGAAATTAGGCGGAAATTTCCATTGCTTTGAAGCAGTTCGCGCGCTTGAAGGAAGTAATCCTTAAAACCTCCGGAATCTTCGGAACCCAAGTGCGCCTTCGCCGTCGTCAACCAGAAATCAATCCAATCAATTTCACGCCACTTTACTACGAACAACCATCGGCAACGAACGACAACGAAGACGATGCGACGCGCTTCTGGTGTTTTCTGGTAGTCACCTAGTTGTGAAAATTCAACGGATATAAAGGATTCATCCCTCCACCGTCCTCGTCGTCGTCTTGGTTGTCGTCTTGGCCCTTTCCGAGGAACAACCGTTGCAACAACCAACGCCCGAAACCGAATTTAAATCACTTTACAAACAAGTTTATCCCCCGGTCGGGAAAGTTGAAGGCGTTTGTCGTCGGAGGGTGAAGACGACACATGCCACCAGCCAAAAGAAGTGGGAGCTCGATAACGAAGAGCAAATAACGAGTTGTTGCAATTTTCTCGCTTCTCTCCTTATAACTATCGACTGACTGACTGACTGGCTGACTCTGGAAGACGGTCTCGCTGTTTGGCAACTGCCTGCCTCGCCGCCGGGCTCGAATCAATCCACCCCGTGGTGACATGGTACCGTTCTTACGGGTCGAAAATCCTGCCACCTCCAAACAAACCACGAAGTTTAATTGACGTCATCCTTATCCGACTTAAGTCATTCGTAGTTTTTTATGATAAAAATGGTAAAACGGAAAAACTTTGTCCGCTTCACAGCACAACCACGCGCCGAGTCAAGTTGGGCGGGAAGTCAAGTTGATTGCAGTTTGTTGTCCCGCACAACCCGGAAGCAAACAGAAGGGAGATGATGAAAGAGGGCGAAAAACTAGTGGTATAAATCACTCGACAAGTGTGTGAATTTTAAGCACACAGAAAAAAACTTGGCAAAAGAAAATTCCCCCGCCAAGCTCGGTTTGCCGGAAGCGATTCGGGTGGAAAAGTTTCCTCCGGTGAAGCAACAGATGGGGCGCTTCTGCGATGATTGGAGCTGGGAGAATGTAACTTAACGTGGGATTCCAATGGTACGGTTGAAATCGGCCTTTAGACCAGTTGTTAGTGAAGTATTATACCAGTTTTTATGCTATACAACTTGTCTAAAACAACATGAACGCTGGATTTAAAAGGATTGTAAATTGGTGTAATTTTAAAACGTACATGTGCAAAAATGTTAAGGGTGGAATGCTATTTCGTCGAGTGGCACCCATTTTCATCACAGGTTTCAAAAACAGTGAAAAGAAAATGTTCCCAGAAAAACTTCTTTGCTCTCTGGATCTGGATTGGATTTGGATTGGATTTGGATTGGTTGGATTGGATTTGGATTGGATTTGGATTGGATTTGGATTGGATTTGGATTGGATTTGGATTGGATTTGGATTGGATTTGGATTGGATTTGGATTGGATTTGGATTGGATTTGGATTGGATTTGGATTGGATTTGGATTGGATTTGGATTGGATTTGGATTGGTTGGATTGGTTGGATTGGATTTGGATTGGATTTGGATTGGATTTGGATTGGATTTGGATTGGATTTGGATTGGATTTGGATTGATTTGGATTGGATTTGGATTGGATTTGGATTGGTTTGGATTGATTTGGATTGGATTTGGATTGGATTTGGATTGGTTGGATTGGATTTGGATTGGATTTGGATTGGATTTGGATTGGATTTGGATTGGATTTGGATTGGATTTGGATTGATGTTGGATTGGTTGGATTGGTTGGATTGGATTTGGATTGGATTTGGATTGGTTGGATTGGTTGGATTGGTTGATTGGATTGGATTGGTTGGATTGGTTGGATTGGTTGGATTGGATTTGGATTGAGTTGGATTGGATTGGATTGGTTGGATTGGATTTGGATTGGATTCGGATTGGAACTTAATTGGAGATGGATTAAAACGGGATTGGAGCTGGATTGACGCGGAATTGATGTAGGAATACTAAGTTGCTAAATTGCAGCTAATTGAGTAAGGTTAGATTAACATAAGAGCAGGATTGAAGCTGAATTGGAGGTGGATTGGAGCTGGTTTGGAGCTAGATTGGAGCAAGATTGAATTGAAGCAGATATTCAGCAAGATTAAAGCGGATTTTGAGCGAGATTGCAGGAGTAGGATAGGAACAAAATACAGTTTGATTGTCGCGTGGTTGTCGCTAAAATGGATCAGAATTGGAATTGGATTATAGCGGATTGTAACTTAATTGGAGATGGATTAAAGCAGAATTGGATATGGATTGAAGCGAGATTGAGCTGGTTGACGCTGAATTGATGTGACAATACAGCAATTGCAGCTAGTTTTGAGTAAGGTTCGAGTTACATAAGATCAGGATTGAAGCTGAATTGGAGGTGGATTGGAGATGGATTGGAGCAAGATTGGAGCTAGATTGGAGCAAGATTGGATTGAAGCAAGAACGCAGCAAGATTGGAACTGGTTTTGAGCTAGATTCCAGGAGTAGGATTGGAGCTGAAATTCAGCTTGATTGATGCTAGAATGAAGCAGTAATTCTGAATTGAAATAAGAATAAAGTTAGATTGCAGCTGAATTAAAGCTGGGTTGGAGTTAAATTAGATCTGGATTGGAAGTGAATTGGAGCTAGAATGCAGCAGAATGGAAGCTGAATTAAAGCCGCTTTTAAGTTGTATGTGAGCTGAATTGGAGCAGAGTTGAAGCTGGATTTAAACTAAACCTGAGCAGGATTTTAGTCGAATTGATAAAGCTGAATAGTAGACAAATTTGAACTAGATTAGATCTGAACAGGAGCTGAATTGTAGCTGAATCGCAGCTGAATTGAAACTTAACTGCAGCTGGAGTGAAGCTGAATTGGAGATGTATTAAAGCTGGAGCGGAGCAGGATTGGCACTGAATTATAGCTGAATTCGAAGCATGATTATAGCTGAATTTACACAGGAATGGAACACAATTATAACTAAATGTGGGCTGGATAAGAGCTGAATTGCTGAATGGGAGCAGGATTAAACATAGTTAAAGCGTAATTGGAGCTAGATTGGGGATGTATTAAATGCGGAATTGAGCAACGTTGGAACCTGATAAGAGCTAGATTAACACTGAGTTGGAGTAGGACTATAACTGGTTTGGAATTGAATTGACTAGCGTGGAGCTGAATTAGAGCTGGATTGAAGCTGAATGTAAAGTTGCAGTTACCTTTACATTCAGTTTCAGTCCAGCTCTAATATGGAGCTGGGTAAGAGTAGAATTGGATCTGAATGGGAGCAAGATTGACATTGGATTGGAGCTGGAAAGGAGCTAAATTGAAGCTAGAATGGAGCAGGATTGTAGCGGAATTGGAACTGTAGTGGAGCAGAATTATTAGTTGAAGCTGGATTAAACCTGTCTCGGAGCTGGACAGGAGCCTAATAAGAGCTGGTGGTTTGGTGTTTGAAGTTGGATTAGAGCTGTGTTGGAACAGAATTAAAGCTTGATTGGAGTCAAAGTGAAACTGATTTTGAGCTGGATCACAGCAGGACTGGAGATGAACTGGAATTGAGTTAGAGTGCAGCTGGATTTGAGAAGACATGGAGTTGAAAAGATCTGGATTGCAACTGGACAGGAGATAAACTGGAGCTAGAATGGAGCTTGATTGGAACTGGATTATGAAGAGAAGTAAGATTGTAGCTTAGTTGGAATTGGTATGGAGCAGAATTTCTGATAAATTTGAAGATTGAAGCTGAATGGTATCTAAATCGAATCTGGATTAAAACTCAATAGAAGCCGGATTTGAGTTGAGTTGGAGCTGAATAAGAGCTGACTGAACTTAATTGAAGCTAGATTGGAGTTGGTTTATAGTTGGATTGGTACTAGATTGGCAATAAATTGGAGAAATTAGGAACTAGTTAGGAGTTGGACTGGAACCGGATCCAAATTTAAAATAAATTGGAGCCAAGTTTGAACTGGATTAGAGTGGCATTGAAGTTTGATGAGAGCAGTGTTAAAGATAAATGGGAACCAGATTGTAGCTGGAATTAAATTGGATTGGAGCAGGCAGGGTTGCGGCTTATCATTTTTGACTCAGGCATATTCATTTGCCAATATCTCCTTTCAGAGGGTCGATTTGATAATATGATGTATGATGAACTTGTAGTGCATGAGTAGACCTACAACTTTGTCTAACAGTACATTGCTCTAACTCCTATATCTTCGACATGAGAGCGTATATTCACAGTGATCTTCACGATGATAATCGCGATGATATACGCTCTTATTCCTCAAATATAAGAGATAGAGCTATGTATTGTTAGACCAAGTTGTAGGTCTACTCAAGCACCATAAGTTCATCATACATTATATTTTGGAATTGAGCTTCTGAGAAGAGCTATCGGCAAATGAATATGGATAAGTCAAAAATGATAAGCCGCAACCTTGGGAGCAGGATTGAAGCTGAATTGGAACTGTAAATGAGGATTTTTTGCTAAATTAGGGCTGAACTGTAGTGGGGCTAGACTGGATTGGAAACTTGATTGAAGCTAGACAGAAGCTGGATTGGAGCTGGATTGACATTAAATTGGAGAAGTTAAGAAGTAGTTAGGAGCTGCATTGGAGCTGGGACCGAGTGAGCGCTGGATTAATGTGGGATTGATGTTGGATAGGAGCAGCATTAGAGCTAGATTGGAACCAAATTGTAGTTGGATTCAAACTAGATTGAAGCGGGATTTGTGCTGATTTAAAACTTTCATTGAGCGAAATTTTTGCTGTATTGGATAGCTGGGCTGGATCAGTATAGGAGCTGGATTGGAACTGGGTTGCAACTAGATTGGCACTGAAATGGAATTGACACTGGATTCCAGCTGTTATAGAACAGGATTGGAGCTTGATTGGAGCCAAATTGAAGCGTGATGAATAAGAAAAAGAATGCAATTGATTTTGAGCTGTATTTGAACTGGATTGTAGCCAAACTGGAGTTGGATTAGAGCTGGGCTTAAATGATATTCACAATTAATTGGAAGTGGCCCGTAGCAAGATTAGAACAGGATTGAACGTGGCATGAAACTTGAATTGAAATACATTGAAGGTATATGAGGGTTGCATTAGAGAAGAATTGTAGCTGGAATGGGATTAAGTACAAGCTGAATTGAAGCTGAATTGTAGCTGAATATTAGCTGAATTGTCGCTGAATTGGAGTTGTATAAGAGCTGGATTTAAATGGTATTCACAATTAATAAGAGGTGGCCCGTAGCAAGATTAGAATAGCGTTGGAACAGGTCCATTAGAATGGATTGGAACTTGGATTGAGATTGATTGAAGGCATATGGGAGCTGCATTAGAGCTGAATTGGAGCTGGAATGGAATTTAATACAAGCTGATTTTGAACAGCTGCTGAGCTGAAAGCTGGATCAGAACAACTTGGAGCAGGATTGGAGATGGATTAAAGTTGAATTGTAGCTGGAACTTAGTTCGAGCAGGATTTAAGCTGAATTGTGGCACCATTATTGGAGTTGGATGGGAGCTTCACGAGAGCTGGATTGAGCCAGAATAAAATAATAAATGAAACAGGTTTGAAAATGGCTTGCACCTGGATTTGAGCTGTACAGGAGCAGGATTGAAGCTGAACTGACACTGGAATGGAGCAGGATTGGAATTGGATATCAGCTGATTTTAAGCTGGATCAGTCCAGGATTATGGCTCAATTGAGACTGGAATAGAGCAGAATGAGAGCTAGATAAGACCCGAATTTATGCTGAATTGTAGCTGGATGGGAGATTAATTGAATCTGGATTGACCATGGTTGGAGTTTGATTGGATACAGAATACTAATACCAATACTGAATTGGAGAAAGCTTGTAACTGAATTGAGCTGGATAAAACTGAGTTAAAACTGGAGCTGATTCAAATCTGCAAGTGGGATTGAGCTGGATGGGCGCAGTATTGGCGCCGGATTGTTACTAGGACTTGTTTGAAATTAAATTGAAGCTAGAATTGGAGCTGTAATGGAGCTGCATTTTTGCTTGAACTGAAGCTGGATTAGAGCTGAATCGGAACTGAACAGGAAGTTAATGTCAGCTGCATTGCTGATGGATTGGGACTGAATTGGAATAGGATTGAAGCTGGTTTGGAGCTTGATTGGAGCCAGATGGTAGCTGGATTAAAGTTGAATTGCAGCTGTAATTGGACTTAATTCGAGCTGTAAAGGAACTGGATAGAGGTGGAAAAGGAGGTGGATTGGAGCTGATCTGAAGTTTGATTGGATCCAGAGTGGATTTGTATTGAAGCTGGTTTGCAGAAGAACTGGGGCTAAGGGTTAAAACTGGAATGGAGTTAGATTCTAGCTGGATTGAATTTTGGATTGAAAATTGGAGTTGAAAAAGATCTGGATTGAACCTAGATTGAAGATGATGAATTGGAGGTAGAATGTAACAAATTTGGCATTGGATTGCTAGGGCTAAACAAATGCTAAGTTAAGGCTGAATGGTTTCTGAATTGGAGCTGGATAGAATGGATAGATTGATGGAGTTGCATTGAAGCTGAATAGGAGATGCATGGGAACTTAATAGTTAGGGGTTGAAAGCTGAATTGGAGCTGGATTGGATCTGGATTGGCACAGAATTGGAGTAGTTAGCAAGTACATAGGAGCATAGATGGAGCTGAATTAGAGTAGAATTGGAGTTAGATGGGAACAGCATTATAAATATATTGGAACCGGATTGTAGCTGGATTGAAATTGGATTGGAGCCGAGATGAAGCTTGATTAGATTAGATTAGATTAGATCGAAGTGATCCTGGAATGCCACTGGATTAGAATTGAGTTGGAGCTTAGTTGGAGTTAAATTGAAGGAGGATTGGAACTACATTGTAGCAGGATTGGAGCTTAACTGAAACTGTAGTGGAGTAAAATTGTTGCTGAATTGGGAATGAACTGTATCTGGGCAATAGCTAGATTGGAGATGGACAAGAGCTGAGTTGGAACACGATTGCAGCTAGATTGGCACTGAAATGGAGCTGGATTGAAATTGAAGCGACGCTGTACTGGAAATGGATTTAAACCGCACTGGAGCTGATTTAAGCTTGATTGGAACCAGATAAATTGGAGCTGGAATGGAACTTAACTTGAGCTGGATTTGAGATGGACTTTAGCTGAATTTGAGCTGGATTGAAGCTCGATTTATATAGTATGGACAATTGATTGGAGCTGGCCGAAAGCTGGATTAGAACGGAATAGGGGCTGAATTGGAGCTTTATTGGAGCTTTATTGAAGATAGATTGAAGCCATATGAGAACTGCATTGAAGCTGGCATGGACCTTAATTCGAGCTGGATTCGAACTGCTGCTGACCGGCACTGAAGCTGGTTTGAACAACATTAGAGCTGGATTGGAGCTGAACAGAATTAGACCTGACTTGGGGCTGGAACGGAATTTATTAGGCGTTTAGATTGGATCTTCACACGAGTTTAACTGTAGCTTAATTGAAACTGGATTAGGCCGGAATTGAAGTTTTCATGCAGCAGGATTGAAACTGGCGAATAACTGGTAGGTTTATTGGAGCTGATTTGTAGCTGGATTGCAGTTTGAGGTATATTTAAGGTGTGTTAGGTTCGAGTTACATAAGATCAGGATTGAAGCTGAATTGGAGGTGGATTGAAGCTGGTTTTGAGCTAGATTCCAGGAGAAGGATTGGAGCTGAAATTCAGCTTGATTGCAGCTTGATTGATGCTAGATTGGAGAGGAATCGGAACTGGATTACAGATGGATGGAGCAGGATTGTAGCTGAATTGAAATTGGGATGGAGCAGAATTTTATACAGATTCGAACTGGATAGAAGAAGGGAATTGCAGCTGAATTCTAGCTGAATCGGAATAGCCGCTTTTAAGTTGTATTTAAGCTGAATTGGAGCAGGATTTTAGTTGAATTGAAACTGGAATCAAGAAGCCAAATTTGACTTAAATTAGATCTGAACAAAAGCTGAATTTTTGCTGAATCGGAGCTGGATTGAAACTTAACTGAAGGTGGATTGAAGCTGAATTGGAGATGTATTAAAGCTGGAGCGGAGCAGGATTGGCACTGAATTATAGCTGAATTTGGAGCATGATTGTAGCTGAATATGGGCTGAATTGGAGCAGGATTGAACTTAGTTAAAGCGTGATTGAAGCTGGATTGGGGATGTATTAAATGTAGAATGCAGCAATGTTAGAACCGGATAAGAGCTAGATTTACACTGAATTTTAGTAGGATTATAACTGGTTTGGAGTTGAATTGAGCTGCATGTATTAGAGCTGGATTGAAGCTGAAGGTAATGTTAATTCGAACCGGATTGTATTGAATTGGATCTGGATAGGAACTAAATTGTAGCTGGAGTGGAGCCGGATTGGAGCTAGAATGCAGCAGGATTAGAACTGGATTGGAGCAGGATTCGAACTGTAATGGAGCAGAGTTGTTAGTTGGAGCTGGGTTAGACTGGACAGGCACCTAATAAGAGCTGGTTTGGAGTTTGGAGTTGGATTAAAGCTGGATTGAAGCCAAACAGGAACTGGATTAGATTTGGAGCTGGAGAGGAACTTTATTTGGAATTGAACTTGAATTGGATCTTAACTAAAGCTTGATTGAAGCCAAAGTGAAACTGTATTTGAGCTGGATTGTAGCAGGACTGGAGATGAACTAGAATTGAGTAGGATTCCAGCTGGATTTGAGAAGGATTGGAATTGAAAAGATCTTGTAGTATTGGAGTTGTATTGGAGCTGGATTTCAACTGACTAGGAATAGGACTGGAGCTGCATTAGAATAGGAATCGAGCTGATTTGAAGCTGGATAGGAGCTGAAATGAAGCTGCATTGGAACTGGAAAGCTGTATTGAAGCTGGATAAGGCTTGGAATTCTCTAGACAGGCCTTAGGCTAATGTGTTGTAACGAAATTTGTAATCTGTTGAATCATCAATCAATTTTTTGGTTATTTCCACTTACCATTCGATGCGATGAGGCGCAGTTCTAATAAGGATAAATATCTCAAAAACTCTTTCAAGCATTTTAAATTATCCACACAAAAAAAATCTCTCCAACACTGTCCTTGCTCCATTTGTCAATCCATTAACCGGTAGAAAAATTGCAAAAATTACTTTGTGCACAACAATAATCAAAGAGATTGCATTTTCTTCTTGCCCATTTCCATCCCCACTGACCACAAGTTCCTTTCGAGTGAATATTTTCTTTATTATTTCTTAATATTTTCCCCCCCATCGTACGAAAAGATAGAGAAAAAAAAACTTTTGCAATTCCTTACCCACTCAACCCGCAGGACGACGAGAACGGGCCCCGTAATGCCAGGAGGTGAATTGCTCCCTCGAATGGAACCATTTTTTTCCCGGCACCAACGAAGAACCGCCACCGCAAGAAAACAAATTTTAAGTAAGTAACGCGGGGAAAAAGTTGAAGAAGAAGAGCGGGGGGGGGGAGCGAATCGTTTATGTAAATCGAGGACGATTCCTCTCCACGAGCGAGCGACCGACCGGTCGAGCTCGGCAAGAAGATAATTTATGCTGCAATAACAGACAGTTTCGGTTGTTCTTCTGCTACTGCATGCTAGACACTCCTCCGCCGCGGCCGTCCGGTTGCGGGAAAAGTTTCGTTCAAGATTAAGAACGCGCAACATGCGGTCCCGGCCGTTGGGCGGTTTCGGGTGAGAAGTTTGAGGTGTTTTTTTCTTCCCTTCCTTTCTTTCGTACTGGTTTAAAGAGTGACAAGGATTGAACACTTGTTGGTGGGTCGTTGGAAAAGTTCGACTACAAGTGGTTGGCTGCATTGACCTCGAACACCGGCTGTCGAAAGCTGAAATCTCTACGATCAAAATTAATGAATCACTAATTTCTAATGTCATCTTAAAATGAGGCAAATTCGACAGCAAGTGACATCAAACAATATTCCTCCATCGTTGTCGTCGTCGCCGTCGTTGATGTCCTTTTTTTTCATTGAAGCTATATGCCAGCTAGTAATTAAGAGGGAAAACTCGACTTGCTGTCAACGGTGGGGTGGCCGATGGCGGCAGCAGTTGCAGGAAAAAAAAAACGTAAAAAAAGGGCAGGTTCAGACAGAAGGATAGTTCCCTGGCGGAAAATTAAGGGGACCCGGACAACAAGAAAGCAAATTGCTAGCTATCATCTGTCCTCTGTTGCTCCGGGGTTGGGTGGTATGGTCCACACACACACTCACACACAAACACGCGCACACAAACAGAGGAGACAGGTGAAATGAGAGATCGGCAACACGGAACTTTAGCGTTGAAAAAATACCGGAATGAAATAGTTTTTTTTTTTAGAGTTGGGAAAAGCTGTAACTTCAGAGCACCGGACAGAGATCCGATGACACACCACTCGGAGCAGACTCGGATGCAGGATGAAAAGCTAAATAGAGATAGAGATAGACGTGTAGCACAAATATGCAGCGAAGCCCGTTTTTTTCCTGTGTTCCGGTGGCATCCCCAGCCGGCTAGGGAATTTCCGGAAGTTGGACCAAAAAAGAATGAAGCGTTACGAGGTAGTAGCAGAACGGGCTAAATAAGTAAGAGTAGGGAGCAACAAAGCAGCGAATCAAGTCAGCAACAAGAACAACAGAACAGGAGAAGAAGAACGAGGATCGTCGTCAATGGAAGAATGTGTTAAAACCGGAGAACATGGCAACGGGGGAGGAGCAGAAGAGACAGAGACAGAGGCAGAGGGACACAACTTAAAAGAATTAATGATGAAAAAACAACTGAAAGTACACAAACGAATTGATGCAGGTAAAAACTAAAAACAAACTGAAAAACCTAAGACAACTGTCATTTGGTAAAAGAGATGTCCGACAAAGACAAACACGAGCTGTAAAAAGAGATCAGCAGTAGTGGTAGTAGTAGTAGTAGATCAGTACAGTAAGTAGTTGTAGTAGTAGTAGTAGGTACTAGAACGAGTCAAAAAGAGAGTTAGAGATAGAGATCCAGAGTACTTTGATAGGTATTGAAACCACGCATATTTACCTCCTCGTTGAGATTGGACACGAGCAGCACGTTGGACAGTCCCCGTAGGACGGACGGGTTCGGCTGTCCGAGGGCGCCATTCGATGCGAGGGCAAACGCGCCGAGGTTGGGCAGTGCGCCACCGTAGGCGCTTGCGAGGGCTGGCGTGCCGAGACCTAGACCGAAGGGTGGAATGACACCGGGGGTTGCTAAGCCGTTCACTAGAAAATAGGGAGATTTGTCTAATTTGACTATTACACGGTAATTGCCCCGGCCATCGACAACATCTAGACAACATCGAGCACGGATAGCTTGGAACAGCATTCGATGAACTCACCTAGTCGGTCCCGCGTTAGCTGAGGCCGCTGACCGGCCGCCAACAGGAGCAGATCACCGGCCGACACGAGGCCACCGGCGCTGGCAATGACGTCGCTTCCGGGCTCGCCCGACGGCAGGGTCGGATTGGTGTAGTCCCGCGATTTGTCGTTGTTGTACTTGACGTTCAGCGACGTCAGCTTGCTGTTGTCGATACGGAGCGTACAGCAGCCGTTGTAGATGTTCTGGCCGTCCAGGGTTTGCTTGGCGTGCTGGGCCGTTGCCGCGTCCGGGTACTGGATCAGGGCCTGGAAATGAAGAGAAGTTTCGAGTTAGTCTCGGCAGCTTTCGAAAACTTTTGGAAAAAATGGCGTTGGTGAAGTCTAGGAAGAAGAACTTTTCTCGGTGCTGGCAACACTGTCAAAGAGATCATCCCATACACAACAATTGGAACACGAACGCTGCTAACGCATCGCAACAACTAGACCGTTAATCATAGCTTCCGATTTTCCTTAAAAAATGTCCTCAACTTTCTCTAGAAACCCATCGCTTAAAGTGATTTTTACTCGAATTAATCCTGACTTTTGCATTCTTGCTTTGTTAAGAATGCTCTTCTCTCTCTACCTAAAAGCTTCCGTGTACTCCTTCAGAAGTTTTTTTTTACTTCTTCTAACATGCATTAGTTTCGGCATCTTCCAAAAAAATGTCCGGTGAAGTATCTTTACTATCGAAATTGGAGCATGTCAAGACTCGTAGTTCTGATTGGATTTGGATTGACTTTGAATTGGATTCAGATTGGATTCCGATTGGATTAAGATAGAGTTTTTCTTGGATTTGGATTGACAGAATTGGAGATAGATCGGAATTCTATTGGAACTGGATTAGAAATTTCGTTGGATTTGAATTGGATTTGAATTCGATCTGAATTATATTGGAATCAAATTTGGCATGGAACTTACGTCGTATTTTGACTTGTTCGGATTAAGAAAAATATTAGATTGAAATTTAATTTAAATTAGATTAGATTAGATTAGATTATATTTAAATAAGATCAAAAGTGGATAGCATTTAGATTATATTTAAATTGGTCCATTGAAAATATTGTATTTAGTAAAATAGATTTAAATTGGATTAAGATCGAATCCAATGATTGGATGACTGGATTTCGATTTGAGGTCAATTGGAGCTGAATTGAAGCTGAATGGAGCTGAGTTGGATTAGCCTAGGATACTAACTGGATTGAGGCTGAATTAGACTTGAAATATGCTGGTTTTGAGATGAACTCGAGCTGGCATGGAGCTGGGTTGGATTTGGATTGGTTGTGGATTCAAATTGGATTAGAACTTAACCTAAATTGGATACAAATGAAGTTTAGATTAGATTATAATTGAACTCGTTAAAGGGTCCATATTGTAAACTATGGATTTGGATTTGGACCTAGCCTGATTGAAACAGAATTAAAGCAAGCTTTGAGCAAAATAAGAGCGGAACTGGAGCTAGATTTTGTCTGAACTGGAGCAGAATAGGAACTTCATCAACGCTAGATTGGATTCTCAAAAGATTTAAACTGAATTGGAGAAATATTGGAACTAGAATAGAGTTTGATTTGAGCTAGATTGAAGCTGAATTAGAGCTGAATAGAGGTAGATTGAAACTGGGTTGGTTCTAAATTGGAGCAAGATTTAAATTGGATTAGAAAAGGAGTAGATAAAACGTTGGTTTAATAAAAATTGAATTTAGATTAGAGTTGGATTGGAACAGGATTAAAATAAACTTTGAGCTGACGTGAAGTGAAGCTGCAACTAGATTGGATCTGTATTGGTGCTAATTAGGGGCTGAATTGGAGCAAGCTTAAAGCTGTTTTTTCACTAGATTTATTGGAACTGGAATGCAATTTAACCGGAGCTGAATTATAGCTGAATTAGAGCTGATATAGATCTGGATTGGTACTGAACTAGTTTTAAATTGGAGCTTGATTTGAATTGGATCAGAATTGGATTCGATAAAGCGTTGGATTTGGATAAGAGTTGGGTTGGAACAGGAATAAGGCAAGCTTTGAGCTGAACTGGAGTGAAGCTGGAACTAAACTGGATCTAAGTTGGCGCTGAAAAGGAACTGAATTGGAGCAAGCTTAAAGCTGGATTCCCACTGGAACTGGAATTTTATTTAATTGGAGTTGAATTGTGGTTGTAAATTGGAGCTTAATTGGAGCTGAATAGTAGCTGGGTTAGAGCTGAATAGTAGCTGGGTTAGAGCTGAAATAGAGCTGGATTGGAATTGGATTGGTTTTAGATTGAAGCTAGATTTAAATTGGATTAGAATTGCATTCGATAAAGCGTTGGTTTTATAAACATTGGATTTGAGTTAGAATTGGATTGGAACAGGATTAAAACAAACTTTGAGCAGAACTGGAGTGACGTTGAAACTAGATTGGATCTGTATTGGTGCTGATTACGAACTGAATTGGACCAAGCTTAAAGCTGGTTTCTCACTGGAATTATTGGCAATATAATTTTATTTAATTGGAGCTGAATTGTAGCTGGATTAGAGCTGAAATAAAGCTGAATTGGAACTGGATTGTAACTGCACTAATTAAAGCTTGATTGAAGCTGGTTTGGAGATAGTTATGAGCTTTATTGGAGCTGGATTAGAGCAGGCTTGAAGCTGGATAAGAGCTAGGATAGAGCTGCATTGGCTGTCTAATGCCGAATGTATTAAAACTAGATTGAAACTAGATAGAAGCGGAATTGGAACAAGATTGCTGCATGGGCTTAATTTTTGCTGGTTTGACGATGGATGGAAGCAGATAAGAGAAATATTGAAGCTAGATTAAAGCTGAAATGAAGCTGCATTAGATTTAGATCGGATATGAATTAAAACTAACTTAAAACTATGTTAATATTATGAAAAAAATTTATGAAAATTAAATTCGAAATGGATACAAATTCTTTTAAAATTGGATTCAAATAAGGCTAAAATGTTATAGAAATTTTATTAAAATTGAATCAAACTACATTGAACTAAAATTGGTTTCAAATTAGTATGAAATTGTTTGGAAGATTCATGGATTTGGATTTCGATTGGAATTTTCGCTTGAATTACGATTTAGATTTGAATTTCAACTTGGATTTGAATTTTATTGGAATGTGGATTTGATTTCGATTTTAATTTGGAATTATATTTCTCCAATTTGGATTTGAATTTGAATGTATGACTTTGGATTTGGATTAGGATTTGAATTTGGAATTGAATTTGGAATTGAATTTGGAATTGAATTTGGAGTTGAGTTTGGAGTTCAATTTGGAGTTCAATTTGGAGTTCATTTTGGAATTGAATTTAGAGTTGACTTCGGAGTTGAATTTGGAGTTGAATTCGGAGTTGAATTTGGAGTTGAATTTGGACTTGAATTTTGATTTTAATTGGGATTTGAATTTGGATTTGGATTTGGATATTAATTTGGACATAAATTTAGCCTCCAATTTGGATTTTAATTTGAATTTTGCCTTCAATCTGGATTTAGATTCGAATTTGGAATTTGACTTGAATTTGAATTTGAAATTGGATTTTAATTTGGAGTTGAATTTAGAGTTGAATTTGGATTTGAAATTGGCTGAATTTAGAAAGCCTTCAATTTGGATTTGAATTTGAAGTTAGCCTCCAATTTGGGTTAAGGTTAAGATTTGAATTTGGAATTGACTTTGAACTTGAATTTGGATTTGAATTTAGAGTTGAATTTTGATTTTCACCTGGAGTTTAATTTGGATTTGAATTTGGTTTTGGATTTGGATTTAAATTTGGAATTAAATTTAGCCTCCAATTTGGATTTAAGTTTGAATTTGCCTCCAATTTGAATTTAGATAAGGACTTGAATTTGGCACAAAGGATTTGAATTTGGAGTGGCATTTGAATTTGAATTTGGATTTGAAATTTGATTTGAATTTGGATTTGATTTTGGGTTTGATTTGAATTTGGATTTTATTTTGTACTTAAATTTAGCCTCCAATTTGGATTTGAATTTAAATTTAGCCTCCAATTTGGATTTTGATTTGGATTTGAATTTAGATTTGAATTTGGATTGGTATTTGTAATTGAATTTGGTTTTGAATTTGGATTTGA
Source organism: Aedes japonicus (assembly GCA_034211315.2). Lineage (NCBI taxonomy): Eukaryota > Metazoa > Arthropoda > Insecta > Diptera > Culicidae > Aedes > Aedes japonicus. The sequence continues at coordinate 22,771 of JASCZW010000263.1, forward strand.
ATTTGGATTTGGATTTAAATTTAACCTTAGATTTGATTTTGGGTTTAAATTGAAATTGGATTCAATTCCGATGAGATTTGGAACAAATTGGATTTGAATTGAATTGCAGATGAAGCTAGATAGGAGATCGATTGAAGCAGGATTAGATGTTGGCTGGAGTTGTAATGGAGCACCATTTGAGTAACATTGGAGCTGGTTGAGGTTGTATTCAAAATGGTTGGATTGCATTTAGAATGGAGAAGGATTGAAGTTAGATTAACGCTGAATTGGAGATAGATTGGAGTTGAATTGAAGATGGATTGGAGCTAGATTGGGGGTGGATTGGAGTTGAATAGGAACTCACTTGGCGTGAATTGGAGTTAAATTTTATTAAGATAGGGAATGAAGCTGGATTAGAGCTATGTTTGAACTAGATTTGAACTTAAAAGAAGCTGGAATGAAACTAGATTGAAGCTAAATTGGAGCTGGGTTTTAACTGGATTGAAGCTGCATATGGATTGAAATTTAATTCAAAATAGATTGTAGCTTGTGGGAGCTGGATTAAAGCTGGATTAGAGCTGAATTGGAGAAGGATTGGAATAGAATTGAAGATGGACTGGAGATGGATTGGTGTCGAATTGGAACGTTAAATTAGATCTATATTTTCGCAATACTGTGGTTGGATTAGAGCTGAATTAAAGCCAGATTGGAACTAGATTGGAGCCAGATTGAACTGGATTGAAGCTAAATTGTAGCAGGATTCGAGCTGGATTAGAGTTAAATTTGAGGTAGGATAGAGCTTGGTTTTTAATAGATTAGAACCGTTTTGTATTTGAATTGGAGGTAGATTGGAGTTGAATTTGAACCTGAATTGATTTTGGAACTGGATAGGAGTGCGAAATGACTCTGTATCAGGATCAGGATGATTGTATCAGGATATGGGCTGGATTTTTGCTGAATTTTGCCTGGATTTTGACTGGGTTGGAACTGAATTGAACACTTAGAGGATAACAAAGACAGAGGCTGGTTTGGAGCTAGATTAAAAACTCGATTGAACCTAGATTGTTGCTGGATTTGAGCTGGATTAGCTGGATTTGAGCTGGAATAGAATTGAAAATAGACTAGAGCAGGGATTGTGCCAGATGAGAGCCAAATTGTAGTTGAATTGGAGCTAGAGATTTGAGTAGCTTTTAACCTGAATTGATTTTGGAGCTGGATGGAATTGCGAGATGGCTCTAAAAGCGATTGTAGCAGGATATGGGCTGGATTGGAGCTGCATTGGAGCTAGATTGGAACTGCAAAGAATATGGATTGGGAAGGGATATGACTTGGATTAAAGCTCAATTGGCGTTGTATTGGAGCTAGATTTTGGCAAGACTCGAGCTGGAGTAGAGGTGGATTAAAGCTAGATTGGAACTAGAAGGGCGCTGGAATAAAACAGGATTGGAGCTGGATTAAAACTGGATTGAAGCTAGATTTGAATTGGATTAGAGTTAAATTAGCGATGGACTAACGCTGGGTTTGTCCTAGATTAGCAACGGATTATAGTTGAATTGGAGCTAGATTGGAGTTGATATGGAAGTGAATTGATTTTGGAGGTAGATTGGATTGTACCAGGATATGGGCTGAATTGGAGCTGAATTAGAGCTAGATTGGTACTAGGTTAGAGCTGGAATGAAATTGAATTGAAACTGGATCGGAGCTGGGTTGGAGCTGATTAGAAGCTGAATTGCAGCCACAATGGAGTTGCATTGGAGCTGGAATAATGCTGGATTGGAGCTCGTTTTCAGATTGAATTCAAGCTCGATTGCTAGCTATATTGGGCAGATCAGATCACGTTGCACTGGATTGAGATCGGAATTGGTAGCTAGATTGCAGCTATAGTGAAGTCAGATTGGAGCTTCATTGAATTTGAAATGGACCTGGTGTGAAATTGGAATCGGATTGAACTGGATTGAAGGTAGATTGAAACTAAATAGAAACTTGATTGGAACTGAATAGAAGCTGGAACTGACCTAAATTGAAGCTGTATTGGAGCTGTTTTGGAGCTTCATTAAAACTGAAAAAAACTGATTTATAAATATTTTAAAACAAGAACGTATTTGGATTGCAGCTTGATTTGGGTTTGATGGTAAATTAATGGGAGCTGGATTGTAGCTGGGTTGAAGGTGGTTTCAAGCTGGGTTAGAACTGAATTTAAGCTGTATTGGTTCTGAATTGATGCTGGATTAAAAATGGATTAAAGCAAGATTGGAGGTGAATTGGAGTGGGATTTTAGATACATTGGAGCTAGACTACACGGAAAAAAATCCGTGCCCAGATCCGTGAACTGCAGTCATGAATTCGAGAACAAGCAAAAATACACCGTGAACTGAATCACGTAATCATGAACTAAATAACGTTCAAAGGGAAATTTCCTGAAAACGTTATTTAGTTCACGGTCCGTTTCCATTTTAGGAAACTTTTTTTTCTGTATAGAGCTGTATTGGAAAGGAGCTGGATTTTAGCTGGATTTTACCTATATTTGAGTTGCATTAGAGATGGATTGAACCTTAATTAACGCTAGAGATTGGAGCTGGACGAGGGCTGGGTTGGAGTTGGATTGGAACTGAATTGTATCTTGATTTGACCAAGATTTGAGCAAGGTTTGAGCTGGATTTAAGCTACATTGAAGCTAGATGTAAGTTGACGGAGCTAGATTATAGCTTCCTTTATTGGGTTTGGATTGAGATGGGATTGTATTTTCGCTTCAACAGGCTGAATTCCCACCAAACCCTACAATGAACTTCCATTAGACCGTATATGAGGTGTTATCAAATCCTAACAAATTTGTTATTAGAATGCCTCAGAAGTTCATCCAAATCTTTCTGAAATAAGATCTTCCATAAATTTAATTGCTAAATTCTCGAATGTACTACTGAAGATCTTCCTTTGCTCTTCGTCTAATTCTGACTATGAATTTTCCCCTTATTTTTGCAGTGGATTTCTTAAAAATTTCACCTAAGGTTTTTTAATACTTTTTTGGAGAATTTTCCATGGTATCATGTATTTGAACTAGATTTTGTTGAGATTTTTTGCTAGAAACTTCGGATGGCTTCCTTTCAGGAGATTCTCAAAATTTTCTGATTTAATTGTTTCAAAATATCAGCCGAATATCAGCCGAAACTAGACATACATGCTGCTACTCATATAAAGTCACCTCAGAAATTCTATGAAACCAAATTGGTCGAATTCTTTGGTCACTGAAGCATGGAACTATAAAACCTCATGAAACACAATGAAGGGTACTGAAACACTGTCCACGTGACCATGACCGGATTCTGGGATCACTTCTGGTAGACCGGAAGGCATACACCACAGAACTAGGCATAACACAGAACTAGGCAAGTGGCGCCTTAAACTTCATGAAACCCGTACAGTCAATAATGGCAATTCGGTCGTATGACCATAGTCAGATCCTTGGCTCACTTTCGATAGACCAAGAAAAAAATTGAATATAGAACAAAACAAGGCGTGTGATGGTAGTTAATTTTCCACAAAGCTCCACGTTTGACAAAACTAAACAAACGTGGCTGAACTTGAACGAAATCAGCACTATTTTTTTCCATTTAGACGTTATTCACATTAAAGAGTTCTGAAGTTCACAGATTATGAAACTCTCCGAGCATGTCCAAGGCTCTTTAAAATCTCATAATTTTCCTTCATATTTCCGCCTTTGGGCCAGTTCATAATGTTCATAAATATCATAACTCCTGATGGTTCTTAATTACTAAACGTTTCCTCAACTATTACGTTGAATTTTACGTTGCTTCCAGAGGTCAACTTAAAGTCCACGAACTTTAATGGTTTTAACGACGATATTTTCCTCAAATTAGTAACCCGATTCTATAAAGTTCAACGCAGTTCAAAATTCTTGAAGCTCTTTTAAAGCTGGCATTGAGAAATATATGATTATTAGGTAACAACAGCAGTATTCCAGTTATAAATTTCTAAGAAATATAATTGTTCTGGTGACTGAAACTGGAATGGTACAGTTCAAAAAGCCATTGACTTTCTTCAACTCAACCAATGAAAGCACAAAAACCAACTCACCTGGAACGAGTTGTTCTTGGTGAAGGTGACAATCTTGAGCACCTTGCCGAACCGTTGGAAAATCTGGTACAGGATGTCCAGCGAGACCGGGTAGAGCAGCGACTCGACAATCACCCGCAGGACCGTGTTGGGACCGCCCTGCGTCGTTCCGGTGGCCGGATTCGAGTTGGTGTTGGCATGGTCGAGTGACAGTGGCAGTGGCGATCCGGTCGGGGACTGAGTGAGGTCCTGAGTTTGCAACGTTACGTTCTGAAAGCGGAAACGGATTGGAGTTAGTGATCGTCGGATGGTGAACAAGAATAGAAAACTTACCGCCCCCGTGTGATTCTGGTCGGTTTTCAGCTCCCGATGGTTGCTGAACTGCACGTAGACTGTCCGGCCGCGGACGAACGGCGGGGTGGCGGTGAACATGGTCACCATACTGGTGGCAGCGCTTTCGTCGGCCATCTCCAGGAAGGCTTGGTTCTTGCCTTTGAGCACCAGGACGTTGGTGACGCGACCGAACGGAACACCCAGATGCATGACGTCCACCTCGCTCGATTCGTTCGGGATGTTACGGATGTGCACCACTCGGGATGGTTTTGCTGCAATGGGGGGAGGAGAGAGAATTAATTGATTAAAATGTGTGAATTATTCAAGAATCGTAATGTTTTTTATTTTGTTTGGTTCAGAAGTGGGACGGGGGAACGGGGTTTCATCATAATCCGATTCCAACGGCTGGCATTCGGTGGGACCGAACAAACGGCATAATAAATGGGATGAAAATCGGTCCGGTTTTTCGCGCCCGGCTGAGTGGATTTTATGGCAGTCGACGGCAGAGGAGCGAATATCGGTTTTCCGCATGGGAAAACATTTTCCCGTTGACGATCCGACTCCGGTTCGGTTGGGATTTATATTTTGTTTTCCCTACAAATTATAATTCGTATATACATTTAATTTTACGACTCCGGCCGTAGCCAACTCCAACTCGACACTTGATTCGATTCGACGGAGGAGAAATTATAAATGATCAATTTTTAATTGCCTTTAATTGTTTTAATTGGTCCATTTACGGATTCGTCGATGGAGTCATAAAAAAAAATATTAAAGATTAAGCCTTCGCTGCAGCGGTCCGATTTCGTGCCTTGCTTCGCTTCAGCGAGGACGGTTTTGGGGAAAGATCAAAGCGTTTTTATTAACTTGATTGGGAAAATGTGAGTGATGTAAATCCGTTTCGATTGGGTTGATGGGAAAGTTTTAATATTACATCATTTGGACAGTTTTGTCAAAGTTTTACACTACAACAAATATTCAATCGGAATCGAAGAATTTGATAAATCACGATCCAATCGGCAAATTAAGTAGCCATTCCCAAAACATCGCTTTCAACACCCGAACCGTGATATTATCATTATTAGGTGGGTGTACCCATATTATGTCGGACGGCTTTGTTCTTGTGTCATCGATGCCATCACGCTAATTTCCTTTTCATAATGCGCGTGTCGCCGTCACACCGGTTGCATCACAGTAGCGGTGATTACACGCATTGTAAATGGCCCATGATGTAGCAATCACCATCATTACCGGCACAAATCACGTAGCAGCAAAGTAAAAGGGTTCTTTGTTCTTTAATAGGTATTAAATGGAGAGCAAAGGGAGCCTAATTTGATGTTACCCTTTCCTTCCAGTCGGTTCAAATCGAGCAGGACAAAGCAGTAAGGATATGCCGAAAGAATGTAATCAATTAGCTAGAGTAGGAGTGTCATATTACAAAGGGCTCAGAGGGCTTTGAACGAATGACTCTGTTCAGTCATTCTTCTTAAAGGAAGAACGACTCATGTTGAACCTGGGGGAACTCGTTTTGAGACAAAGAATGTAAAAGACGTAAAAAGAAAATACATGTAATATTACCTTCCCAGAGACTGAAAAACGCATTCTATTCTAAAGGGTGTTCCGATCAAAATTGGGTCAAACAGTAATGTGTGTGAGTCGATCAAAGTTTTTATTAATAAGTTAAATTCTTTTTCTTTTTCACGTTCAGTCCTTTTCATCGAATGCGGATTGCCGGGTCTTTCGTTTAACACCTGCCATAAGATTTTCTACATTCTCCTTATCCACTTTATTCGCCGCAGAACGCCAGTTTGCCTTAAACTGTTTCTCGCTCACAACAGCTTTTTGAGTCTTCTTAAGATTCCGCTGGACGATGGCCCAATATTGTTCGATTGGCCGGAGCTCTGGCGTGTTGGGAGGGTTCTTGTCCTTGGGCACCACTTGAACGTTGTTGGCAGTATACCACTCCGTGGCCTTTTTCCGTAATGGCAAGATGCCAAATCCGGCCAAAATATAACGGAACAATTGTGTCGCTTCAAGATAGGCAGTAGATGTTTTTGTAGACACTCGCTCAGCAAAATTTTCTGGTTGACGGTTCCAGTCGCTATGTAAACGTCGCTCTTCAAACCACAGGTACGTACAGATGGCCTTCCGCACCAGATATTTCTTCGCCAACTTTTACAGTTTAAGGTGCTTGAAAATCTGCCACCTTTCCTCGTCGTGTTGCCGTATAAAATTCCTGTCCAGGAAGCTGTTTAAAGCCTGCCTTGACGCAAGTTTCATCAAACTTCGTCAGCATCGTCGTGTACAACTTTCGCGATCGTGCTTTGGCCGACGTGTTTTGTTTATCGTCGCGATTTGAAGCCACCACTTTCTTGTAAGTCGACAGTCCAGCTCGTTTTTTAGCTCTATCCACGGTTGAAGGCGCCACTTCCACCTTCTCTGCGACATCTCGGACAGAGAGGTTGGGGTTCCGTTCGAAACAGCGGGCAACTCTTTTTGTCGTCGCGGTGGCCTCCGGTTTTCGATTTCCTGCCGATCCGTCTTTCCTGGCTGTCGACAAACGTTCACCGAACACTTTTAATACGTTGGTAACGGTTGATTTAGCCACATTCAACTATTTCGACAACTTGGCGTGAGAGTATTTTGGATTTTCGCCATGCACGTGCAAAATATTAATGCACGATAAAAGGAAATGCGTTTAAGTCGACCAAATTTTGCGCGAAACACCCTTTAAGCGTAAGCAACGTTATTGTTTGTAATTTTTTATACAGAATACATTATTTTTGCAATCTTCTGTACATCAGACTAGATTCCAGCAATCTCTGGCTTAAATTTACATCCCATTCGGTTATGCCTAATCTACACACTACCAAAATCTCGTGCAAATTTCTGTCCCTGAGACCGACACATGCAAGCGTCTTTTATCACATAAGAATGTGTCAAAAGAGATGAGAAAATAAATTCAACCGAACACATATTTTGTCGAATTGCGTATGTGTCAGTTTCAGAAGACATGATTTTACACGAAATCTTTCTTTACGTTCCCCTACTTTACGTTCCCCGACTATTTACAATAATAGATTAGGTCTCGTGTAAAATTCATAATTTCTAAGTGTGTAGTATTTTCTTTATGTGCATTAGATTACGCAGAAAATTCAATGTTTCTTTCTATCTGTGTAGGCTACATAACTCTTTCAAATTCAATTGATGCATTGTTAAACGTTTCTGTTTTACGAAAGTTGGATTACGCGGTTGAAATGAACCATGATGTTTGAACTTCCGCTAATTTAATTCAGCAGCTAGTTTGATAAGTCCTATTTAATGGAATTTTTCCAATGTTCCATCTTTTGAAAGTTCTCTGAATATATTCCTTTGTAAGAAACGCCGCTAAATCACTGTGGCATAGTGATCCTTTTCATACTTTTTGATGTTTTGTTATTTTTTTCTATCAAATATTTTTAGCATCAGCTAATATAAAAATTAACAGTCTTTTTGGAAAAGTTAGCCAATGAGACATCTCGTGAGTAGGCGCTGCGGTGCTATCGTTTTGCCAGTTCTAAACCTCTTTTCTTACTGTGATTTTCATTTCAAGAATGATTGGCTCATTCACAACGTTGCCACATCCACATGTGTGCTCTTTTAAGTAGATGATTTTTATTTTAAAAAAAACTGGCTCATTGAAAACGTTGCCACATGTGAGCTCTTTTTTTAAAAGAGTTCCAATAGCTACCCATTTCTACTTTCTTTTCCATACAATTGCCAGCAGCACTGATTTCATCTTCTTTCCGATCGATAATTTAGTCTCAAGTCCATTCCAGGCCTCTATGGGAATACACGAAACTTCCTTGCATTTTGAGGATCGAGGCTTTTTAGGTTATTTCCTTGGATTATTAGCTAATTCCTTTCGTTAGTCAAGACAGAAAGACAAGTTTGAGTACTGATCTTGGGGAATTTGTCGATCAGATAGGATCAGTGTTACGAATTATCTTTTCCTTCTTTGCACTATTATTTTACATCGCAAAAGACCCTTCCCCGAAAATACCCGGTTAGAACTACTCGGATATTCTCAAAATATGTTTGATATTTTTGGAAAAGCTGCTCTCTGGGACAGTAAGAGGCTTCAGTTAAAAATCTTAATAAAATCTTAATCAGTAAGAGAATTTCACCAGAATTTCAAAGAAGGGTTTAGCGCTTTTTTCAGAAACTACTTTCGTAAATTCTTAAATTTCCCTAAAAGTGCTGATAGATGAAAGGATTTTTCTAAAAATCTCCCAAACAAGTTTTTATAAACGGATAAGAAGGTTTGACTTCTGAAAACAATTTTAGAACTATTTCCAAAACTAACCAAAACTTGACAAGATTTCCTCTGACAAACTTCTTCTGATTATTTCCGAAGCTATCCAAAATTTCTGATTACTTTTTGGATCCTGAAAATTTTTGAAATTTATCTTCAAAACATCCCAAGAATACTCCGCAGCTTCACATAAGCTTCGGAGATTTATATGTCATAAGAAATGTTCAAATTTACTCAGAGATTCTCTTACGTTATTCGAACTACATCGAGCACTTTAAAATATTCTCTCAAGTTTCTCATAGGTTTACACAAACTTTTCATGACTTAGACCCTCTAAGCCTCTTAGGTTCAAAATTCATCTTCAAAATTTATGTAGGTATGATCCAAGACTTCTCAGAAAACATGGAACTGCCCTTGGGCAGAGAAGTTTAGTCCACTTTATTTCCTACAACTTTTTCGAACTCCCAAATCTAATCATCTTTTCACACATTTTTTTACAACCCTACCTTCCGAAAATTGTTCGTAAATTCTCAATGCTTTTCCAAAATTTCTCGATTGCTAAGAAAAAAGATTACACATCTTCTCAAAAACTTGAACCAAAACATAAACTTTTTAAATTAGAATTTTCCTTCAAATTTTTACATTATAAATTTCCAAAACTTGAACTTTTCAAATGTTTTCAATTCTTTAAAACTTTATGCATATGCTCCTGATTCGCCGAAGAAATTTTGTAAAAGTTCTTCGAGTATTCCAAATACGATCCAGAACTTCTCAGAAGGGTTCAAAATTACCAAGAAGTTTTCCTGGAAATGGCGATAATAAAGCCAATTAAAACAATCAATAAATTTCTAGAAGTACTTTTAAATTTTTTCAAAACCATTTGGCATTTTTTAATGGAACTCAAAAGCTCAGAACAAAAATTCAAAAAAAAAGTTCAACGGGCAGAAACTGGTTGTAGTTGATCGAAACTTTTCGGTTTAACAAAAAAAAAAAAGAAAAGCTTTTTGGGACAGTCTTTCCAAAACTTCTAAAAAATTTCAATGAAGGCTTCAGGAACAGGCTATTGGTTAACGAATTAAATTTTTGTGAACTCCCAATCCTTCTAAACAGTGCTGATAAATATTTAAATTGTTCTAAAATTCATTAACATTTTTTTTTTTTTTTAATTAATCATTTATTTGTACAGGCTCAATCGAATTAACTTTACAGAGCCAAGTTTTCATATTTGTATACATCAGGTATCTTAGAACTAAAGTTAGGGGGAAGGAGCCGATTACTCGCGGCCGTCTCGAGGTTAATAGGAGAAATTCATTAACATTAACATATATAAAGTTTTAACTTCTGAAAAAAGGATTCAGTGCATATTAGAGCAGCTTCCAAAACAGAACTTGGCAAGATTTCCTCTGATGCTCTGATGCTGATTTTTTCGAAGGTTTCCTGGAATATCTGAGTACATTTTTGGGGTTTTTGAAAAACTCCTAAATTTTCAGATCAACCCGAAAAATATCTGGAGATCTTTCAGAAGCTACGTTTCGAAAGTGTTTGAAACTGCTGAGTTTTATTCAGAAATTCTCTTATCTTATTCGAACTAGATCGAACAAGCATTAAAGTTCTTTCAAGTTTCTTATGAATTCTCATAAAACATTCAGGCCTTCTGAGGCTTTAGAAATAACATTCATTTTCACAATTTATTCACTAAATCCAGATATGATCGAACATTCTTCATAAAAAGTCGAAACTGTTGTTGGACTGAGAAGTTCGCTCCACCTCAGTTCTTGCAACTTTTCCGAACTCTCAAATATTCTAAAAACTGTTCTTGAGTCCATGAAGTTTTGTGAACCATAGCCAAAATAATAATAATCAAAAGATTTTGCATCGTTTGCCCGTTTTCCAGAACATTTTCGGACTCTAAAATCTACCAAATATTGTTCTTAATTTCTTTAAGCTTTTCCAAAATTTATTTAATTATTTAAAAAAAAACAATGTTGCACAGCTTTTTGTAAACTTGTACCAAAACATAAACTTTTCTAATTTGAACTTTCCAAAACTTGATCTTTTTCAAACTTTTCCAATTATTCGAAACTTTAAACTGGTTCGTCGAAGCTGTTCTCGAAAATTTGGTAAATTTGGTTTTCCCTGTATTCTTATTACTATCCAGATCTTCTAAGGTCTTTAAAATTACCTGGAAGTTTTTTGGAATGATTTTTTCCAACTGACAAGAAATTTTATTAACCTCTCAAATGCACTTCAAACTTCTGAGCCTGAGGATTGCTCAAAAGTTCTTGGATGTTGCTGAAAGTTCTCGGATCTTCTCCTAAGCATATCAATAGCTAACAAAAACGAAATTCCTTCACAGTTAACCAGCACTTTTCAGAAGTTCTCATGGTGACAAGCCCTAATGCAAATCAACTATCAATACTGCCGCTATCTGATATGGTTTGAAAAATGTTTGCTGGGAATCGTGATGGTCGAGTCCAATCACAGTTATCCGAAATAGTAGTTCAGGACATCATCGAAATATAATCGCTGTTGGTACCAACCTCAAAAGAGAACCCTTTCATGCCTCAATTGTTCCATGCGTTATTATACAAACAATTTCGTGTATTCTGACTGATTTGGTGCTCAATAACATAGAAATGATTGAAAAAAGTAACAAATTTCTTTTTTGAGATGTGCTACTGCCACATTGTTCTTGAGTTCAGAACTTAAGATCAACAGTTGTAACAGTAGCTTTATCCGCTACACAAAGTTAAAATATGAATTCAATTTAAATCAATAAATGTCCTTGAAGACCAATAGACATTAAGAGATAACCTCGGGGTATTCATGTTATCCAAACGGTCCGGGAGTCCATCACGGGAGAACTACTGTTGTAACAGTAGCTTCATCCACTATACAAAGTTACTGTATCTATTGCATCATATTTAATGAACAGGACCACACCAACTAGTGTCTAAAATAATATTGAGATATTTTATGCCAAACGAACTGTCCTGGAGTTCAAAACTTAAGATCTACGGTTGTAAAAATAACTTTATCTGCTATACAAAGTTACAATATGAATTCAATCATGAATGACCTGGAAGACCATCAGAAACATTGATATAACCTTGAGATATTCTGTGCCAAACTAACTGTCCTGGAGTACAGAACTTAAGATCTAGTGTTGTAAAAGTAGCTTTATCCACTATATAATGTGATGATATGTACAGAAGATTCACTGAATGTGTTAGAGCGAATATCCGTCACCGTACGTAGGTTATAAAGCCAGTAGCTTGTTTGTAGATCTTATGTTCTGAACTCAAGGACAGTTGGGATGGAATAAATCATCCCAATTCATCTCATAATATTTTGTTATACGTTCGAAAATGTTCACTGAATATGGATGAACACGTAGCGTAACGTAGCGTATATGGATGAACACGTAGCCCTAAAAGCTACTGTTAGATCTGTAGATCTAAAGCTCTGAACTCAAGTACATTTTGAACATCCCAAGATACAAAAATCTTGTTGGAAAGGTTTTCCCAACGTTCAAAAATTCTCAAAAAACCTAAAATTCATCATTGAAATTTATTTAAGAAATCCTGATGTGATCCCAAATTTCTCAGAAAACTAAGAAACTGCTATTAGACTCTGAGGAGTTCTCGCTCCTCTTTAATTCCTGCAACTTTATCGAACTCCTGAAATTTTCTATAAATTTTTCGTGAACTCTTGATCAGAAATTCCCCAAAATTTGTATTTCAATTATTCCATGCAGGAGATATATGCTTGGTATAAATATAATATATTCCCTTACAAACAATTTCATATGAACGGGATAAGACGGGAGGGACCATCAGGGCATCCGGTTGAAGCGATTTGGATGGGTAGAGTGAGAATTCTAACTACCCATTGCTAACAGTTCATGGATAGAAAGCGGGCTCTTACATCGTACTTCATGATTTGGGCGTAAATCAAGCTGAATGACGTCGTAGATTGCTCCACACTTATTTAATGCATCCAACACTGTCCATTCGGGGTTTCGTTTTTCAATTTGGGTCCTTAGGGGGCTTGGGTACCTGGAAGCGGTTCCGGTAGTGATCTGAATAGGACACATTCAGAATCTCATTCGCTGGTGCCGTTCGACAGCTCATTCATGATTTTTCATCCAGAACTTTAAAAAAACGCACTCCATGGAACAGCAAGGAAATGTGGCAATTTCCAGAACATCTATAATCGGTTTCAGTAAGACCAAAAACGGACATTTAAAAAACCTGTGCCGGTACCGTCTAACGGCGCAAAGTTCATGATTTTGCATCCAGACGTGCCAGAGCATTATGTCATGGACCAACATCGGGACGAAAATGTTCGTTTCCCTATTCCCTATGATCGCATTTGGTAGGGTCTTAAACGAATCTCTTAAGAACCTCGTGATCTAGTACCTTTGGACGACTCGAAATTCGTGATTTTTAACCCAAAAGCATATGGACATCACTCAATGGACCAACAAGGCGATTTGGACACTTCCGAATACTCTTGAATAGGTTCCGGTAGGGCTCCGATAATGATCCATAAATAAATTCAAGTTATGCCTTGACAAATAAGGAGATTTGACAACTTACAAATATGAAGCTTTTGGAAAATGACACTTTTAGAATCTTATGGATTCGTACCATTCGATGACTAAAAATTAATTATTTTTTTCACCCAGGACTTAGGACATCATGCCATGGACCAACAAGGGGACTTGGCCACATCCAGATACTCAGAAAGTAGTTTCTGTAGGGTCCTGAATGGAAAAAAATAAACCGGTTCCACGGTATCTGGATGTGGCAAAACCCCTTTTGTGGTCTAGGACAGGACGCCTTTGCACCTTTGGGTGAAAGCAACGTGAAATTCTTGTTGATTCTTGGTATGTATTATTTGAAATTTTCTGGGTAATATAATCACGAATTTTGAGCCATATCCGGTTTAAGCCCTACGGAATCAATTGCAGAGTATTCGGGAGGGATCAAATCCCATTGTTGGTCCATGGCATGATGTTGTTTTTAGGTGAAAGATCATGTAATTTTAGCAGTCGAACGGTACTAGTAAATGAGGTTCTGAAAGTGATTTAGACCAAAAGGGATCCTATAGGGGAGTATCAGATAGTGGCCAAATCCTCTTGTTGGAACCTGAAAGCCGTCGAACAGTACCAGTACAGTAATGAACTTCGAGCCGTCAAATGACATCAGCAAATCAAATTCTGAAATGTGTATTCTTCAGGTTACTACCGGAAGCGGTTCTACGTGCCAACGTGCTCCAAATGGCAAAATTAACAAAATATAATGAGAATGGTATTATTAGCAACCGTAACTTTCAGATCATGGCAAAAGATCAAATATCGGATCGTCGTTGAAATTTTGAGAATCATTGTTTTTGGTCATTTTTTACACTTTGTGTAACTTTTTAGTAATAGATTAAGGTTAACCAGTTTAATAAGTATTACGAATTGGGTTATTCGATTTGTTTGGTCGTATAGTAAGAAGTTAGATTCTTATGTTTTAGCGTGTTTCACGTAAGTGTATCTGCTTACGGATCCGCCCCTCCGCTTTTAAACCTTCATATAGCGTTACTGTGAACTCTGACCGCTAGCTCAAATTTAATCTTGCTATCAAGTGCAGCTGCTTACAAGACAAAGTCTTAGAAAAGATGGTTGCTAACTTACATACATACAAACAATCAACAAAATGGATAACATGAACAGCTTTTGAAGTTGCCTAACTTTCGGTAATTTCTCCAGGAACCGCTGGGAATAAATTTGGAATCTATTTAGAACATAGTTGGATATGCCTTAATGTGGTCGTTTGGCTTTAACGTTGGTGGAATAAATTAATGTTGAGTTAGTTTGGGTTTCTGTATGACCAGATTAGATCAACACTATGCCAAGAAGATCGGGAAAAATATTGTCAATAGCCATGCAAAATCGAGGAATGACACATCTGAATAATATGAGATCATCTGATGCGTTTAGAGACCCATTCTGAAAGGTCCCTTTTGAATTCCAAACCCAGCTTGTCAAATGAAAGTGCGATCCAAATAAATCCAAAGCACCGTGGTTGCAAATCAAAATCAACCTTGTGTTCGGATGACCTTTCCAAGTGTTTTCCGGGACACATAATTTGATACCAATTCCACTCCGAAGTTTGCGGCCAACTCCCCCAGTGCACAGTGAGCAAGAACTGATGAAAACTAAGGAAAAAATCTCTATCTTTTGTCGCTTTTAGGCGCGACTTGGGAACAAGGCCGTTACTACTTGGAAATTGTCTGGGAAATCGAATGGAATTAGTTTCAATCACCGCACGGATATGGTGGTGGAGTTATAGAGCTTATTTTACCCCACTTCCCCTTATATTCTTGAATAATTTATAGATATCTTTGCACGGAGTGGCTCAAGATCAACCAAATAAGGCTAATCCTTTGTAAAATTTCCTGAAAAATCGAATGGAAGCTGTTTTAACTACCGGACGGCTCTGTGAACGAAGATTTGGCTGGTTTTACCCCACTTCCCCTTAAATTTTTGAATAATTTGTAGATATCTTTGCTCGGAGTCGCTCAGGATCAACAAAATAGGACTAGTCCAATGTGAAATTTCCTGGAGAATCGAATAGAAGCTGTTTTAACTACCGGACGGCTCTGTGACTAAAGATTTGGCTGGTTTTACCCCACTTCCCCTTGTATTTTTGAATAGTTTATAGATTTCTTTGCTCAGGAGTCGCTCACGATCAACCAAATAAGCCAAATAAATTTCCTGAAAAATCGAGTAGAAGCTGTTTCAACTACCACACGGCTCTGTGAATAAAGATATGGCTGATTTTACCCCACTTCCCCTTATATTTTTGAATAATTTATAGATATCTTTGCACGGAGAGGCTCAATATCAACAAAAATAGTGCTAATCTCATGTGAAATTTCCTGGAAAATCGAATAGAAGCTGTTTTAACTACCGCACGGCTCTGTGAATGAAGATTTGGCTGGTTTTACCCCATCCCCTTGTGTTTTTGAATAGTTTATAGATTTCTTTGCTCGGAGTCGCTCAAGATCAACCAAATAAAGCTTATCCTAAGTAAAATTTCCTGAAAAATCGAATAAAAGTTATTTCATCTACCGGACTGCTCTGTGAACATAGATATGGCTGATTTCACCCCAGTTTAACCAATATAGTTGAGTTATTTATCAAAACAAGATAAGAGTGAGTGGGGTAAAATCAGCTAAATCTTTGTTCACAGAGCCGTCGGTGGTTGAAACAACCTCAATGCGATTTTCCGGGAAATTTCACATAGGACTAGTCCTATTTTGTTGATCTTGAGCGACTGCTAGCAAAGATATCTATAAATTATTCAATTATACAAGGGAAAGTGGGGTAAAATCAGCCATATTTTTGTTTACAGAGCCGTGCGGTAGTTAAAACAGCTTTTATTCGATTTTACAGGAAATTTCACATGGGACTAGCACTGTTTTGATAATTTTGAGCCTCTCAGTGCAGAGATGTCTATAAATTATTCCAGAATATAAGGGGGAATGGGGTAAAATACGCTCTATAACTCCACAACCATATCCGTGCGGTGATTGAAACCAGTATCTATTCGATTCCCCAGACAATTTTCAAGCGGAAATGGGCTTGTTTACAAGCCGCGCTTAAAAGCGACAAAAATTTCAAATTTTTTCCTTAGTTTTCATCGGTTCTTGCCCACTGTGCAACGTCTTAGAAGAGATGGTTGCTATCTTATATTCATAAATACATACATACAATCATCAAAATCGATAAAAACGAGAAAAGAATCATCAAAATCGATAACATGAAGCTCTTGAAGTAGCATTACTTTTGAAAATTTCTTTAAGGAACCTCTAGTAACAAATTTGGAACTTGTTTAGAACAAATTTGGATATGCCTTAATGTGGTCGTTTGGCTTTAATGTTGGTCATTTAATAATAAATGAAAGCTGAGTTTGTTTGAGTTTCCGTAAGTGACCAGATTCAGATAACACTATGCCAAGAACATCTGGCAAAATATTGTCATTAGCCATGAAAAATTGAGGAATGACACATCTGAATAATCTCAGGTCAACTCCTGAGTTTAGCAGCTCATTCTGAAACAGATCAGTTGACCCCTCAAACCCAGCTGGTCAAATGAAAGTGTGATCCAAATAAATCCCAAGCACCTTCTCAAATTACTTTGGAATTTACTTCCCAAACTGGTGGTTGCAAATCAAAACCAACCTTGTGTTCGGATGACCTTTCCAAGTGTTTTCCGGGACACATAATTTGATACCGATTCCACTCCGAAGTTTGAGGTACACAAACGCCGACTTCAACTTAACAACCCTTTCAAAAGTGGGCATCATAATTCCCGCCCATAAAGCCCGCCCACTAGCCTTCTTTTAACTGAAATAACGATAAATCACGTGCCGGTGGAAAACAAACATGTTTTCACCGTTTTTCCCATTTCTTTGAAGAAGGCGAAAAATAATCATAAATCAAACTAAATGCGGAGAGCTACTTTCTCTTTGAATGAAGCGGCATCCGACTGGAAGGGTCTGCGGTCACCGTGGCAATCTCATTTTGATAACCCTCCCCCTCCCCAGCCAACATCCTTCGTAATCATTCCGGGGTTCTTGTTTAGAAGTAAATAAATATTAAGTAGGAAAAAGTAAGCCCAAAGCCAAGGAGCATGAACCAACATTAGAGCGTGGCCGAAATTAGATTTATAATAATCACTGTGTGATTCCTTTTTCCTAATACCAAATCTTGGCTACGAGAAAAAAAAAGAAGAAGAAAAGGGTTCATCCCATTCAGCAGAGAAGAGTGGACACCTCCGTAGATTTATGTTCTATTAAGGATCATGGTTAATATTTATGAATTTGAAGATTAAATCTCCTCGCTCCTTGCTCGTTGTGGGCGCGGGGAAGCAAGGGTAAAAGGCCACCCCGGAGAAGCCTTTTTTCCTCGAGATTTTGTCGTCGTTGACAGGCCCGCAATGGGAGCACCGGCGTGGAACGGGAGCAAATCTTCACCCCCAAAGGCAGGTTGGGAAAAACCATTTTTTTAATGATCTCCTGTGGCACAGGTGGATGGCGTGGTGTTCGCATATAAGTCATACCTTTTTACGGAGAACCGTTACAATAGCTCGGCGGTCGGAGGGGAGCAGTAAAGGGAATTACATGTGTAACTTAATGTCGATTTAGGATAAAAGCCTGCCTGCCTACCCCGGTCGTCGTCGTCGTCGTCGTCGTCGTCGTCGTCGGAATACGGACATACATACATCGAATGGAATGGATGCGATGACAACGCACGATGACGGCGATGGGGAGGGGCCTTTAGGCGAGATATATGATAATGGCGGTGGTGGTTTCTGTTGAGGAAGAAAGAATCCAACCAAATCCGGAAATGGGCAGATTTGTCACCGTGGTTGACTAAAAAGGGTTCTTAGATAGGCCGGGGAGTCCATTAAAGGTGATCATTTCCATTTCACCGTAATATACGGGGATGCGACATGGAGAGTAGTTCGGCCAAACGGCCTATTTTGCAAGTCACAATATTGGCAGGCTCAGAGCACCCAAAAGGAAAAGCTCCATGAAAGGAATTTTGAATGACCCGGTAGGGTTTTTCTCGCGCTACAAATTTGAGCAGCACGAAATTCATTGCAACAGGAATTAAGTCATGCTGAGCGATCAAACAGTGCCAGGCCGTTTCGTCGAATGGCGTTCTAAAAATTGATATTCATAATTTCATAGCTTAAAGAGACAGTTTCTTCGAAACTAAAGCTTCTAAAAGCATCATTTCCCGGAGAAGCAAACACCATCTATCTAATAGAAGAGGAATGCAGCGGGCATCACCTCATCATGCTCCCCGCCTCCCCGAGTGGAAATGAAGATAAATGCGATACGTTTCATTTCCCGGGGGTCGATTTCACTTTCCGTTCTCCTTACTTCGGTGACTGACGGCGAGAAAAAGAAACTTTCGTCGACTTCCTGTTGCTTCTTCTCGCTTTTCTCACTTCGGTCATCGGTCTCCGCCGTTGAATGCTTTAACTTCCAAAACGCACGCAATGAATGCGCCCAAAGTTATGCAAACTCCTCCGACAAACGAAAATTAACACCAGATGACAGCACTCTCCGCGGGGGACCCAATTACCCGTTCCTGATCAGTGAGGCTCACGCGAGCTCTATTTATTATCGTTCAATTAATATAATTTATTGGAATTTATCATCATTATCCAGTGGAATTCTTCGCGGATAAAAGGCACCCCAAAAGTCGGGTGGGGGGAGGAAAATTCCTAAAATTTTAAAACACTTCGACCACAGCGCCGTGCCATCTGGCGGCCGATCAGCCGTCGACGGTGGATTATTATCGTTCAACATGATTCAATTCTGAGTTAATTTTAATTAACTAACCCCACCCCGGGCCCTCCCACCGATGATGGTTCGAAAAGCGCTCGCTGTCGATGAAAATCCCTTGGCCGTCGCCGTTGTTGTGCGATAATTGATTGTTATCATTAATTTTTCGACAGCAGCGGCAGATTTGGTTAATTGAAAGCGCGGCAGCTTTCCGCAAGTCCGAGAGGATTTCCGCAACGGCCAACGAGGGTGGATAGATGGATTTTCGAACGCTGACGATGACGGAGCGAGCTGACAGGTGGACTTAATTGGTGAAATTTTTCGCCCGTGCAGCGAAGATTGGCCGATGGTTGAGTAAAGGGGAGGAGGGTGTCATTAAATGGGTGGGTTTGATTTTTAAGAGAAGTGATCACATTTTATTACAAAAGTTTGAAGAAATTTCATTATAACTTAAAGGACCAGTGAGTATCGTGAATACCTTTTGGAGAACAAGGGAGTATTACATATATATTCATTCAACTTCAGGAAAAAGTTACAATAACGCTGTTAAAAAAAAATGAAGCGACCATAACAAATACGTCAAGATGATATATTTTAGAAAACTTGAGGAAACACTCAAAAGATTTTCAAGAGAAGCTTTTTTCACAGAAGGTCAAAAGACTATCTTTAACAAGTTTAAGACAGTACTTCAGAGAAACTTCAAAAAAGCAACTAAAAGATCTCATAGAAATTGCTCAAAGCTGTTGAAGATAAATGATTCAAAAAAGTTTAAAAATAGTATTCAGGGATACTCAAGAATGCTTCACAGAAGTTGCATAGAAAAGAAGTTCATTCAAAGAAACGTAACTGAATTTCAGAAAACTTGAACTGAATTTCTTCAAAATCCAATCAAACTGGTTATTTAGAAATACGAAAACAATCGTCTTTGGAAACCTTTTTCCGATGAAATTTATCAGAGGCAGATAATTTCTCATCTCCATGAGAGGCTCTAGGAGTGGACAGTAATTTGTTGCTAGAATGAAGAGAAATGAATTGATAGTTCCGTTAGAGTACGGCAGGCTGTGAAATTGAAAGATGCAAGCTGAAAACGAGCGGAAGGGTATTTTAACTATAGTAGGCGATATTTGTCAGATGTTTTGGAAAAGTTGTTCAGCATTGTATTTCGAATTAATTCGAGATAACCCAGGTTATGAAATTATCTTCCAACGTGCTCGTTTCATTTCATTTTTTTCTCAATTAAGTTTCCAAGAAAAAGTTACAGTCGAAAGTTTTTCAATGGAGCTCAATTTAAACACTTGAACAAGCGTAGGAGAAGCTCATCAGAACAACTTAAGAGAAGCACTTCAGAGAAGTCATAAGGAAGGCCGAGAAAAGTTATCATAAGGGCCTGTTCACAAACCACGTAGACTTATTATTGAAGATCTCCCCCTCCTATACTTTTCTCTATTCAATTTTTTGAAATTTTGTATGGAGCGTAGACTTTGGTGAAACCCTCCTCCCCCCAAAAAGGTCTACGTGGTTTATAAATAGCCCCTAAGAGCGTAAAGAAAACACACCTTAAAGTTTAATGTAAATTTAAACGCTCAAGATGAGTTCTTCTTAAGCCAAATGTCAAGGAAAGCACAGTAAGCACTTTAAAGAAATTCATAAAAAAGCGGTTAATAGAAGCTTATGGGAAGTCCTCATTGAAGTTCAAAAGAAACACATAAAAATGGAATGAACTCAAGAAAACACTACAAAAAGCTCTTCGGAATCAAGACAAAGAAGTTCAAGAGAAACACAAAGGGGAATTGAAAACAATCCTAGAGAGCTCCTGACGAATGTTAATGAAAAGAGCCCCATGAAGAAAATGGAAAAACATGAGTCAAAAAAGCTAGAGAAAACTTTAAAAAAGTTTACGAAACATACCAAAAGGGTATTTGTTCCTTACGGAATATTAGTAGAGTTTAGAGAAAATAGTTCAGGGAAATTGCATTGACTCAAAGATGCTCTAGACGTATAAATCAAATTACAGAAAAAAAATTCCAAACAGAAATCCTGAGCAGTTCAACAGTCCAAATGAAGTCCTAAAAAATCTTTCATTTCTCTAAGTTTCAAACAAATTTCACTGCAGATCGTTTTAAGAAAAGCTCTTTTAATCAACTCTAGGGTAATACGTCAGAGAAGTAAGAGCGATACATTTCTGAGAAGCTGAAAAGAAGTTGAAGAAAAGTACATCCAAAAAGCCTTATAAGCCTTGGAGTTCAAAGTTCAAACAAGTTTCACTGCAGTTCACTTCAAGAAAAGCCCTTCTTTAGAAAAGCTCTACATTAGAAAAGCTCTTCTTATCAACCTAAGGGTAATACGTCAGAGAAGTATGAACGAAACAATTCTGAGAAGCTGAAAAGAAGCTAAAGAAAAGTACATCGAAAAAGATTTATAAGCTTTGGAGAAAAATAAAATCTCTGAAGTTCCAACAAATTTCACTGCAGACCGCTTTAAGAAAAGCTCTTCTTTAGAAAAGCTCTTCATTAGAAAAACTCTTCTTATCAATATTAAGGCTATTAGTCAGAGAAGTATAAGCGGAACATTTTTGAGAAACTGAAAAGAAACTGAAGAAAAGTAAATTAAAGAAGTCTTATAAGCTTTGGAGAAAAAATATTTCATTTCTCAGAAGTTCAAAGAAACTTCACAGTACATCGCTTCATGAAAAGCTCTTCATTAGAAATGCTTTTCTTATCAACTTAAAAGTATAACGTCAACGAAGTATGAGCGAAATATTTATGAGAAGCTGAAAAGAAGCTGAATAGAAGTAAATCAAAGAAGCCTTATAAGCTTTAGAAAAAAATGCATTTCCCTGAAGTTCAAACAGATTTCACTGCAGATCGCTTCAAGCATAGCTCTTCTTCAGAAAATCTCTTCTTATCAACTTGAGGGCAACACGTCAGAGAAGTATGACTGAAAAATTTCTGAGAAGCTGAAAATAAGCTGAAGAAAAGTACATCAAAGAAGCTTTATACGCTTTGGAAAAAAAATCATTTCTCTGAAGTTTAAAAAAAATTTCACTGCAGTTCGCTTTAAGAAAAGCCCTTCTTTAGAAACGGTCTTAATAAAAAAACCTCTTTTTATCAACTTAAGGGTAATACGTCAAGCTGAAGAAAAGTACATAAAAAAAGCAATATAAGCTTTGGAGAAAAAAAAATCATTTCCCTGAAGTTCAAACAAATTTCACTGCAGATCGCTTCAGGAAAAGCTCTTCATTAGAAAACCTCTACTTATCAACTTTAGGGTAATACGTCAGATAAGTATGATAAGTATGAGGAAAAATTTTCTGAGAAGCTGAAAAGAAGCTGAATTAAAGTACATCAAAAAAGCCTTATAAGCTATGGAGAAAAAAAATCTTTTATTTCTCTGAAGTTCAAACAAATTTCACTGCAGATCGCTTTAAGGAAAGCTCTTCTTTAGAAAAGCTTTTCATTAGAAATGCACTTCTTATCAACTTTAGGGTAATACGTACGAGAAATACGAGGGAAACATTACTGAGAAGCTGAAAGGAAGCTGAAGAAAAGTACATCAAAAAAGCCTTATGTGTATGTATGAATGTATGTAGGAAGCCACCATTCTAGCGTGGGTCTTGCCCTGCATGCGGTCCCACTTAACAGAAAGATTATGATTTGTTACTGTTCTAAATTCAACATATGGCTGTATGAAGGGCCAAAAAGGGTTGGCCAGGCCAAGTGCATCAAAATAGCGATGGAGAAAAAAAATATTTCAATTCTCTGAAGTTCAAACAAATTTCACTGCACGTCGCTTTAAAGAACCTCTTCTTTAGCAAAGCTCTGCTTATCAACTTTAGCGTAACACGTCAGACAAGTATGAACAAAACATTTCTGAGAAGCTGAGGAGAAGCTGAACAAAAGTACATCAAAAAAGCCTTATAAGATTTGGAGAAAAAAAAAATATTTCAATTCTCTGAAGTTCAAATAAATTTCACTGCAGGTCGCTTTAAGAAAAGCTCTCCTTTAGAAAAGCTCTTCATTAGAAAAGCTCTTCTTATTAACTTTAGGGTAATACGTCAGAAGTACGAGTGAAACATTTCTGAGAAGCTGAATAAAAGTACATCAAAGAAGCCTTTGGAGAAAGCTTCTTTAGCGTCGCGCAGGTAAAGAACACTAGAGCGACTGGTGAGAATTGCATCGCAAAATCAAAGCTAGGTAAAAAATGAGAATCTCAATTTAATCACTTCAGAGAAGCATAGGGGAAACATTTCACAGAAGCTCAAACTAAGCACTAAGCAAAGACTCTTCAAAAAAGCACAAATCAAGTGTGAAAACAAAGCCTCAACTTAAGAACTGCAGAAGCTTGGTAAAACTTGAAAAATCAATCAAATAATTTCATCGGTTCTGCAGAGGATTCAACATTTTATAGGAACACTAAAAACAACACAAATAATCTGTAAAGAAGCCATAATAGAAGCTGTTAAAAGAAGCACTGCAAAAATCAAAGACAGCACTTCAGGAAAGCTCTTTTAAATATGTCAAAGAAAGTACTGAAAAAATTCAACCCTTTGAATATCAGAGGAAACTACTCGAGCTCGACACATCTTAAAGCTTATTGAAGATACTCGATTGACGCACAAGATAAATTCGTTAAAAACAAAATGTCTGGGGAAGTACCTAACAAACCTTGAAGAAAGCGCTTTAAAAAGGCTCAACAAAGCATTTTAAAAAAACCATCAGCTCAAAAGAAGCAAATCAAAATTTATCGAACCTAAGAAAAAATAAATAAAAAGAGGTCAACAGAAAGCATAAGCGAGAGAGAAAAAAACATACAAGAATAAAGAAAATCGAGAAAAGTGCGTCAGAATAGCTAGAAAAAAAATCAAACAACATTTAAAAAAATGCAAAAAATCAAACTTATTCTGAAAAAGGAGATAACTTAAGAAGTAAATGGCATTAAAAATGACTCAAAAAGATGCAACAGAGATGTCGAAAAACCTATATAAAAGATCAAAAGATGTTCATAGAATCCGAACAGTTCCTCAGCTTTCAGGGAACTCCCAAAAAGGTCATTTAAATTTCTTTGTAATTCAAACAAGCCTTTCAATTAGACCACTTATGTTCCTCTTAAGGTAAATCTTTTCTCATAATCCTAAGCAAGCGCTTCAGAGAAGTAGGAATGATCGGGAATTAAAGCTGAGAAACTGAAGAGAAGCATTTGCAGTAACTAGTGGAAGCAGTTCGCTAAAGATAAAAATAGCTTGTGGGGAAACTCCTCTACAGATGCACAACCCAAGCAACACAAAACTGACATATTTGGTTGCAGTAACTTGATTGTGACTTACTTGAGTAGGAAGCACTTACATTCAAGTGAATTCAACTGCTTTGCACCAAAAGTGCTGCTAGGGATATGAAGTACCTCAGCAAAACTGACGAGAATTGTCTTCGAGAAGGTTAGTGAAGTTGGAAAGGGAAACTGTGCAAGAGGAAGATTTGGCTGTAGTCAAAGAGGAACGCTGAAGCAAACTTCAAAGATGCATCATAGGATGTCAAGATAATCACTTCTGAGAGTCATGACCGAGACATTTCAGATAGGCTCAAACTGAAAACTTGGCAGAAGTTTAAAGGAAGCACATTAAAATGCTGTCAATTCGCAGTCTTCATATAAGCTGTAGAGAATCTTGAGCTGAAGAGACTCTTGTTAAGACTGGCTTTGAAAAAGTTAAAAAAAAAAACAAGTTTGGTCAATATTAGAGAAGTATCTCAAAGTAACTTAAGAACTGCTTGGAGCAGCTTGGCAAACGCCTAAAAAGCTTAAGAAAAAAAATGTCATCGGTTCTGCTTTCAAAGAAGTCCGAAAAAGCCACTCAGAGACTCTGAGAAAGAGCTGTAACAGAAGCTGTTAGGATCTTCAGGGCAGCCCTTTAAAACATGTAAAACTACTACAAAATTTAGTCCTTTGAAGAAGCACTCAGCGGATGGAATCGAAATCGACTTAAAAAAAGCACTGGATAGATAAAACAGAGATTCCAAGAAACCTATATGGAAGCTCAAAAAATATTCAAAGAATCCCAACAGTTCTTCAGATGTCATGTAATCCCAAGAAATCCATTGAAATTTCACTGAAATTTAAACTTTTCTTCGGAGCAATTAGCTCCTCTTAAGGCAAATCTCTTCTCAAAAACCTTGAAAAACGCTTCAGAGAAGTATGAATTATCGAGAATTGAAACTGACAAACTGAAGAGAAGGACTTCAAATAGCTAGAGAGAAGCACTTCACAGAAGCTTAACATAGTTTGTGCGAAAAATCCTTTACAGATGCACAAGTGAAGAACCTCAGCGCAACTGATGACGATTGAATTGGAAAAGGTGAGAATGCTTTCGCTGTAGTTTGAGCGAACGTCGAAGAAAGTGCCTCAGGATGTCAGAAGTTCAAAGAGAGTGCTTCAAAAATTTTATAAACACGGAGTATTCTAACTAGTTCCGGAGTATTCTAACTAGCTTCGGAGTATTCTAAAGCATTTTATAGGAGCTCTAAAACCAACTCAGGTAATTTTTAGGACAGGACCTCCGAGAAACTCGGAAACCACAGGAACCTGATAAAGCTTTTAAAACAAAATGAAGTTAAATTCAGAAAACTAATTCTACAGAGGCGTTGAAGACGACCGAAATTCAATAGTGAAACTTAAAGAAAAAACAACATAGAAGATCAAAAGAGCTGTCTGAAGAAGATGAAGTCCTTTAGAGATGATCAAAGTATGCAACACAGCGAAGCTTAAGAAAAGCTCCTCATAGGAGCTTAAAAAAAAGTTCTTGAAAAAGTGTCACGGAAAGTACTCCAAAATCTAAGGCAAATGAACAAAGCACAGGAGAAATTTAAATAAGTCCGCCAAGCTAAACTAATGATAATGAACCTAGTGGAGCTCAGATAGAGTTCAGAATTAAGCTTATACAAACTTCAAGGAATCCTTATTGAAATTCAGAGAAAGGAATGTATCAGAAAAACTTGGGGTCAAAACGGTCGAAGAGAAATCCAGCAAAGATTGACGGTTCTTCAAAGGGGTTCAACTAATCTGATGGTAACCATGATTGAGACTCAAAGAATGATTTGAAAACCACGATAGAGTAGTAATTCTGCTGCAACCATAGAAAAGTTACAATCACTTTACGAGTTCTTGCAACTCTTCAAAGACCTACAAAACCACTCAATTACTCATAATTTATCACTAGCGCCCAGCCATAAATCTCCTTCCCCTTCTCAACCCTATTGACAAACCGTTCCAACAGCCGCTAATTGTCGTCACTCCAAAACTACCACTAAATTGTCCACCTCCATCGCCATCCAGAACACGACGACAAACTCGAATAAATATTAATGCCCGTCAAATTAGCACAACATAAACCATCCTTTTACGATCTCTCCATCAACCCAACTCCAGTAGGAATCGGGAATCGAACTTTTTCTTGATTCCGTCGTACTCCACGTTTTTCCACCTCTCCTAACCTCTCTCTCATTTCCCCCTTCCCGGAGAAAAATAAAATCTGCCAACCAAACAATAAACGATGAATAAAACATCGCCTTCGCTTGCCCTATCCACTTCGTTTGAACTTTTGATATCCTCGGATTCCTTCCGCCTTAGGGAGCAGCACAAATCCAAACCATGCGAGCCTGGCTGGCTGTAAGCAACATTTCGCAGACAAACAATCGGTTCTCGAATTGGAAATTAAATGATAACATGATGAATTAAGGAACTTTCCCGGATCCCGAGGGCTCCTTTTCCAGGAGCGGGGAAAGGGGGAAGATGACGAGGACAACTTTTCTGTTTATCTATCATCAGAAGGCAATTTCTCGTTTCTTTGATGATCGCCGCGACGAGCTGCGGACAGTTTATCTTAGATTTGGGCTCATTTTCCGCTCGGCTTCCGCCGGAGCCGACGGCGTAGTTTTGTCATCCCCCCGAAAGCGTGTGAGTGATTTGATAAGGAATACTTACTGATGGCACCCACGCCGATCACTGTGTTCGGTTCCAGCTTGGCCTTCTTGGTCGCCAGGTCCTGGTTGTTGTTGTCCGATGCCGGTGCCATGACTGCTGCCTGACTGAGGAGTTCGTCGCTACCTCGCTGTGGAAGAGAAAAAGAAACAGAAAAATTTCTTTAAATTGGTTTGTTTGGAAGTGGAGGGAGAAATAAGATTAAGGTATTCGAATCGAGAAGAATATGAGAACAAATAAACCTGCAGAATGCTATGTTCAGAAACGAAATTCCTCTAAATAAGTTCACGCCTACTTGCTATGAATACTAGAAAATCTAGTACTACAATGTGAAGGTGGCATTTCGATGAAAACACGACAATCTTTGTTGAACACTAACTAACATACAGCAGCTATCACAGAAACCGAAGTGATCTAAAAGTTTCACCTGCTCGCTCGGATACCAGAAAATCTAGTACTACAACTTGAAAATGAAACTCCCGACATAAACATGCAAAATGTGCAATTTTCATGACTTATGTAATCTAGTACTACGATTATGATGCTTAATTCTAGTACTTCAAATTTATTTGAATGACTTTCTTAACTTCTTTTTTGAACACCAATGAACTAGTACATCAATTCACCATTAAGTTAAAATTTTCATGACGCAACAAAAGATCAGATTTTTTCTGTTTTTATATAACTTAAATCTAGTACTTTCTGGATACAAGAATTTGCAATGATGGACTTTTTTCTCATGATCTTCGTCGAGCAATTAGATCTACAAGGCATGTACACAAACCGCTTATTTTTATTTGTATACTAGCATGACCTTCATAGAACAATGCATGATTATCGAATAGATTCTATCAAATATATTTGTTCTGCAACATATATAAAAAAACTTAAGCCTATCAAAAACAAAAAGCCACACAAGCCGTATATTTTCAGTTGGTTCAACGAGGCACTTCAAATTTATTTCAATTCAATTGTTACTTAGTTCGCCTATATAGCTTATCAACGAATGTTCTAGTACTACAATTAACCACTATTTAGGTAATGATGCCTAAATTTGAAAGTAAGAACAATTATTTCTTGTTGTTTGATTTCAAAAAACATAAAAACATGTTTCATCCTGAAAAAACATGGATCTAGTACTTCTTGGATCACTAGTCCTTCATAGATGTAGTACTTCATGGATCACAAGACATTTTCAAAGAGCCAACAATCAGTAGGAAACTAGCGATTGAAAATTTGTTCACTGTTGTACAACCCCTTGGTCCCACGTACACCTTGAACCTTGTACCTTGCATCACATTCTTGTACTTTGCGGTACTAGAATGTTTGTTTTTGGTTTGATCCGCTATGTTATTTTAACAGAATATTTGAGAGTGTGTTCGTGTGAGTTACTTTCTCAGGGGCAAATCATCAAACTTGGGACCGATGTGCTGGTACTTCCTGAGCCAAAATCGATATCAATTTTCGTCAGGACTATCTAGCCACTGATAGAACTCTCGGCCAGCAACTCATTCTACAATTAAGAACATCAAATCACTTTTATTTGTTTAAATTTCGGAACTACTTAAAACTTCGGTTTCTACTTCTTCGGGATTCTTAAATGACCTTGATAGAACATTTCACGATGGATGTATTAATGGTTCAAGAAATGTCATCGTTATGTCAGATAAGTATCAATAAGGTACCTCAAGCCGGATAAATCCAGGATCTAATAACAAAATTATCAGGAATTATCACTAGAACGATGGTAGATGTAATTGAGCAAACACTACCGGCAAGGGCAAATATATAACTTGAATCAAAATCTAGTACTAGATCAAATAAATCGAAATACACGCAATTTTTCTAAATCAACACCGATTTTTCTTAGTTTATATTATGAAATTTACCGTACATAAGGTTGACATTTGTAGAGCCATACCGACGGGACTGGGTCATTTAGCCGAAATTGATTTCACCAAACGTCCTTTTAATAACTCAATATGTCCGGGCTTAAGTTTAATTAAAATGCAGCTTCGTATTTCAAATAAGCTTGCCTAAATAGCTTCGAAACTAAAATACGAAGGGGAGGCAAGTCTTCCGAGGCAAGTCTTCCAAGGCAAGTCTTCCAAGGTAAATCTTCCGAGGCAAGTCTTCCGAGGCATGTCTTCCGAGGCATGTTTTCCGGGGCAAGTCTACCGAGGTAAGTCTTCCGAGGCAAGTCTTCCGAGGCAAGTCTTCCGAGGCAAGTCTTCCGAGGCAAGTCTTCCGAGGCAAGTCTTTCGAGGGCAAGTCTTCCGAGGCAAGTCTTCCGAGGCGGCAAGTCTTCCGAGGCGGCAAGTCTTCCGAGGCGGCAAGTCTTCCGAGGTAAGTCTTCCGAGGCAAGTCTTCTGAGGCAAGTCTTCTGAGGTAAATCTTCCGACGCAAGTCTTCCTAGGCGGCAAGTTTTCCGAGGCGGCAAGTTTTCCGAGGCGGCAAGTCTTCCGAGGCGGCAAGTCTTCCGAGGTGGCAAGTCTTCCGAGGCGGCAAGTCTTCCGAGGCGGCAAGTCTTCCGAGGCGGCAAGTCTTCCGAGGCGGCAAGTCTTCCGAGGCGGCAAGTCTTCCGAGGCGGCAAGTCTTCCG
Organism: Aedes japonicus; assembly: GCA_034211315.2. Taxonomy (NCBI): domain Eukaryota; kingdom Metazoa; phylum Arthropoda; class Insecta; order Diptera; family Culicidae; genus Aedes; species Aedes japonicus. The sequence continues at coordinate 52,372 of JASCZW010000263.1, forward strand.
AGGCGGCAAGTCTTCCGAGGCGGCAAGTCTTCCGAGGCAAGTCTTCCGAGGCGGCAAGTCTTCCGAGGCGGCAAGTCTTTCGAGGCGGCAAGTCTTCCGAGGCAAGTCTTCCGAGGCAAGTCTTCCGAGGCAAGTCTTCCGAGGCAAGTCTTCCGAGGCAAGTCTTCCGAGGCAAGTCTTCCGAGGCAAGTCTTCCGAGGCAAGTCTTCCGAGGCAAGTCTTCCGAGGCAAGTCTTCCGTGGCAAGTCTTCCGAGGCAAGTCTGCCGAGGTAAGTCTTCGGATTCAAGTCTTATGAGGCAAGTCTTCCGAGGCAAGTCTTCCGAGGCAAGTCTTCTTAGGCAAGTCTTCCGAGGCAAGTCTTCCGAGGAAAGTCTTCTGAGTTCAGATATCCGAAAGTCTTCCGGGGCAATTTTCCGAGGCAAGTCTTCCACTCGTCAAGAGCAGTCGTCTTTCTTCAAGGTCCTTGAGAGTCTTCCCCGATTTAGTCCATTCAAGAGGTTATGGGTATTTTTACAAAGGATTCCGTGCACAAAATACCCCAGTTCAGACGAGGTACTGGACTCCACAACTGTAGTTTCCGGACACAGATGTTCTTGAACGTACTCCGTTTATATTCATGACGTAGACGGATGATACCCCGGCCGCGAATGCGCAGACCAAGGAGAAGACGAAACTCGACGAAACGGACAGGAAAGTGAAGTCATTGTTGTTCGGTTTGATAAGCGATGATTGCTTGGTGATCGTTCGAGACGAAACAGCAAATGAGCAAATGTGGAAAGCTCTCGAAAAATATTTTTCCAGGATTTCTTTGGTGACGCAGAACCTGGTTAGGCAGCAGGTAGGATGATCAACGATGAAAAACGGCGATTCCATGAGTGCCAATCTGGTGGTTTTCAAAGACCTGTTTCGGCAGCACAAACTGGCAGGTGGAGAGTTGACCGAACTGGATTTGATCGTAACATTGTTCGAAAACCCTTCCAAAACCTTATGATCCGTTAATCACGGCACTCGATAACATAGGCGATGGAGATTTGAAACTTGACACCGTAAAACAACGGCTGTTGGCAGAGGAGGTGAAGAAGCTGCGATTACGGCAGCAAGATGTGGCGTAGAAGTCAGCCATGTTCATCGGCGACAGAGGTAAAGTTAAATCGAAAACGTCAAGGGCAAGTGCCACAAATACGGCCGGAAGGGACATATGCAGAGAGGTTGCCGTGCTCACCTTCAAGTGGGACTCTGGATCAAGCGTGCATTTAGTTAATGATGCCAGGGTATTTCCGTTGTCTTCGAGACTGCCTGATTCAAGTTGCCGAGAACGGCGAAACCGAGCTCGTGTGATTCGGATGTGATTTGAAGAGCTGGGATAGACACGACTGGCACGATCTTCAGGAAGTCTGTCCAACTACTTGGCTTCACCAACGACGTTAATATCGTAGCACGTAACTTTGAGACAATGGCGGACACGTACATAAGACTTAAGGCTTAAACTGGTAGGATTGTGATTAATGCGTTTAAAACAAAATACATGGGATCAAATATACAAAGGCGCATTATGGCTTGCAATCGTGCCTACTTTGGACTCCGAAAGACGATAAGATCGAACAAAGTTCACCGAACTACAAAGTTGGCCATCTTCAAGACATCAATTAGACCGGTAGTTCGGTACAGCCACGAAACATGGACATTGCTAGTGCAGGACCAACGCGCCCTTGATGTCTTTGAACGGAAAGTGCTGCGTACGATCAACGCTGGAGTACAGATGCAAGACGGAAAGTGGAGCTGTGAGAACCTAGCATCGTACACATTTTTAAAATGTCGTAAAAATGATTCTTGAAAACAAACCGACGGGTACGAGAAGAAAAGGCGCGCAACGAGCAAGGTGGATTGATCAAGTAGAACCTGCGGACTCTCCACAGACAGCAAGGCTGGCAAGAAACAGCCATGGACCGACTACAATATTTAGAGACTATTTAGAGACAAATTCTGTGTACAGCAGATGCCACGCCGGCCTTGGTCGGATTGGTAAGACGGTAAGATCTGTACGAGCTGAAGATCAGCGTGAAGTCAGCGACAGTGAACGTGTGCCAAGCAGAGACGAGCGGATTGTGTCATCGTCGGCTTGGTCATCTCAACTACCAGGCGATGGAAAAACTGACGTAATGCAACATGGTGGAAGATATCAACATGAAACCGAAGTCCATCGGATTATGGAATCTCTGTGTACCAGCTAAGCAGTGCCGCGAACCCTTTAGCGAACCCAGACCGCGTGCAGCACGGGTATTGAAACGGACCCACTCGGACGTCTATGGTCCTATTGTCTCCTTTATCGATGACCACACGCACTTTGCGGTTATCTATCCGATGAGAAAGAAGTCGCAGGTATTCGAGAAGATCCGTGAGTTTGAAGCAATGGCTGCAACGACAACGGGCAAGGCAATTCCTAAACTGACCGTAGACCAAGTATTGCTCCAGCGATCCGAAGGCGTTGCCAAATGGCGATTCAACAGGACGCTTCTTGACGTGATCTTGAAGTCACAGGTACCAAGGAATTTGTGGTCGGGAAGCCGCCTACTCCGGCGCGTACTTGCTGAACCCAAGTCTTACTACAAGTCTTCAGTTTGAGAAAATAGACGCCATCTGAACTGTGGTTTGGTACGAAGCCAAGCTTGGAGAAGGTTCGAATACTCGTACGTAGGGCGTTTGCATGGATTCAAGCCAATCAAGGAAGAAGCTCTATCTAAAAACCGTGAAAGTGGTCATGGCTAGAGGCTCTGAGACAGAAAGTATCGGAAGATCATCGTGGCCCGAGATGTCAAATTTGACGAAGCAAGTTTCCCGTATGGCGCATAACTGGATGAAACATCGCAAGCTCTCCTAGTTGTTGTATTCCTAACAAGATATGCAAGCTGCCGTGGCAAAACCTGGTGACGATTTCTAAGGCAATACAAGCAAGATCTCTTCGCAACAAGAACACAGCGAATCTGAAGTCTGAGTCAGAACAGAGCTGGACGTGACGACAGTGAGGATTGGTTACGTGCGGTCCAAAGCGAACTTGGCTCTCTGATGAAGGACAACGTGTGGCAGTTGACAATGGCGTCCGGATGGTGTGAAACCCCTCAAGTCGAAACGGGTCTTCAGACAGTAGGACGACGGGAATGGTAGGCCCGTTCGCTACAAAATACGTTTGATGGCGAAGGGCTATCTACAGCAGCTGGGACAATATTTCGAGGAAGTCTACGCACCGGTGGCTAAGCTGAGCTCACGAGCTCTACTGCTAGTTGGAGTCCATAGCAAGTTCCACTTTCAAATGGACGTACGGCGTTTTAAAAAAAACCTTCTACATGGCCGTTCCGGATGGAGTTCAAGCAAAGCATGGACAAGTCTGTCGATTGGTCAAGTCGTTGTATGACCTCAAACAATCTGCAAGCTGCTGGAACGAGCGTTTCAACGAAGAGCTGATGAAGATGGGCTTAATACGGTCCAAACACGACTACTGTCTTTACACGAAGCTCTTTCCCGATGATGAACTGATCCTGATCCTGAACGTGGATGACCTTCAATTAGCAAGCACGTTGAAGTACGTTGTCCGATTCATTCAAGGAACCAGAGGCATTACACTACTATTCCGGCGAGATGAATCGAACGCACTATTGGCCGGCTATGCGGATGCAGATTAGGCCTCCGATATCTCCGATAGAAAACCCGTCAGCGGTTACTTGTTCAAAGTGTTCGGATGTTCCGTCTCCTGGTGTAGCAAGAAGCTGCAGACAGTAGCAAACATCATCCAGCGAGGCTGAATATGTAGCTCTGAGTCTGGCAGCGACAGAAGCAATTTGGCCGAAAGCAGTTTTAGAGGACCTGAAAGAACCATCTACGAAGACAATAGGGGCTGCATGGCGAAGAACTTGGAGATGAAGCGCACCAAACATCACCAACGTCAAATTTCATTTCCTTCTTGACCATTTGGCGACAGGATCCCTGAAGATTGAACCACTCAAGACCAAGGACCAGATAGCTGATAGATTTACCAAGCCGTTGGAGTCTACATTAACTGTTTGGGTGAACTGTTTGAGAAGGGGTGATGAATTGTCTAAGTCTAAGCAACCTTAGGATTTTTAAAAAAGTACTACCAACTCTAGACCCCTAGCAACCTAGTCTGTTGATTCCCAATACAAGAGAAGTTTATAGTTTTCACTCGTCAAAACCAGTCGTCTTTCTTTTCAAGCTCCTTGAGAATCTTCACCAAGTTAAAGCTCGGTTCAAAGTAAATCTGGACGTACGGTGGTTGGAACAAAAAACAAAATTAATTGTGCACAAACATCTAGAGAATCCTTCGCGGTCTGCCTCCAAAAAAAAGCAAAAGTGTTAAAATTCCCAAAATCAACGGTGTGTCTTGTAATTAAACGTTACATGGATACTCTGAGTGAGGATAGAGCACAGCACATCTGTCATAAAAGTGGCACTAGGGATAAAGATCTGAAGAGAAAGGTGTCTCCATACGTGATTTGGCAAAGAAATACGATTCCAACTTTTCCACCGTGCGTAACATCCTTTAAAGAGAACGATATAAGTCTTTTTGTGCCAGTAAACATCCGAATCGCTCCCTGAAACAAAATTTAGTGGCCAAAAACCGAGCACGATTACTATACGAACGAGTTTTGAAGAAATTTGATGGCTGTATTTTAATGGATGACGAAACATATGTCAAATGGATTATAAACAAATCCCCGGACGAAAATTTTACCTGGCAACTGGTCGTGGAGATGTCCTTTCCAGGTATAAATTTGCTCGGAAACTAATGATTTGGCAAGGAATCTGCACGTGTGGCCTTAAAACCAAAATTTCTATCACATCTCACACAATGACGTCGAAGTTTTACATTAAAGAGTGTCTGAAAAAGCGCATTTTACCCTTCATTCGGACACAAGACCAACGTTATGTTTTGGCTGGATCTAGCCAGCTGTCACTACTCTAAGGAGGTACTAGAATGGTATGTTGCAAACAATGTTAATTTCGTCGCCAAAGAGAATAACCCTCCGAATTGCCCTGAATTCAGACCGATCGAAAAATATTGGGCAATCGTCAAGCGAAAACTTTGAGGATACTTTCGGGAAAACACTTCCGAAAATAATTGTGTATGTAAGGTTTTCCAAGGAATGTGTTTCAAAGGCAAATATTCAAATTGTACGTTGTCTACCGAAGGAAACCATTCAAAAAGTCTTCAACAAAAAGATTTCTGATAAAAGCCTCACAAGGAAAGTATTTGGAAGAATTGAAAACAACCTTCAAAAGGAAATTGTCAGACGAAAGCCTTCCATGAAAAATCTTAGCACAATCTTGCCAGTTAATTTTCGGAAAAGTAAACTCCTCTGGATTCACTCTTACCTCGCCAGAACCCATCAGCTCAAGATTTTCCCAGCAAGCACCTCCATCAAAAGCTAATCATCATCAAATTACAATCACAAAACCCAAATCCAACCACATACCAACTGCGGTCGCATCGAGGAGCGAGCAACCACAGCAATCGATCAAAACCTGTGCTCATCAATTTCCCCCGAAAATCCCCGGAACATCGCCGTTGATGGACTCAGTTTCAATTTACACCCACCAAACACCCAACCCTTCAAAAAGGGGAGAAGAAGCAGAAAAAAAATCGCAAACTAGTACCACCTCAAGGCACCCACGGACCTACATCGTCGTCGCCGTCATCATCATCATCATTGTCATTCGTTTCCCTGTTGGAAGGAAAGTGCCTTCGGGCGAACACACACGAAACACAAGGGAAGAGACCAGGCATGGTTTGTTCACAACAAAAGATTAAAATTTTTGGACTCACACTCGGGCGGTACAATGTACAACGGTACAAGGGTAGGTGGTAGGCCCACCTCGCAAGGGGTTGAAATCCTGTTGCTCCAGGGGAACGGGAAGAAAACCTGGCGGCAGTGGTTTTACATGATAATGGTAATAACATAAAGGTAAATACATTCCATTGAAAATGAGGGAGTTGTGAAGGTGTGTCTATGGCTGTGTGTGTGTGTGTGTGTTTGTGTGTGTGTGATTCGGTTGGTGTGTACAGAGTACGAAGGGTGTGTATGTGGCTTTCAACGTTTCATGGCAGGTACATGATTCCGAAGGCAAAGAGTGAATGGGGCGAGGAAGAGAGGGAGAAGGATTGAAAGATGAAACATTACAAAGCATACACAGAAAAGTGCCTGCAAGCGGAACAAGTGGAGCATAAAGGATTGGCTGTGCGGAAATGGGTTTCGGTGGTGAGGGCAGGCAAGTCGGGGGGAAAATGTGATGAGTAAGGCATTATGAGGGTAGCTTCTTTAATGGGAAACTTTGCTGTAAATTTTCCCAAATGTAATATTCAGGATGTTTGACATGTCTGATGTCCCGGACAGGGAAAGCCCATCTCTATTAGTAGGAGAAATTTGTCCCATTATTCTCTAGTTTACACAAAATTCCAACCTCATTTCGACTGCTTCTCCACCGATCTCGCACGTGATTTTCGCTTTTTACGACCACTGCCATCGCCTGCGGTGGGAATTCCGGGAAATTGAATCTCCTTCCCAAAGCAGAACCCCTTAATGTATGCTCACCAAAGCGAAACAAACACACACACGGCCGAGAGAGCACGTTTTTGTTTTGCTGCCACGTAGTCAAAAATTACAAACATTTCCCCAGCTTCCTTGCCGTTCGTTCCTTAGTTCGGTGCCCAAAACTGGTGAAAATCTTAAAGCCATAAAAAACGCTTCAACGTTGAGCACCTTTCAACAGTGGGCTTATCCCTTGGCATCAAGAAAAACAGCCGGAAAACCACAACTCGAGCTCAGCGCCTGCATACATTCAGGGGGAGGTCGGCAGAAAAAATTGAAATCCTTATCTTGATCCGGAACCTTCGACCGTTGTATCGAAAAAGCGAGCGAGCGAAAATCGGAAACCTCATCATGTTTGGCCCCTCCCCTTCCATGTGACCAGAGGCGGAAAGAAAAACTCTCTGGATGCTCGGTAAATTTCTTCATAGTTTTACACACTCCCCCGAAATTAATCACGGAAAAGGAACTCCGGGCGGAACGGAACGGCAGTCCGGTTGGGATAGTGATTCTCGGCTGCTGGCCCGGATATTAGCTTAAGTGGTGTGCTTTAAAGATTTTATCCCTCAATTTTAACCGATGTTTTATTTTTTTGCTTTTAGTGGAAAAAGGGATCCCAAATCCTATTTGTGGGAATCAACCCCTCCGAACGAGGTGGGTTTGTTGAAAGGACACTTTAGGTGGTTTTAACGGGTTTATTTTTAAGTAGTGATCTAGTACTACACCTAAATCACACTAAATTGTTTAAAGAGAGAGATATTCTAGTACTTAAATTCAGCAAGCGAATTATTTTCAGCTAATAAAATTTAGAAAATCAAGTGCAACGTCTCTTCCCCCTGGTCGTGGATTGAAAAGCACGGGGCACTCAAAACCACAAGCGCCAATCGAAAGTCGAAAGCTCGAAACGGTTTTCCACCTTCCAAGCGGTGCTCGCTCCTAAATGCACTTCGGAAATACAGTTACCAGGAGTGCTGCATCGAATCGCGCCAAGCCGGTCTTTCGTATCAAGTATCTGCACTTCGGCTCGCATACACACACACACACACACACACACACACACACGTGCTAAGTTATCAAGTGCTTTGCAGAGAACTACCGGAGTGAAGTGCACAATGTACATACAGGAGTCGTCAATTAGCGAGTTGGAAATCTGCGGCATCCTGGAATAGGATCTCGTTCAATTTACGGCTCAGAATGCGATAACAATTTCACGATTCCGAGCAACAGTGGAATGGTGGGGTTCGGATTTGCCAGACCAGACCGAAATGTTATACAAAGTTACGCGGTGATGGTGATTGGATCCGAAATGAACCGGTGATGACGCGGCTAGAATTGTCCACGCACGCAAGCTCCCATTCGGAACAACAGGGAAATTATTCCACTTTTTCGACACGCATATGGGTTGGCATGCATGTTGAGGAGTAGAACTGGAACAAGGCTGTAGTCCCCGAGGACTTTCAGGTGTATGGTGTATTAACGACATCGGGACAAAGAAGTCGCAGCAGGCATAAATAGCTATTCACCTTCAGTTAGCGAAGTTGAACCACATTTTGGGGTACTAGAATGGGTTGAAATTTGAGTGACTCCCATAGGAGTGTTTTCACATACAGAAAAGATTCAGTGTGGAAATAAAAAATCAAATGGCATCATTATTATTAACCTTTATCACCTAGGTTGGGAGTACTAGATCGAATGAGATTTGAGATTCAACTCTCATGTTGTACAGTTGAACATAACAAAATTTTAACAAAACCTTCTAAAAATACTATTGAAGTACTATAATGTATTATTTCAATGATAAACAAGATTAAGAATAATTTATCTCTATATTGAGTAACCTCTCAGCTATTCACCATGAGTTAGTACAGTCAAACAAAATGGTGGGGTACTAGAATGCGTTGAAATTCGAGTTACTTCAATATGAGTGTTTTCACATACAGATAGGATTCGGTATGGAAATAAAAAATTAAATTGCACCATTATTATGAACATTTATCCCGTATGTTTGCAGTACTAGATCGAATGATCATCCCACATTAAAATAAAAGTTTTAAATGTCATTTGGGATTCAACTCTTACGTTGTACAGTTGAACAATTTAAAGTTGATGTAGAAGGAGATGTTCGCTCATCACCATGAGGCACCAAGAGTGAACAACAATGTTTAAAGTTTAAAAAAATCTTTTAGAAATAAATTTGAGGTACTAGAATATGCAAGTTGAATAATCGATAAGAGAATAATCTCTCAATTGAGTCATCTCGAAAAATAGTTTTCAGGATTCAGATCATCATTGAGTTTTGCTTACTTCAAGACCAACAACCATAAACAGCCTTCGGCTGGATCTTGGTTCATAGTTTCAAATTTGATTATTCAGTGCTTTGAAAATATCTATCGCTATTACACTAGTAAACCCAAACATCCTTAGACCGACCTAAAAATCAAAATCATCAAAACTACGGCGTGATCTTCACATTAGCAGCACCTTTCTCGACTTGACAAAAGAAAGAACCCACCAAGTCATTTATATAATAACTGTACTAGAGCACTTGCAATTTAAACATATGCAAAGCTGTCCAAATAGATTAAAAAATAATATACTTCCGTTGATGCCAGTACGTCACTAGAAGATACAACATAGTACTAGATTTCCAGAACTATTTACTTGACAGCTCTACTACAAACTCTAGGACCAAAAAAATTATCAGTCATTGAAGTGATGAAACTCGAGTGTTGCCAAGAATCAGTGAAGCCAGAAATCCCAGTCATCCGGTCGAGGGAAGCGAGGGTTTTCTCAACTTTCTCAAATCGTAGAATCTCTGGACAATGTTTTTGTAGGTTTTAATAGAGCTGAACGATACTATCAAGAAGGCAGTCATCAGAACATCAGAATAAAGTGAAAATTGAAATTATTTCTCTTGATAGTACTAGAATGCCAAGCTTAACGCGTGTACTAAATTCGTGAGAGGACCCAACAAAACATCAATCCTGAATAACTGTTTGCATAACTGTTGACATTGAAAACTGTCAGTTAATAAATGTGAAAATGCAATTAGAACACTAAGTTGTAACCAAGCAATAAGCTTATCATGATAGTGATAATCTTGAAATGCTAATAAAGAAGAAAAAAATGTTGTGTTGCAGCCTACCTCACATGCTGTCATTAAAACAGTACTAGATCATTAAATGTACTCAGAACTCTCGTTTTGTTGCAGCCTACCTCACATACTGTCATTAAAACAGTACTAGATCATTAAATGTACTCAGACCACTCGTTTTCTATCAAACCGAAAGTATTCCAGAAAAAAACATTTCTGTATCGACAAATAGTAGCCGTTGAAGCGAAGTGAAGTAGTACTAGAAGGCCTTAAAATTTATGGGTGGATTTCTAATATGTCGGAATTGTAACACCACCGTTCAATATAAAAATTATCATAATTAACTTGAACACTGCAAATTATAAAAACGTTTCTTATTGAAGAAGTTTCAATTGTAAAAAAATAAGGAAGTAGCTTTTTTTAGGAAAGGAAATGTATGAATATTACTCCAAATTATATTGAACCACTCAAAAATCTTTTTCCATACGAGCAACATGATTCTCGATAGAGATGTTGGCCAATGCAATGTATGAAGATGTCGGTTCAATATTGAAGTACTAGATTACATATAAAAACAAGTTTTTCTGGCGAGGGAAATTTGGATATTCTCAAATTTGATAACTTAAGTACTCTAAGTAAGGAAAACAATTCCAATCTAAGCTTTTGTTTATCCATGTTACGATATATGAAGTACTAGATGCTCTTTTTTAAGAAAGAAAATTTGAAGATATTATTCACTGAACCAAATTACAGCCAACCTCTTCAAAAAATCCATTCGAGCAGCATGATTTTTGATAAAGTTGTTGATCCCCATTCAATATCGGGTTGAAGAAATCTGAAAATTACTTAAACTTTACACCTAAGCAAAACCATTGTGATCGGAGTAGTTATTTGAACAATGAGTAAATTGTTATCAAAATACTAGATGCCTTATTTTAAACGAAGACATTTATGGATCGTCTTCCCACAATTGTAATAAACCTTTAAAACATCTATGTTAAAACTAGATATTATTTTCGATAGAAACTGAGTCCCCATTCAAGTTTGAAATACTAGATCAACCCAAGGTTATTAGTTGGAGGAATCTGAAGTCAGCTACAAACAAAAAAAAAACACTGTTATGGAACTAAAGTGTTCTCAACAGCCAAGCTAATCAATCTATCTTAAAAATATATTTTCAAAGCCTCAAATAGTGCTTAATTGATTTTGTTAGCGGCACGAGCAACGAGCAACGTGGATTGACTAAGTAGAAGGCGACCTGCGGACTCTCCGCAGTCAGCAAGGTTGGCAAGGTACAGCCATGGACCGACTACAATGGAGACAACTTATGTGAACAGCAGAGGCCACACCGGCCTTGGTCTGATTGGTAAGGTAAGGAAGTACTAGATTAAAAAGAAGATTTAAAAGCCAAATAATCAAAACACCTAACGTCTAGCACTTAGAGAATTTCACTAACTAGAATATGGTGTTTTTTAGGTGTAGTACTGGACTATGAGATGAGAGGTTCCATTTACATTGATTATGGCGTACCGAATATTTTGAGCGGTACTTTAATTAGGATTGAGTTCTGGAACTCCTTGCGTCAATAAAAACCGATCTGTTTCATCCTTACCCTCTATGTCGAACTTCAATTTTGTTCACTGAATTGCTTCATCCTTCTCCTCTAAGCCGAATTGCGATGGATCGAATACTTATGACAGACATACAGCGCTGATCGTTGTACGAACTGTCAAATACTTTAATCCAGTACCAAAAATCACTTACTAGTCTAAAGGAATAAAACGCTGTACGGGTAGCTGTCATTTTTTTCACTTGATTTCCTCAAAATTTTTAAAGTAAGAAAATTAAGATGATAGTGCGCCAGCTTCAGAATCCGTTCGGTTGGAGACGAAAACGACAAGAGCATCAGTCGTCGGAAAGTCGCAGAAACATCTGAGTGCTTTGTGTCGATCGCGAGTGATACCGTGGCTGGTGTGAATGCCCAGTTTGGGTTGATCGATCTTTCTGCTGTAAAATGCATCTCCGCCGTACATAGAAACTGTGTTCTTTAGCAAATCATACAAACGGTCAGTTACAAATAAATAGTTATTTGTGCTGTTTTTGGAAATATTGGAAGAACATTAAAAACTTTTGAATCTTGCACTGCCGAACGAGTTTGTGTGCACTTCTTGGACTCCCGGAGATATCTGGTGATTGTGTGTCGATCAGAGTTTCATCGTGGTAACCAGCTGGGGTGCTCAAAAGTCCAAAATCACAACCCGCTTTTAAAGGCGGTCGAAGCAGCGGAAGCCAGCGAACGGCGTAATAAATTTAACAGCCGCAAACCTAACCCTATCAGATTGGCAGAAGTGAAAAAGAAGGACAAGCTAAAAATGTCCTGTCAATAGGAAATAAGAAGGACGGATGGAACGGTGATTAGGTCAGTCGAACGTGGTTCATATATACAGCAATGCCATGTCGGCAATGGAACTGGTCCGGGACGTAACTGGTTTACAACGAGAAGTTTGCCGAACATCGGTGATACCGGGTATCCGGAGTGTCCGGAGAGATTTTCCCGAGTCCTAGAGCGATGCCGAAAGTAGACAATTGAGAGGTGGTAAGTGCTCTCAAAAACGCGGAACGAAACAGGTAATTGTTATCCCCTGAATTATATGAACTATATTATATGATCACATCACTTATCAAGGTGAATCCTGATCCATCGAGCCCTACCCTACTTACATAGAAAAACCTCCTTCCTGTGACCTTTGTGGGGATGCAGAGGTAAACACGGTCCCTAAACAGCAAAGGTCACACTAACTTTCCTTCCCTATTCCCACCTGATTGCAAGGACGTGGCCGGCGCCGTTATTGATTATTAAAGAAATTGAGTCACTGAAACGTGTACAGTGAGAATGGTCGGTTACTCCCAGCCCCATTCATTTCATTCATTGTGCAATTTCACTGATTCTGATCAATCACGGAGTAGCAACCATTAATACGTGCAGTCAGTCAAGCTAAGCTAAGCTAAAGGAATAAAACGCTGTACGTTGTATGTCTGTCCCAGGTATTAAGCTCAAGGTATTTCGAAATGAAGTACTTGATTAAACCTAAGCGCTGGGAGCCAACAGGAAAACCAAGTCGAAATCCTAGCGATTATATCTTAGCAGAATCAAGTGATAATTTGCAGCTTTTTCCATTAAAAGTACTGGAATAATGAAAATATATGTGTAGTACTAGATATATGAGAGCAGAAATTTCATTGTCATTGGTGAGGAAGCTTGACCTCCAATGTTCGACAATTAAGGCATTTAAACTAGGGACTGGTTTTTTAGTACTTCCTGAGGCATATGGACTATGTTTGTAATGATTAAGTCCCCATTCAAGGTGGAAGATTACTTCAAAATTATTGGTTGGATAAATCTGACCGTTCTGAATGTTTGGAAAATATATTCCTCAAAGCTTCAAGTAGTACTAGGTTGAGCTTGTCTACCGTATGGATACCAGACGTTGATGTAAACTCGTGGATTTAAGATGCTTCTCACGTACGAAACTGCAACGTTACGAAGCCTCTCTGGAAAAATTAAGCTTCAATTGCATTTAGAAGAAGTACTAGATTAAGTATTTGTGGTACAAGCGAACAAATCGAACCGAAGAAGAAGCTCAATAACGAGAACATTATACTGCTCAAGTGTATTACTGGACCTATACAAGGAGAGGTTTCCAGGATTTTGATGGGTGCTGATGTTATGGAAACTGTTGAGCCAAAAAAGCGATACATTTTCATCTCTAGGCGTTGACTGAATTGCCATGGATCTCAAATAACAGAGCTGCAACATTGCAACAGCCTCCTGACAAATAGGAAAATCAGAACGCAGCGGAATTTGAAGTTATTCTGCTGAGTAATACTATAATGTCAATTTTAGCTTGTGTAGTACTAGATTAACCAGAGGAGCGAGATATTAATTGTTTAGGGACTTTGACCCAACAAACATCAATGCTGAATAACTGTTTGTTCAAACAAATTTGGAGAAGTTGTTCAGCTTTCTCTGCTTTGAATAACTTCTTCAAATTTCTTTGAACAAATAGTTTTTCGACATTAATGTTTTCTGGGGAATTTGATTGTTCGAGAGTAAAGGCGCCGCAACTTGGGACTGATTTTCTCGGTCTCTGTCTCTGACTCTGCCAAGCCTACTGGGCAAAACTATGCTCAAGTCTCTCCAACATGAATTACTAGATTCAGATTCAGATTGGGCATGAAGTACTAGATTCAGATTCAAAACTTGCCGAAATGGAAATTGAATAAATAGTTTTTGAACTAGAGATGTATGTTCTCATTATGTACCACAAGATTTGAATGAGGAAATTTATTTATTTTCCTTTAACTTTATTTGAGAATTGGAAGCTCTTCCATGTGTAAACCGTCATATTTGAAGCATCATATTGCATTTCACTTCTAGAGGTTATCCAAGCTTTTCAATTTTCATATTTTACACGTGTGGTACTAGAGCTGGTTTTCTGACCTTCAAACTTTTTATTGTATACCTGTCCATATTTCAAGTACAAGATTTGTAATATTAAATATCCGGAAACGCCTAGCAACGTTTCGGTAATCTCGTGATTATTCAGATGGATGATGTCTCTGGCAAAGTTAATTGACGGTGGTAGAATTTCGAACTTCAACCACCAGGCGGTTCCAGTGAAAATAATAACTATATAATACCAACAATCAATATGAAACTAGTGATTTGAATTTGGTTCACTGTTGTAGAACCCCTTGGTCCGAAGTACACCTCGCAGCCTGCACCTTGCAATACATTCTTGCTCCTTTCGGTACTATAATCTTTGGTATGTTTTGACTTGCTGGGTTATTTTGACATCATATTTGAGAGCGTGTTCGTGTGAGTTACGTTATCAGGGGCGAATTATGACCCTGGGGACCGATGTGCTGGTACTTTCTGATTCTATCAATTTTCTTCTTGCCTATCCAGCCCATATAGGATACTAATGGTGAACGCAGGATATGGGATTCAGCCGAATTCGAATCAAACATCTGTTAGTCTAGCCGTTTAGAATGTCTATTCGATGAACCGAAAAAATTACCCATCTTTAGAATGACGCCATTTTGAATCTATCAAACCAAACAATATAGAAGACAACCGTTCACAAATCAATACCTTACGCCAGTTTGGAATCTAAGATGGCTGGAGAAAAATAAAAGTTACGGCCATATGTTGCTGATTTTGGTTCTGAAACCATGCAGTGCGAGTAGGCCCTACTGGAATTCAACATAACGACTCGTTGACGCTGATTTTGGTCCAGGAACCACGAATTATTCAATCTATAGATCGATTGAAAATCGATAACCAACTTCATTTTAGAAATAAAGATTCCAGATTGTGGCCGTATGACGTTGATTTTGGTTCTGAAACCATTTTAAAATTGGTACTTATAGATCGGACTTGACAAAAAAAAACATCAGAAATTTGTGTCCGACTCTAATTCGGAATCAAAGATGGTAGACCGAAACTCAAGACTACGGACCAGCGGTGCTGATTTTGAACCTGAAACCATGCAATATTTGACGAGCAGTCACAAATCCAATATGGTGACCAAAAATTAAGATAGTGCCCCTTGAATTAGATTTTGGTTCCAACACCGTTTTAAAAACCAAGAACAAAACGGAAACAGACCACCAGCATTCTTTTTTTTCTAAAAGATTGTTATTAAAGGTTTACTGATGGTTTAATAATGGACGAAAAATAAAAAAAATAATGCTTCATATAAAACATTGCTCAACCCCACGAAGTACTAGATTGTGATATGAACCTCTATGTGTGAAATGTGCGGTTTAATTTTGAAAAAAAAGTGGAACTAAACACTGTGTTACGTTTTAAATATTTCATAAGAAAAAGGAGTATTTTAATGTGAAGTACTAGAATAAACAGCTAAATGATACCAAGCCAAGTGTCAAAATCAAAACGGAAAAAAAATATTCGCAATGAACTAGAATTATGGGTTTCTAGTTGAATGCCAACGATTTCACAGCACGTAAAATAAACTCAATTTTACCCAACAAAAATGTACTAGAACTGATTCTAACGCTTTTGACATTTAATTTGCTTTCCCCTGCAACACAACGAACGTTCGAAATCCCACAACAAATTTGTTTCACCGGTCCGTGGAAACAACGGTGGCACCAGGTGCAGAGTAGTGGCACAAGATAACCACCGAGCGGCTCCACCTCCAGCGGTTTGCGGTGCACTCATATAGCCAACCGACAGACCATCGCCGTTTTTAATGCTCACTTTGGCGTGTTCCTTTTGCCAACAATAACCGAAGGAGAATTCCCAGTTGCGTGATGCGCGCCCGGTCGCCGTCATCTGAAGCGTGCGGGTCGGTAATAATGCCGAGCTGTTGTGCCCGTTCGTTGGCTAGCAGCACCGGAATGAAAGGATTCAACAACGGGGCTGCTTCTTTTACTATTCATTAACACTGATCCCGAAGTCGTTCCCCAGAGAGGGGAGGGGGGGTGGCGGGGGACTGTGCCGGTAACAAAGTATGGATACAATAAACACACGGCTACCGGTGGAAAATTGGCGAATTTTGTGCTTCGTTGCAAGGAGATGAAAATTTCCATTAGAGCGCCTCCCATGGAAACTTGTTGGTGCCAATTTAGATGCGATCTATCAGAACCAAAGTTGTACTAGATTCCAATGTTTTTCCTTGTTGATAGTAGAATGGCTGAAAGGAACTTTCGGCTCCGTAAGGGTTCAAATATACAATTGAGCCTTACGATGAACTTTTCTTTTAAATCATCTTTTATCGCTGAAGTTAAAAATGCTTGAAGAAGTACTAGATCGTTTCATGCAAATACCGCAACGCCCATCAAATTTCCCCCTTACATCGGGAAAAACCGACACCTGTACCGACTTTTATCTTCCACATACCACACCAGTGACATATCGATTTTCGGCCCCACGAGTCGTCCTATGACACATGTCAACACACACTCTTCACCCCACTTTCGGAGTCTCTTTGTTGAGTGACACCGATTGTGATATAGGTAATGCGAGTGTGCGGCATGGTGTGGTGTAACTGTTCCCCCCCCCCCTTGCCACCCCATGCTCCATTTCCATCCCGCTACGACACGAAATATTGCATTATTTTCCACAGTTAGTAGTTCAAGACGTTCGGCGAAGAAGATGAATGCTGCAAAGAAATTCTTGTCGTCGGCGCACTTAAGATGATTCTCTTCTGACAGACGGGTAGACATACCGAGACAGACAGACTACCGAGTCGTCATCGTCGAGAAAAATTGCTCTTGTTTTACATGAACTGGCAAGATACATGTTTCGCCACCATTTCCACTTTGACTGATCCAGTTTCGATTCGATGGCCGCTAGGCATGACAAAAAGCACCATCCGTCTCCATCGCTGCTGCGTTGCTCGAAAACCGCAAAATTCCCACAGGGCAGCTCATGTCGACTATTAATTAACTCATCAGCGGGAAATCGCGCTGCACTTGTCATGTGTCTGCGTGGGAGTGTGCTCGCACTATCGTTGCATCGCTTCGACGACAACGGATAGGTATTCAGAGAAACATATTCATTTGAAGTAAACACAAGTATGAATATTTAACAAGGCTTCCAACAACGGTTCGCCGAGCCGTGTTTTCTCCTGACATCAGCTTCTGCTGCAGAGGGAAAGCGGATTCTCGGAATAATTGAAGCAGTCGTCGTTTGATATATGCTCACGAGCAGATGCACGGCTCTTGGGACTGGTACGGAAAATAGTTAGGTATTTTCATTCTAGGAAAACAAGTTAGTACGAACAAGGGAGAGAATAGCCATTCTTTCCGGGTTCATGCGAAATTTTCTTTTAAAGGAAAAATTATCTTACAGCAAAATAAACCGGTTTGAAGCTTTGGTGTTTCATAAATAATATATTCTAGTACTACGGTTTAACATTTCAAGATTTCAACTTGGGCAAAAGAGCCGTTGACATCTAGTACTTCGTTAAAAAATCGACCCAGTTTCGTGATGACGAAATTCAATTTAAAGATTAATCGAAAACTTTTGCTGCATTAGGGTTTGATATGAAGTCTTAATGAAGTACTAGAGTACTAAGGAAATACGCTTCCCTTATATTATTCGTAGATATTTTATCAAATTTTTCGCACCATTTTATCACATTTTTTAAAACCTTTTGGAATTCACTAAAATTGCCATGCGCCTTGTCAAGCTTAGCTTGGTAAGGACCTTGAAACTTGTTCGATAGAAATTGCCTAAAAGGTTGAATAATGGACGAAAAAAAAAATCATATAAACATTGCTCAACCCCACGCAGTACTAGATTGTGATACGAACCTCAATGTGTGAAATGTACGGATTCATTTTGAAAAAAAAATAATATGTGGAATTAAACACTGTATTGCGTTTCAAATATTTCTCAAGACAAAGGAGTATTTTAATTTGAAGTACTAGAATATTGATGTGTATCAAACTCCTAGATGATACCACGCAAAGTGTCAAAATCAATATGAAAAAAATAAATTAACTAGAATAATGGGTTTCTAGTTGATTGCAAACGATTTCACAGCACGTAAGAAAACTCAATTTTACCCAACAAAAATGTACTAGAACTGATTCTAACGCTGTTGACATTTAATTTGCTTTCCCCTGCGACGAAGGAACTGACTTACGTTCGCAATCCCACAACAAAATTGATTTCCCGGTCCGCAATGGATGCTATTACTCAAGTCCTCTTGAGTTACCAGGTTTATTGGGTAATCCCTAATGTTCATCTAGATTTCCCAAAGCTTTAGTTCGCGGAAATCTTGTAACCGGTTTTCTTAAATTCAATGCGATATAGATTCCAAAGTTTTAACAAAAGAACTTCTGAGTTTGATTCTTATGCCTTCTGGATCAAGCCACGTCCTTAGAACTGGTTCTTGATCAAATCATAAGAAGAAGGTCCATAAGTTCATATAGGAACTTATGGACCTTCTTCTAGCTTATGGAAGAACTTATGGAAGGAACTTATGGACCTTCTTCTAGCCCACCTAGTTCATATAGGAAATCAATTCAACTTCTCCGGTATAGACGTCTCCAAAATTCGTCCAAATTTATTATGAGCAATATTAGAGGAAAGAAGTCGCTTTGGGATGAATTCTTAGTTCAATGAATACTGTGGGTGGTCTTCTATAATACCTGCAATCTGTAATGGATTGCTTTCAAAGATGTTCCATTAATTTAATAGATTGATAAAAGTCTGCTCGACGCTATAGCTTTTCAACCTGCTTCTCTGTATGATCAGATTCCACTTGAGGTGTAGATCTAGAAACTCGGTCTAGAAAGCTCATTGGACAACCACATTGAGGATAGGTTATGTTTTTGGAACATCAAAATGATTCCAAGTCATCAGGATCTTCTTGATTGGAAAGCCGTTGGTCCCGGCCAATGAGATGATGGGTTCGATTGGTAGAATCCATGTCGTCTCCCTGACGTGACGAACCAGCCTAAGGCTAAAAGTTACGTCAATACGAAACAAAAACAACAACAACAGCAACAGCATTTTGCTTATTCCGAGGTCTGCATTACTGTGACATTACGAAGTTCTGCTTTATGCTTTCCTTGAAGCTCCATACACTCCGTAATTCTTACGAGCTTGCCAAAGAAATCATAGAAATTTCCATAGATACTTTTTCAACTCAAACTTATCTTCCGGACTCCCAAGCAAAGTCTTCCGTACTCCAAAGAAAAGTCTTTCAAAATACCAGGAGATATCTTCCAGACTCATTGGAATCCGGAGAACTTCTCCCAGTTAAGATACTCGCAGGGGAAGTCTTCCGGATTCCCATGGAAAGCTATCGGGCTCCCATAGGAAAAAGTCTTCTGGACTCCCAGGAGAAATGTTCCAGACAACCAAGGGAGGTCTACCGGGCTCCCAGCGAATGCAACGGACCCCCAAAGGAAGTCTTTGGAACGGCTAGGAACTCATCCAGATTCACAACAGAAGTCTTTCGGACTACCAAAGGAAATCTTCCGTACAAGTAGGGGAAGTCTTCCGGACTCCCAGGGGTAGTGTTTCACTCCAGGAGAAATTCTTTTTTACTCCAGGAGAAAAGTTTTTCAAAATAACTGGGAATGTGTTTCAAAATACCAGGGAAAGTCTCGAAAAAAAAGGAAATCTTTTCCAGGCTCGTTGGCATCCAGAGATCTTCTCTCAGGAAAGCTCCCCCGGACTCCCAGGGAAAGTCTTCCGGACTTCCAGGAGATGTCTTCGGATTTCCAAGGAAAGCTATCGGGCTCCCAGAGGATGTCGTTTGGACTCCAAGAAAAAGTCTTCTGGACTCCCCGGGGGAAGCCTTCCGGACTAGCAAGGGGTAGTATTTCACTTCAGGGGAAAGTCTTCCTTTCCCAAGGGAAGCGTTTCGAACTCGAAGATGAAGTCTTCTGGGTTCCCAGGAAAAGTCTTCCAGGATCCACGGGGAAGTTTCAGGGCTCACAGAGGGAGTTCTTCAGGAAGCCAAAGCAAAGCCTCCCAGATTCCCAAAGATTGTTTTCCAAAATAACAGGGAATGTCTTCCAAAATACCAGGGAAAGTCTCTAAAATACCAGGGGATGAATTCCCCCGGGGTAAGCTTTTCGGACTAGCAAGAGATGTCTACTGGGTCCCAAGGAAAGATATCAGCCTCCAAAGGGAAGTCTTTGGGACTCCTAGGAAGTCTTCCGGATTCCCAGAAGAAGTCTTTCGGACTCCCCGGATTTGCAAAGGAAATCGTCCGGACAAGAAGGGTAAGTCTTCCGGACTCCCAGGGTTATCATTTCACTCCAGGGAAAAGTCTTCCGGACTCCCAGGGTTAGTATTTCACTCCAGGGGAAAGTCTTCCATTCCCAAGGGAAGTATTTCGAACTCCCGGGTGAAGTCTTCTGGGTTCCCAGAGAAAGTCTTCCGGGATCCACGGCGAAGTTTCAAGGCTCACAGAGGGAAGTCTTTCGTACTTCAACGATAAGTCTTCCGGATTCCCAAAAAAAGTTTTTCAAATTATCAGGGAATGTCTTCCAAAATACCAGGGAAAGTCTTCGAAATATCAGGGGATGTAATCCAGAATCACTGGTATCGGGAGATCTTCTCCCAGGAAAGCTCCCCCGGACTCCCAGACAAAGTCTTCTGGACGCCCAAGGAAAGTCTTCCGGATTCCCAGGAGATGTCTTCCGGACTCCCAGGGGGAAGCCTTCCTGTCTAGCAAGGAAAGTTTTCTGGGGTCCCAGCGAAAGCTCCTTTGTGACTTCCAGGAAGTCTTCCAGATTCACAAGAGAATCTTCGATAGGGGAGTTGGGGAAGTCATCCGGACACCCAAGGGTAGTATTTTACTCCAAGGGAAAGTCTTCCATTCCCAATGGAAGTGTTTCGAACTCGCAGGTAAAGTCTTCTGGGTTCCCAGGGGAAGTCTTCCGGACTCGCAAGAGAAATCTTCCGGATAATCAGGGGAAGTCTTCCGGACTCCCAAGGGTAGTATTTCACTTGAGGGGTAGTATTTCACTCTAGGAGAAAGTCTTCCATACCCAAGGGAAGTGTTTCGAACTCGCAGATGAAGTCTTCTGGGCTACCAGGGGCATTTTTATGAGATCCAAGAGAAACGTCTTCCGGATTCCCGAAGAAAGGTTTTCAAAATAACAGGCAATGTCTTCCAGACTCCCAGAGGAAGTCGTTTGGCCTCACAAGAGCAGGCTTCTGAGCTAGAGCAGGCTTTCATAAGAAGTCTTTCGAACAAGCAAGGGAAGTATTCCAGGCTTCCAAGGAGAGCTATCGGGCGCCCAAATGAAGTCTTTAAGACTCCTAGGAATTTTTCTAGATTCCCAGGAGAAGTCTTTCGGACTCCCGGAGGAAGTCTTCCAAACTCCCAGCGGAAATCCTCCGACCAAGCAGGGGAAATCTTCCGAACTTCCAAAGGTAGTATCTCACGCCAGGGGAAAGTCTTCCATTCCCAATGGAAGTGTTTTGAACTCAAGGGTGAAGTGTTCTGAGTCTTCCAAAATACTACGAGTTGTTTTTCAGCCTCACTGAGAAAATATTCTGAATTCCAAGGGGTTGGCTTCTAGACTCGCAGCGGAATTCTGCCGGACTCCCAGGTAGGGTCTTTCTGAGTCCCAGGGGAAATTCTTCGGACTCACAGGGAAAATCTTCCGGACTCCCAGGGAAAGTCCTCCGGGTTCAAGCAGAAGTCGCTCACACCCAATGGAAGTCTTTCAATCCACATGGAAAGTCTTCTGGACTCGCAGGGAAAGTCTGCTGGGTCTTTCACTCCAAAGCAAAGTCTTCCACTCCCTAGGTTAGTATTTTGAACAGACAGAGGAAATCTTCTGGAGCTCCAAGGAGAGGTTTCCAAGTTCCCAGGGGATATCTTCTGGAGAACGGATTCCTCTTGAGTATGAAATCTTTCGAAGAAACAGGTATTTCGAAGGGCATGACATATAAACAATCGGAGAGACCAGTCTAGAAATGGTCCAGTTTTTCAGAGAAGTCTTTTGGAGAATTAAATCTTCCTTAAGTTTAAGTCTTTCAGAGGATTATGTCGTTCAGTAATAACTATACTTAATCCTCCAAGTGTCGAGAGCACCCATAGTACTAAAGATTATGCTTTACCGAGAACAAAATTTCCCAGGAATAAGATTTGATTTAAATTGTCAGATCTTCAAGAGGCCAAGTCATTCATGAGAAGAAGTATTCCAGAGGATGAATTTTTCAGTTTGACAGATGATGAAGTTCTTAATAAAAAATCTTCTCCATCGGTCAACGAATTTTAGAGTCTCTACAATAGTCATTCTGCTCCAGAAGACGAACTCTTGCGAAGAACTACGTTTTACTGATGTGGCAGCTTCTGTCTGAGCTTTTTGAAGAGAACCTAAGATTTCTAGAGATTCAAGTCTTCTAGGAAAAGATTTCCACTGCAGGAAACCATCCAATTTAAAACAAAAAGTCGATGTCATTTACAGAAAATCATGAACAGGTCAAAGCCTTCCATAGTTTTTCATTTCCAAAATTGTCCAGAATGCGAAGTGGATTTTGTTCAAAAGACCCACTTTTTAGTGGAAGTCATTTTCCAAGACGATGCAGTCGTTCATAGAAAAAATATGCTGCAGGTTAATGTCTTTCAAAGACCAGTCGATGAATTCACCAATGAAGTCTTGTAAAGGCCAACACTTATCGGAGACTAAATAACTCTTCCCGGGGTAGATTTTTTTGGTGAGTAAAGTCGTTCTGAGAGAGTAATTTTCAAGAGAGCTAAGTCGTCAAGAGATCTTAAAATTTCAGGTTTCTCTGATATTTTTAATGTTATGTTATGCTGTTATAATATGTTGGTCAGATTATTTCAAAAACATGCCGCACATCAATGGTCTTGAGATCCCTCCTGAATTTTGAGGACTTCTCTGAAGTTCAGTGTACCGGTCAGAATATTTGAGGACTTCTCTGAAGTCCCGTGAATTCCTTTGAAGTTTTGTAAACTTTTAGGAAGTTCCGATAACTTATGTGAAGTTCCAAGGACTTGAAGATTCGTGAACCACTCTGAAGTTCCGCTAACGTTTCTGAAGTCCCAAGGATTTCTCGGAAGTCCGGTTAACTTCTCTGAAGTTTCAAGGACATCTCTGAAGTTTTGAGGATTTATCTGTAGTCTCGAGGACGTCTCTGAAGTTTCGTGGACTTGTCTGAATTTCTCTCAACTTCTAGAGGGTTATCTGAAATTAATGGGACTTTATTGCAGCTTCGAAACATTACTTAGGTTCGCGAGACTTTACTGGAGTTTTCTGGAATTCAGTTTTCTCACTTCTCAGAATTTTATAGAAGTTAACTTCACTGTGATTTAACGGACATCCCCGATGTCCTTGAAACTTCACTGAAGATTTTTGGACCTGCATGAAATTCTGATATGAGGACTTCTCTGAAGATCCATGAATTCCTTTGAAGTTTCGTGGATTCCTTTGAAATTTTCAAAAACATTGCTGAAGTTCCATGAACTTTTCTGATGTTCCAAGGACTTGAAGATTCGTGAACCACTCTGAAGTTCCGCGAACGTTTCTAAAGTACCAAGGATTTTTCTGAAGTTACGAGGACTTTTCTGATGTTTCGTGAACTTCCCTAAATTTCTCTAAACTTCTCTGAAATTATATAGGGTTAACCTCTTTGAAGTTCCGCGAACGTTTCTGGAGTTCCGAGGATTTCTCTGCAATTTTGAGGACTTCTCTGAAGTTTCGTGGACTTCTCTGAAGTTTTGTGTTGTGAAATTTATGAAACTTTATTGCAGCTTTGGAACTTTACTAAAGTTCTCGAGACTTAACTGAAGCTTTCTGGAATTTAGTTTTCTCAGTTCTCAGGATTTCATAGAACTTAACTTCAGTGTAATTCAACGGACATCCCTAATGTCCTTGAAACTTCACTGAAGATTTTGGAACTTGCATGTAATTCTGATCTGAGGACTTCGCTGAAGTTCCATTAATTCCTTTGAAGTTTCGTGGATTCTTATAAAGTTTTCAAAACTTCCACGAGTTCCAGGGACTTGAAGATTCGTGAGCCACTCTGAAGTTCCGCGAACGTTCCTAAAGTACCAAGAATTTCTCTGAAGTTTCGAGGACTTCTCTGACGTGGCGTGGACTTCTCTGAATTTCTCTAAACTTCTCTGAAATTATACAGGGTTATCTGAAACTTGTGGGACTTCAATGCAGCTTTGGAATTTTTCTGAAGTTTTCTGGAATTCAGTTTTCTCAGTTCTCAGGATTAATAGAAGTTCTTTTAACTTCACTGTAATTCAATGGACATCCTTGATATCCTTGAAACTTCACTGATGGGACTTGCATGTGGTTCTGGGCTCTTTTGTGACATTTTATGGACTCTTCAGCAGTTTTTTGGGCTGCACTCAAATTCTCGGGACTTTTTTGAAGATCCCGGAACTTGGTTAAAGTTACACTTTTTTTTTTAGTTTGAGCGTTGGTCAAACAATCGATTTCCGTATTTTGCCTAACAATTTTGAGTAAAAAATTTTGAGTTGCCACAAATAATTAAAGTGTGATAGTGTGGACACACTATTTTGCAAACAGCATTTCTTGGAAAAACTTGAAGAGACACATATTTGGCGTTTTGTCAAACAGTCTGATATTAGCTTAACAAACATTTTCTCCAGTTGTTTGAATACTATTTTCCAACAGGATTATCGGTACGTATACGGATTCCAATGCATCGTTTCTAGTCATAAAGGATGCATCCAGCAGTTTCCTCTTAAGAATTCATAAGAATTTCTTTCTCCAGAAATCTGTATAACTCATCATTTTCAATACACTCATAATTATATGTTCACGACTCCACGGACTCAAATTCAGTTCCGTAAAATTAAGAATGCTTAACTCCGCTTTAAAACGGGATGCATTTCCGTGCCGTCTACCACCGATGAACCGGAAACCGATCATCCGTAGCTCGAATGGGATTGCCAAATGAAAACATCGCCACCGAACCAATAAAAACCCGGAAGCCACCGGAATGCAAACACGGATTGACGTGTCGATAATTGGATGGTTGGTTAATTAAATTCGACCATTCACAATTCACCATTTTATCCATCACTCTGCGTTGAAGCCTGCAAGAAAAAAAAATCCCCGGATTGTGTACCTGTTTGCTGGTGCTTATTAAAATTGATTTCCCAAACATCGAAATCGTCGGATCATGTTCCGACCATTTTCCGAAAATCCCGTCACCGGCTGCCGGAGAAATGCTACGGAGTACTACGAGACGTGTTCTACCTCGTTGCGATCAATCAATTTCCCGGGAGTGAACGAAAAAAAAAGCCATTCTCAAGGCGTTTTCCTTATCGCAGAACTTCCACCCCGGCAAACAAGCAAACAGTCGCCGAGCGAGGTATTGCTCCTTAGTCCCCTAATCCCCGGCAGCTTAGTCGCGGAATTATGTCGCGCTTTGTTTGTGCGGAGAGACTCAAGCGGGAGCAACAGGCTTCCCAATTCGGCTGCTTCGTTTTTTGGTACGTTTGTTCTCCCCTTCCCTGGCCCCAATTTGGGGTGGAAAAAAAAGATATGAGAGAAGATGGAAAATGCCAAGAAGCGTCAGTTTAATAAAGCATTATCTTTATACACTGACACTGAGCGTTTGTTCCAGTACGGTTTTTTTTTTCGTTTTCGTTTCGAAGGGGACACGTTCCTTAATTTTTGTTTTCGTCCTCTAAAGTCCTTCTTTTACGACGGAAGGCAAGATTGGTGGCTTAGCCAGCGTCGGTCGGTTGGTGGAAAACAATTACATTCCACCCATCTCGTCGCCCCGAGGGAGGATGCCACCGGTGGGTTCGGCTGGGAATAAATGACTTTGAGGCATTCTCACGAATGTTGCCAAATGCTGACCGCC
This sequence comes from Aedes japonicus, assembly GCA_034211315.2. Taxonomy (NCBI): domain Eukaryota; kingdom Metazoa; phylum Arthropoda; class Insecta; order Diptera; family Culicidae; genus Aedes; species Aedes japonicus. The sequence goes on from JASCZW010000263.1 coordinate 78,447, forward strand.
AACAACATCGTAATGACGAGGGTTAATTTGAGAAATTTCCCTGTCGGGCCTGCGAAGACGGAAGCGGAAAAGAACAAACGAGCAGGGAGGCGGGCATTCAGTTTTACGCTTGTCATTTTCATACACGGCTCACGCGAGTCCTTTTTTTCTGGGGCACTTTTGGGTGGGTTTTTTTTTGAAGAAACCGTTGTTAATCTTTAATGGAGATTTAATGCTGGCACTGAGCGGTCTTTTGTTTGGTTTCTATTAAGAGGGGACGTTTGTGGAAATTGTTTGCGGAATGAAGATTTCAATTTGAGGTTTTTTTTTTAAAAAAAAAGGAATCAATTAGCAGTCACTGAATGTCATTTGACATTCATTTGACAGTGTTTTAACTGTCAAGTTACATGCAAATAGAACAGAGCGATTGCAGTTTATGAAGTATTCATCAAGTGAATGAGAATCAACCGACTTCTTAAGTGAATGTCAAATTCTTTGTCGATCAATGAAATTCAGCTTAAGAGAGAATGCCAACTGTGGCTCATATGCAACGTTGCTTTTCTGATTTGCGTCAAGGCGGTGTCAATCTAGTCTCGAAACACTAGATTTACAGATAGTCTGTTGATCGAAAGTTAAGAAAATATTCTGTGGATGGGTTGTGCACTGCACGAGGTGCACATATGGACCAGACGGTATTTGACGGAAAAATATGTAATGACAACCCCAGCCATACGCCAGTCAAACTAGACCATTGAATCAGCTCACCAACATTGTAGCAGGCCTATACTTCCTTTCACAAGCCTAAGACCATTTGCAATAGGTCTCTTTTAAACGATTGAAAGCTCACCTGGAAAGAGAAAAAGAAACAGAAAAATATGTTAAAACGATGAAATTTTGAGATTAAAAATTCGAGACATATAGACTTTAATCACTTTGATCATATTGTAGAGCGACAATGCCGAGAGCCCCGAAAATGAGTGCTATAAATGTTGAAATTATGAGCAAATCAGCATAATTTAGGCAGAGGGCTTCTAATTTTAAAAAATGTCGACTAGGACACATGAGTCTAACTCAGTGATAAAGTTTTTTTGATTCAGCCACACGCACTCCTCGATTCCCCTTTAGCGACTGAGTAATTTCACATTATACAAAACTGAGGACAACATTCTACGCAATAGGTTTATGCCAACCGGACGAAACATATAAACTATTCTTGTTCTATATTTGTCGAAATATTCGGCAGCCAATGACACACATAAACAGGAAAAGGAGGGAAGAAACAGCATCCTAACTGTTGGTATGAATCGTGTATCAAGCGTTGTTAAAACCACTCTAGTAGCACACTTGTTGCCATTCGGTTGAGATAACATAAATATGACTAGCTAAGTGATAATCAAGTTACTACAACTAATTATGATCGTACTGTGCTACATGGGATTGTATTCACAGTGAAGTAAGCCCCTACTCACATATAGAGGCCCAACGGCATCTTTATCGTTGGTTCAAATCAGTATACATATTTAAACTTATATTTGTGAATCTCTTTAAAACCAACTAAATGGAGAATATTCTGAAAACAAAGATAAACAAGAACTTAGCGAAACGTTAACTACAATGGACCCTGCTGCCAACCCAACCATTCAATTCAATGTCCTACCTGAGCAGGAGACAACAACATATGAATTCCTAGTTTTGATCTTGATAACTGGCCTTGGTATTGAAGGGCTCAGATTAAGAGGTATAATACCTAAACAAAATACCAAATAAGTGCAAGCAAAATATCTCCCAAATTACAAAACTTGTTTTTTTTCGGATACTTGTTCATACCTACCTCTTAATCTAAGCTCTTTAATACCAAGTTCAGTTTTCAAGTTATTCGGTCCTGCTCGGGTATGTTCGTATGTCTTTATTCTTATAGTCGAGTCAATTTAAGCCAGCAAAGAAATGTCAAGGAAAAAACAGAAGATGAGCATCGGAATGAACTTGGACATATTTTCTTAATCTGGAATGGACTCACCAAGTTCCAAATTTCTTTGGAAAATGGAATTGATGATATTCTTCTTCTTGCTTTTTTTTTGACTGCGTTGCCGATATTTCAACAAGAATAACTTCATCATGATTCTTAGTTTGGTATTCTCCCAAACGCGGGGTAACGATCAATGATGATGTTGTTTAGGAAGGAAATAATTTCTCATCACCATGAGGCTCCAGGAGGGGACTGCAATTTTTGCTAGTACAAAGAAGTAAAAGAGAAGGTATTGATAGTTCCGTAAGAGCACGGTAGGCTGTGGAAATTTAAGAGAAGTAGTTTGAAATTGAGCGTTGGGCATTTGAAAAGTAGTTTTTCGAAACAAGCACACAATAATTTAATGGTTGGATGGTACGTTTACGCAGAAGTTGCAAAGAGTAGCTTCTTAAGAAAGAGTGATGGGAAGAGGAGAATGATTTTTAGTCTCCCACCGAATTTTTGTATTTAGCTCGGATTTTTCGTATTCCGACTGTTACTGTTTCTGTGGAAATTTTCCGGCGCATCCACATCTCATAGGAAGAAGATATTGGGCTGAACATATCTTCATCTTCTTTTTCGCTATTTTTTTATTCCTTTATTTTCAAGATTTGCAGCTCTGGGCTGGTTCATCTCGCATCGTAGTCACTCAAATACCTTTTGGGGTAAGCAAATGACCACAACAAAATATACTAATTACTAAACAACATATAACGGAGAAAGGGTGGGACCATCAGGGCACCCAAGAGAAACGATTTGAATAGGGAGCGTGGGACTGCCTCCTCCCTATTGTTAACCTTTCGCGGAACGAGGGTGCATCCATCCGACCCCATCTATTGGGTTTAGTATGTCAACCGAGGGCTCGATTCTAGTGCTGTGAGTGTGAAATTGTTTTGGGAAGGAGATTCTTTTCCCTATATTCGCGGGTTTCACGTAAGTGCCACTGATTACGAATCCGCCCAAACGTTTTAGGAGTTTAACAAAGGAGCTGGGCGATCTCACTACAACAATAGAAGCCTTCGCTTTCAAAAAACACTTCTACCAGCGTATTAGTAGAACGATTTTAATTGGAAAACTACGAAAATTTAAATTAACAGTTCACTTGATCTCTTTTTAAAAAATAAAAAAATGAAACACTTTTTCAAACTATCATTAGTAAACGCGAGCAAATTCCGTTGAATTCCGAAATAGAAAGCTTAGCTTTTCACAGATAAACCTATTTCGAATGCAATTAACAGACTTCTTCAGTGTCGAGTGCTCGACTCTGTAAATCGCAGACGAAATAGTCCCACCTGTCATAAGATGAGCTTGCTATTTTGAATTTTTTAGATTTTTTTTTAGAAATAACCATGTGACGTGTCCTGATCATGTTAGTTTTGTTAGGAACTTAAACGTTAACTAGAAAATGAGAAGAAAAATTAGTAATTCCAACTACCATTATCGCTTATCTTGACAGATACGCGTATTTCGTCTACGATATGCAAACTTCTTCAGTGTACTAATACTCGATCCTCGTGGTCTAGGAATTTTTCGTTAAGGAAAATTTCTCGACTCCCTGGGCATAGCGTATGATTGTGCTTGCCACACAATCATACTTATGCAAAAATGGTACCTGGTATCGAAAGCTCTCAATTAATAACTGTGGAAGTGCATCTAGAATACTAAGTTGGGAGCAAGCAATAAGCTTATTGTGAAAACAATAAGCTTGAAATGCTAAAGAAGAAGAAGTACACGACACTGTATTACACATTGTAGACGAAATACGCTGCAGTTACATGAAAGGAAGAGGCTCACGAGAAGACGATGTCAGCCTCCCATCTCGAGTTCAGATCGACGGTGATGAAATCGAGACAGTAGACGAATCAGTGCATTTGAGCCATTGGTGACCGACGACAACGACACCAGTAGAGAAATTAAAAGGGGTATTATGTCTGGACAACGTCCTTACTTTGGGCTCCGAAAGACGCAACGATGGAATAGAGTTTGCCGTACCACGAAGTTGACCATCTAGAAAACACCATGCAGTTGATCGTCTACAAAATCATCTACGGCCAAAAGAGCAACGGACACTGGGTGCATTTGAACGGAAGGTGCTGCGTACGATCTACGGTGGAGTGCAGATGGAATACGGAACGTGGAATGAACTACGAGTTGCATCAGATTTTGGAAGAACATATCATCGTTCACACCGCAAAAATCGGCCGACTACGATGGGCTTGGCACGTCCTAATAATGCCAGAACGGATCAAGCGGCACAAGAATTATAGGCGCAAAGCGAGCAAGGTGGATCGATCTAGTGGAAGGCGACCTACGCACCTTCCGCAGACTGTGAGGCTAGCGAATTGCAGCCATGGACCGAGCGATTTGGAGACGATTTTTATGTACAGTGATATTACGTACAGATATTCAGCTGTTGCATGTCTTTAAATATTAGCACCGATTTGAACCAACGGTAAGGGTGCCATTGTGGCTACTGACAAAGTGTGAAGATGGTTTACTTCATTGGGAAGTTTTTTTTTTGACTACAATGAATAGCCGCATTGAACTGATTGGTGATTGGGGTCAAATACAAACTGTGATAATACTTATCCGTTGTGAAGACAAGGCTTTAATAACGCTTGAATGTCAATTTATACCACCAGTAAGGATTTGGGGCCACTCACAAAGTGTGATGGTGGTTTTTGATTGGGAGGACAAGGTTATTCAAAATGTTCGAAGGTCAATATGAACCGATTCAAATCAACAGTAAGGATGCTGTTGGGGTCACTCACAAGGTTTGATGGTGATTCAATTCATTGGGAAACAAACGAGTTTTTTGAACTTCACTTAAATTAGCTTACAAGGACTGTGAATACTGTGAAAGGTGCCAAGTACTCAACAAGCTCCGTTTGAGATTAGAATTTCTTAGCGACTTCATAAGTAGTCTTTTTTTCATATTGTTATACTTGAACCGGGGCACAGAAAATTAACTTGTTATCATAACATTGCTTTTCAAATTAATATTCGAATTTACTCTCGAAAAGAAGCCCAATGCAAGGGATTTGAGAAGGTTTATATTTGTTCAAACACTGGTCGAGAGTTTGATTGCCGATTTAGATAGCTATCATTTTCTGATATATTTTTTTGTCTCTTTGGATAAATATCGTCGAAATAAAACTTCTTAAGACGGGTCTCCGAACACAGAGAAAAATAATGTACTTTAACAGCCGCCTTCAATTTCCCCTCGTTTAGTTCCAAGCCAAGAGAGCCGTAGACAACGAAATTGTTAGCAATATTTCATGTGCCATACAACAATGTTTGCAATCTTTCACACAACAGGCTAGATTCAGGCGTTATCTTGCTTAAATTTAAATGAAATGTCATATTATACTGACATATCTAGCATTTCCTTTATGTGCATTAGATAACGCAGAAAATTCTTTGTTTCTTTTTATCTTTGAAAGACGCTCCGATCTAACACAAATTAGCGCACTAGGCAGTTGACAAATCCGAAAATCTTGATTCGACCGGCAGTCCTATACGTTAAAAAAAACATTCACGTAGGAACAACGCGCCCTTGGAGTGCCTTGGAACAGAAGATGCAGAGTACACTCTACGATGAAATCGAAGACTGAACGTGAAGCAATTGAGTTACTGGGAAGAACTGCCACCGATAAAATCGCTCGAATATGATGGACTGGGTATGTCGGTTACACAGTTCGAAAAAGTAGCGCGAATTTATGTTCAATGAATGCATGAACATTAATGGAGCGTCACAAAACATTAAAATTTGCATTAAACATCGTGTAAAGTTTTGGGACATTGCATTTATTGCCCAGAATATTGTATGCAAAAACTTACCTTTGATACAGATATTTCCTGCAAGTTGATGCTTCGTGTGGAATGAAACACGATTCTACATGCCCTGATATTTACATCACAATGAAAATTAAGATTTTTGTTCTGTGTAGGATGTCGTATAACGCATATAAAAGGAATTTACGAATGAAATTTTCAATTTTTGATAGTTATCTTTAGTCATTCGCTCAATTTAAATTTGCGCTCCCACCCTGGTCCCTCACTGCATTACCCACAAAACACTTACCCAATCTACTAAGTAAGCGAAAACACAACACCAATAATGTACCGGATCAGCTCTGTACAAGCTGTTTCTAGCTCATCCCTCCTCTCTTCCTCAGCACACAGCCAGGAGGGGGCGTTGTTATCATCGTTTCAATATTTACACTCGGTCGTCTCTGCTTGCCACAAAGGCAACATTGCAGGCAAAATCTATTCCGATCGATCCGGTCGCCCTGTGGGGAGCCACAAAGAAGTGTGATGACAATTTTCTGCCCAACCGAACCGGCGGCCCCGAGTTCTACGGAGAGTCATAAAAGGTCTTGTTTTTCGGTCGGTCGGATGAAAATTATCTCTCCACTCTGGGGCCTTGTCTTGCTCAAGCTCTTTGGCTAGCAAAATATGTACATTTTAACGGTGCTTCTGCTAAATGGAAGTGAATCGAGATCGGCTGCCGGTTGGACCGAGGGTGTCGGAATTATGTAGATAAGATAAGGTTATTAATATTGCAGAATGTAATCAATACCCGTTCGGGGAAAAGGGGTGGTGTCGGCGGCGGTGGCAGCGGTGGCCTAAGGAATCAACATTAAAGATCGAGAAGGGAAGTCTGCGGAAAATTAGCAAAACAATAACAGCTTCTGTCGACGCACGGAACAATCGTTTAAATATTACTCCGAAGCCCGGAGGCCTCCGGCATTCTCGCTGAGGCAGGGAAGGTGGAATTTATGCTGTTTGAGAAATGATAGCAATTTTCGGATTCGACGAAAGCGGACGGGATTTTTCACCTTTTGACAGATGAAAAATTGGAGGGAATTTCGGCGTTTTTGGAATGCTGACGAGGACGGGGGGACTTCTCTGTTTTGGAATCGCACCTCTTAAACAAACTGTACGACAAACCAAATCACAACCGCAATCAGCCACCTTAAAGCCTTTGCCCGGGCCTAAGCTGTAATCGATTCCCGCCTCCCTGTGCCGTTGGTAGCAAATGGAAATTAATAGCCTCCAATTCCGGGCTCTGGGTTTCCCGAGCCAATCGAAACCAATCCGGGAACTGCTGAGCGCACCGTGAAATAAGTCCCGGAATTCGACACATCAATCATAGTACATAGTAGTCACCGTCGTCGTCGTCGTCGTCGTCCTTGTCATTGCTCATATTGTGTGCAGTTATGTCGACATTCCTCCACGTGCCACTTGCCGTTGAGCCACCCGGCGCAAAACAGGATCAAGAATCCTGTTCGCTTCCTGGGACGCACGAGCCATAACCATTCATCGCTTGTCTGTCTGTCTGTCTGTCTATTTGTTAGGTTTGTCTGTCTGTCGGTATCATCACTCGACTGACTCAATGCCATGAGCAGCAGCTCACAAAACGACAAACAATAATAATAAATATTATTTAATCCCTTCTTCGGCGTCGCTCCCTCTCACGGGGATCCTTTTCCGAACGGGATCTACCAACCTCCTCGCAAACATAATAATAGAGGGAATGATGCGGAATTATGCTGATGAGAAATGAAGTCGGAATCAGGATGACGACGGCGGCTTATGGGAGTGGGATGGGGGGCGGGGCGGTCGCAAGCTGAGAATGAAAATATTATCCCTTTTGCCGAGGATGGGCCCCGGAAACGTGTGTCGGATTGCGCGAATCTCTTCACCCCGGCTCCCGCTTCTTGGGAACGCGAAAACTGGAACAGGAACAGCAACAATGTAGGGGGCGCGCGAGCGATGCGATGGAATGTGCCGTGATTTTTCCAAGGGAAGATTTTCTTCTTCTTTTTGTTTGGTTTGTGAGCAACATGTGATTGTGTAATCTGCGGCAGGTGACGTTGAAGGTGGGAAAGCTATAGGAAAATGGTTGATTTTGTGGGATAAAATGTGGTTGAAAATTATGAGAGACATTGGAAAGTCGTAATTGGAAAGCTTTCTTCCTGATTGGTTCTCTGATTCTCAGAATTATTCGGTTAGTAGTTCTCGAACAATAATGAAGTGAATATAGTAGGATTTGAAAATCACTTCCTATTCAATACACTTAAAAACTCACTTAGTTCTATTTATCAAAATGCTCAGCCAAAAATTAATCTGAATTCTTATCAATAAAATCAGCCTTTTAACTCAAAATTTACAGGCATTGTTGACCTGGGAGAAGGAAAACAGTAGAATTAAAAGAGGTCAAAGGCATATGTAGAAGGTTGTATTGATTTTCAATATTATTGGAAAATTCTAAGTGAGAAAAGTCGGAAATAATTCTAGGTGATTGTAACATCGAGAGACAAACAAGTAGGCTGCAATTCGATAAAAAGGACAAGAAGTCCAACCGACAAAATGTCCAGTGCTTTGTGTAATTTAAATCTCCGTCATTCAATATTTTGTACCTGCTACTCTCAGTTTAACTTAGCTTAAGGACAAAACTATCCAGAGGACAAACTGTCCAATGGACAAACTTTTCAGAGGACAAATTGTCTTGAGAAAAACTTGCCAGTGAACAAACTGTCCAGATTTTCAACTATCCAGAAAACAAACTGTCCAGAGGACAAACTGTCCAAAGGACAAACTGTTCAGAGGACAAACTGTCCAGAGGACAAACTGTCCAGAGGACAAACTGCCCAGAGGACAAACTGTCCAGAGGACAAACTGTCCAGAGGACAAACTGTCCAGAGGACAAACTGTCCAGAGGACAAACTGCCCAGAGGACAAACTGTCCAGAGGACAAACTGTCCAGAGGACAAACTGTCCAGAGGAAAAACTGTCCAGAGGAGAAACTGTCCAGAAGACAAACTGTCCAGAGGACAAACTGTCCAGAAGAAAAGCTGTCCAGAGGACAAACTGTCCAGAGGACAAACTGTCAAGAGGACAAACTGTCAAGAGGACAAACTGTCCAGAGGACAAACTGTCCAGAAGACAAACTGTCCAGAGGACAAACTGTCCAGAGGACAAACTGTCTAGAGGACAAACTGTCCAGAAGACAAGCTGTCCAGAGGACAACCTGTCCAGAGGGCAAACTGTCCAGAGGACAAACTGTCTAGAGGACAAACTGTCCAGAGGACAAATTGTTCAGAAGACAAACTGTCCAGGGTACAAACTGTCTAGTGAACAAACCGTCCAGAGAACAATCTGTCCAGAGAAAAAACTGTCCAGAGGATAAACTGTCCAGAGGACAAACTCTCCATAGTGCAAACTGTCTAGAGAACCAACTGATCAGAGGATAAACTGTTCAGAGGAAAAACTATCCAGGGGATAAACTACCCAGATGACAAGTGTCCAGAAGACAAACTGTCCAGAAGACAAACTGTCCAAAAGACAAACTGTCCAAAAGACAAACTGTCCAAAAGACAAACTGTCCAGAAGACGAACTGTCCAGAGGACAAACTGTCCAGAGGACAAACTGTCCAGAGCACCAACTGTCCAGAGCACAAACTTTCCAGAGGAAAAACTATCCAGAGGAGAAACTGTCCAGAAGACAAACTGTCCAGAGGACAAACTGTCCAGAAGAAAAGCTGTCCAAAGGACAAACTGTCCAGAGGACAAACTGTCCAGAGGACAAACTGTCCTGAGGACAAACTGTCCAGAGGACAAACTGTCCAGAAGACAAACTGTCCAGAGGACAAACTGTCCAGAGGACAAACTGTCTAGAGGACAAACTGTCCAGAAGCCAAGCTGTCCAGAGGACAACCTGTCCAGAGGGCAAACTGTACAGAGGACAAACTGTCCAGAGGACAAACTGTCCAGAGGACAAAATGTCCAGAAGACAAATTGTCCAGAAGACAAACTCTCCAGAGGACAAACTGTCCAGAGGGCAAACTGTCCAGAGGACAAACTGTCCAGAGGACAAATTGTCCAGAGGACAAACTGTTCAAAGGACAAACTGTCAGGAGGACAAACTGTCCAGAGAACAAACCGTCCAGAGCACAAACTGTCTAAAAGACAAACTGTCCAGAGGACAAACTTTCCAGAGGACGCACTGTCTAGAGGACAAACTGTCCAGAGGACAAACTGTCGAGAGAACAAACTGTTCAGAGGACAAACTGTCCAGAGGACAAACTTTCCAGAGGACAAACTGCCCAGAGAACAAATTCACTTAGTTCTATTTATCAAAATGTTCTTCCAAAATCAACAATGAATTATTATCAAAATAAAATCTGTCTCCCAGTTTACAGTAATTGTTGGCCAATTGGAATCCCCCAAAAGAATCAATTTGTAAATGTTTAGTAAAACAAACGATAAATTCATAACTCGTGAGACAAAATACCGAAACGATAGAAGATCGAACTGATTTTCGTGAGATGAAACGCCGAACTAATTCTAGAAGGGTTAAAGGTTCAACTTTACAGGAAGGTGAAATTAGTTCCAAAGAATACTTCTATGCCCGGTTAAATCATCTGCTTATCTCATTATTTCGTTTCACGAGAATATTTTCGAATTTTTGGTCCTTGAGAACTAATTTGAACTTATATTATGGATGGATTCAGTGAAAGAAAAAAAGTCGACTTATATTCAGTAAGACAAAATGGCGGAATGGCAAAAGATTGAATCGATTCAGGAGAAGCAACAAACGAATGGTTGAATTTATTACAATGAAACGAAAGTTAGAAAAAAATAGTGGTGGCTTATATCAGGGGTATAACCGCAAGATTCATGTAGGACCGCGCTAGCTTATAGTAATAATGGTATCGTCTAATTTATACGTATCCTTACACGTATGGTTGGTATAAAAGTTGATAAAATAGTTCTATAACTTTGCTTTGGACCCGTTTTTTAAGAATTTTGCTCCATACTGCACTTCCACAATGCTCAAAGAAGAACCAATTTGAACCATTTGTTACCCGTTTTTGAGGACCCGGATAGGGAAAACCATATTTTCGACCTGTTCAAACAGAGATTTATATGGGAGCAAAAGTTGGTCATTTTTAAGTAAAAACTTGAACTACTTATAACAATAGCACTAAATTGTCATTGATATGCAAAAAAAAAATAAGGTTTTTGATTGCAAAACTAGGAGCATTTAAAATTAACACTTCATTTGATCACTTTTAAACAAATAAAACATTGAAACACTTTTTTACAAATTATCGCTAGTATACGCCAGCAAACTTCTTTAAATTATTGCTAGCGATAATTTGAAAAAAAAAGTGTTTCAATATTTTACTTTTTTAAATGATCAAATGAAGTGTTAATTTTAAATTCTTCTAGTTTACCAATCACAATCGTTCTACTAATACGCTCAAAACAGTTTTTTAAATAGTGTTTTTAAAAAAGTGAAAGTGAAGTTTTTCGAATCAAATGGTGTATAAATGAAGTCTTGTGTTCAGTTGGAGAAGAGTTATTAACGTTCAAAAACCCTTCACTTTGGCGTAACGATCTAATTTTTCAAAATTCAAAATGACACCCTGTAAAGAAAAGAGAAACGTAGTCATACGTTAAAAAACAAAAGGTCGAAGGGATTAAGATAATTTACAAACAACTGCTTCAAATCCTTTGGGCATCTCTAGCTTTGTTTAACTAAAATTCATTCAATCCTTTAGTCTACTGGAACAAATTAAATTTTTGACCAAGATTCAATGGAGCCAAACGTTGATTTAAAAGTCTATTTTTAAGTTTTTGAGATGGAAATCCCATTTTTTCTAACCGATCCATATCAACATTCTGTCCTTTTCAGTTTTCTGTTATTTTCGACCGACTATCCTTTTCGACTTTCAGCTGAAATAAATGTAAAAATAACTTTTATAAATGATTTAGGAATAGCATTTTTCGTAAAGCAATGCAAAGCAATTTTCGAAGAAGAAAATCCCACTGGAGGAGTCTCAAACAATCATAGAAACCTTCTTCAGCTCCGAAAACCCCGGCATACAAATTTTCACGCCGATCGGTTTAGTAGTTTCCGAGTCTATAAGGGTCAGACGGTCGAAATTATATATTTAGAGAAATCCTGTCAACCAATGCCAAATATGGTTTCATTTGCTTCAACAGTTCTCGAGCCATGCAGAAATTAGTTTCATTTGTATGAGAGCCTCTTTTCAAGGGGATTAGGGTGGAGTCTTGAATTAACATAGAATTTCTTGCCTTCAAAAAACCCCACCTTCCAAATTGGGTTCCATTTGATTGATTTGTTCTCGAGTTATTAAAGAAAAAATATTTCATTTGCATGAGAGGGGGGCTCTCCTTTCAGAGAGCGGCGTGGTCTCACGCCGGGATAAAAACATTTCTTGCCTTCAAAAACCTGAACCTTCCAAATTTGGTCCCATTTGCTTGAATAGTTTTCAAATTATTTAGAAATGTGTGCTTCATTTGTATGGGAGCTCCTCCTTACAGAAAAGGCAGGGGTCTTGAGTCACCTTACTAACACTTCTTGCCATCGAAAACCTCCACCTGACAAATTTGGGGCTCTTTGCATGATTCGTTCTCGAGTTATGCAGAAATTTGTGTTTTAATTGTATAGGAACCCTCCCTTCTAGAATGAGGTGAGGTCTCAAACCACTATTGAAACATTTTTCGCCTTCAAAAACCTGCACATGCTAACTTTGGCATCATTTGCTTGATTAGTTCTCGAGTTATGCAAAAATGCTGCATTTGTACGGTAGCCCCTCCTTTCAGAAAGGGGACGGGTCTTGAGCCACCTTAGAAGCACTTCTTGCCGTCAAAAACCTCCACTTGCAAAGTTTGGTTCCATTTGCTTGATTAGTTCTAGAGTTATGCAGAAATTTGTGTTTTAATTGTATAGGAACCCTCCCTTCCAAATTGGGGAGGGGTCTCAAAACACCATTGAAACGTTTCTTGCCTTCAAAAACCTCCACATGCCAAATTTGATTCATTTAATTGATTGGTTCTTGAGTTATTCGAAAATGTCCGGCCCCAAAAACCCCTGCATACAAATTTTCACGCCGATCGGTTCAGTAGTCATCGAGTGTATAAGGGTCAGGCAGACAGACAGAAATTCATTTTTATATAGATTCATATAAATTCATTTTTCATATCGGTTATCGGAATAATTCGTCCAATATACCAAAAAGGTTTGAGACAATCTTACGATTAAACGAAATCTTTCAATACAGATATATTTCACTCATCATATAACTGATTAAAAATGAATATAAAACTGATTATTTTTAGGACAATGTGCCAGAAGAATCGCAAAAACGAGGTTTTTGTAGCTAAATGAATTCATACTTTTTATTAAGCTAATTAACTCATATTTGCTATACTCATTTCTGATCTTTTTTCTTCGGAAGAGCTAGCTAGCCATGAAATAATTACGAATTTTTCGTATGCATTGAACAAACGTTTGGATAAAAAAATGTGGATATACGAATGTTCTCCATATTTCCACATCATATTCATAGAATAATTAAGAAATATTGGTCTAACACAAACGAAGAATTGAATATCAGAAAAGGGTACCATTAACAAGAGGACCTTCGACAAGAGGACCTGATGTTTGATGTTAACGTGTTTGCAATCATCTTTGCATGTACGAAAGCATTTCGTACGGATGTGCTCCTATCATTGTTCAGTCAGGAAAAAAATAAAGTTAATACTGTTCATTGGCGGATTCATTTTGGAGGTCAAGATCAACCTCAAAACCAAAATTTGCTTTGAGCGTTTAGTCATCCTGTGTGACGAATAAATAGAATAAAGTTGTAGAAACGAAAACTTCTGTTCAGATCAATCACAGACAGTACGAATTTTTCGTATTCGTATTTACGTATTTACGAGAAGTTTCTGATGATTGATAATAATTTCTACAGAACAATTATGAGAATAGGAAAAAACATGGATACAATGTATGGCAGTGATAAAAAAATTCGAACTTTTCGTATAATCTAAGAATGTTACTATCTACGAAAATGACGGTTATACGAATTTTGTTGTATAATTTACGAGGAATTTCGATTTCAGAGAGTCATTTCTACAGAACAAGTTTGAGAGTAGAAAATAAACTGGATGCAATGTATGGCATTGATAAAAAATACGCACTTTTCGTATAATTTGAGAATGTTTCTATGTACGATTATTACGGTAATACGAATTTTTCGTATTAATTACGTGAAATTTCGATTTCAGAGAATCATTTCTACAGAACGATTTTGAGAAAAGGAAAAAACGTGAGACATTTTCGATTTCAGAGATGCGTTTCTACAGAACGATAAAGGGAGTTCGAAGTTAATCTGGTTCCATGTATGATAGTATTCAAAATTACGAAATTTTCGTATGACTTACGGAAACTTCTTTCTACGAAAGTCAAAATTTCGTTAAACTTAATAATTGACCATTTTTCATCATGGAATAGTGTTCAGTGAGGGCATACCTTTCACCAATTAACAATTATTTCTTTTCGCAACGTTCTTAAGCGTCTCACGTTAGTCCGACTCGTGCGGACATGTTCATCTTTTTTCAACTTGTAGCACAAATATCTATTAAAAAACGTTAAACACACCAACTTTTATTTAGTGCAGGGTCGTTAACAAAAAATATTAAATGATTGAACATCGGTACCGAAATCGACCTGAGAATTATAAATAAATTGTCAAGTTCAATTAACAAATGGGTGAGATTTCTTGAATTTGTATGTTTTCCATAATACTTCAACTGATTTTGGCCAAGTGAAACTTAGTTAAGTAGTTTATCAATTTAAAAAAGATGGAAGTCACTATAGTCGACATTTTAAACTTCAGATGACTTTTTTGTTGGGGTGAAAAAGCTTAGATTACATCAAATTATGAAATTGGGATTGCGTGTTGTAACATCTGGATTGCCCAGAAACCTCGATTGAACCCCGTCTGCTTCAGGACCTAGATTAGATTAGATTAGATATCTTTATTATTATTATTATTATTATTGGACCTGTGATTTGTGAGTAGAAACTTTATTCCTCAAAAGACAATTTCTTTAAAGAAACCTTTTGAAACATTGAAACATGGGGTTTTGGGGAATCATTTGGACTGTCAGCTCCATCTTCAATCGTGACGAATAATTTTCTGCCAGCATCAGTTTAACGAGGCAACACTTGTAATCCTATTCGACAACAACTCGGTTCCAGCCTTCCGCAAGAGATAGTTGGTCGGAGAGAAATGTAATTTTCATATTATTCAAATAAAAGAGGTCTTTCTTATTTCAAGTCAATTCACAAGAATTACGAATTTTTCGTATATTATATATTGGAATAGGAAACTATAACCAAACACTATCCCTTCGGAATCGACTTATACAAAGTAGGGGTTTTGGTAGATTCATAAAATGTCATAAATTGCAATTACGAATTTTTCGTAAAATTCACGAAAAATTCGTATTATCTACGAAATCAATCTGAACAAACCGCAAAAATTGAGCAAAATAACTGTTTTTCAATGAGTGACTATGTAGTGAAAACCTGAGTGACCTGAGAAATTGTAAGGTGAAAAACTAAAAGCTACATTAACGAAAAAAAAACACAAATTTTCGTTGAATTCGTTGTTTTCAGTTACCAAAAGCCGCAGCTTCCAACACGAAAAAAAAAACAAAAACTCAATCAGCGACCAAGGGAACTTCTCATTACGATGCGCTCCTCATGCATGGTTTTCCCACCGAAATCGATACTTATCACGCGATTTGGCTGTGGCCACGGCCGTCGTCCTCCTCCTCGTCGACGTCGTCACATATGGTAGTCATGACAGTTTTAGCTGGCCTGCCTCGGTTCTACACGACACATTTATCAACAACATCCAAGTCACGTGCCGTGCCGTGCCGCACTAACTTAGCCTAGTCAGTCGGTGTGGAGTCCGGGCACGAATGGCCGCACAAACTCACTCACTTCATCAACATGTGATTTATCAACGTTCGTCGTTGCCTACCCTGCAGGCGAAAGTGAAGTTTTTGTTCGTCTGGGGTTTCTGTTTACAAAGCCAAACAAGGGGGTGTTGCGTTGCCGTTTTTTTTTTCTGCGCTTCGGGTGGTTTTGCTAACTTTGAAGGGAGGCTCGGTTTTTTTTCTGCCGCCAGCGAAAACATATGCAACTTGGATGGCGTTTTGAAATGGGCCTAATTTGCTCACAGGCTGTTGGAAAAAGAGCCATCATTTTTTCCGATAGACGTCGCTAGTGTGTTGGACATTTCTGAAGTTATAACGCCGCTTGGCGGCGCTAGTGTTCCACAAAACTGGAATTTCACATATATTCGAATTAGAACTGCCACCTTCGGCCCTTTTCGAACTTCAGTCCATTCTTTGTGTGATGTAATTTCCCAAACCGTGGCCAGTCCCATTGCTCAGCGGCCTTCTATTCCATACAAACAAACGAACAAACCATCATCCACCTAGGTGCGCGTGAGAGAGAAAGTGGTACGTTTGTTGTAGGCAGCACCGACCGAGTTCCCGCTGAATTATTGATTCGATGGACTTGGTAGATGAAAACAGACCCACGTTTGGCTGGCTGGACGCCAAAGAACAATAAAGCCTCATGGAGAAAAAAAAACCCATAAACCCATGGAAAATATTTCGGCTGTCAAATGAAAAATTTAAAACCGAATCAATATTGAAATGAAAATCGAAACCGGAGGCACGGCGGCTGATCAAATTTTTGACCCTCCATTACACCGTTCGTCCCGGAGACGGGACCAGGAATGGCAACCAACGGGATCCCGCAACGGTAGTTGACCTGACACTGGCGGCGCGGTTGGGCACGGAATTAATAATCAATTTGCAGGCGTGTGAATATGTTTTCAATAGAATTGCAAACAAAGGCCATTGGTGAAAAAATAAAAGGCAGGAATACCTTTTGTGCAAGCGACCGAATCAAAAGGTTAAATGCTAGCGGTTGAACCCCGGAAGATGAGGGTGGGGGTGGGGTAGGTGCGAACTTTATTGACTTAATTAAGAGTGAAAATGCAATTTCAATAAAACATCAACCATAATATTTGTTGATTAATTAGTTTGAGCCATTTTCCGGACGGAATTCGATGAAGTTGACCAAGGGAGTTGAGCTGTGGCTTTCGGTGTAAAAATTAATAAAAATGAAATGGCTTAGCGCGGTGTCACACGGTGCGAGAAGGCTTTCCGGGATTATTCTGGGGAAGGGGTGATGGATTGCTTGGTTGACGAAGGGAGTGATGGAGTTGATGGCATTTTGCGGAAAATTTGGGTTGAGATGTGAAAGGAATGATAGAAATGATGTTTGAAGGTGAAATATTGCATTTGGGCCATTTTTGTCCATAAGATTTAGTGTTTTTTGAGTGGTGAAGAAATGCTATAAATTCTCTAAAACCCTTCTTTCTTTAGGTTTAATCATTGTGCCTTAAAATAATATCAATTTTGTAAATAAAAATAGGACCATAGGGCGATGCTTCAATGCAACCCAATAAATGTCTAATTCGTTGTAGTCAACTTGTTATATATTAAGATTACTTCATAAAAGTGTCCGAAAAATCACTTTTCAGGCTTCTACTAATCCAAACTCATCGAAAAGGATTACCTAAGTAAACAACTAAGATCTTTTGGAAGATATAAGCTAAAATAAATAGCCAAGCAACTAATATTTTTTACCATTTGATTTCTTTCTTATTGTCAATTTTTGGGAAGCATCTTATAAGTAGAGCCCAAAGTTGAAATGATATACGTCATTGCTAATTGTTCAGCTTAAAATAGTGAATATTTTCAGAGAAAATTTCAATAATTAGAACTTAAATAATTATCCAAAACTGTGTACTAAATTTGCACTAAAATTTTTATAAATATTTATCCACAATATTCAAAGTCACAAAATTATCATCAACAATATGACGAATAGTGAGTTCGAATGTTATTTGAGTGATTCGGACGAAAAACGGATGTTAGTGATAGAAATTATGTTTCGAGGAACATTTAGGTGAAGATCCCTGAAGTACAAAAATTTCCGCGAGCATGAACGATTTGCGTCGTCCCTTGGAATTATATTTTAAAAAAACACATCTTTAAGAAGCAACAAAATCGTTACAAATTTTCAAAATTTCATTAAAAGAAGTTCGATAAAACAAGGATGAAAATTGCATCAAATCGACAGCAAAACACCTCAGTGCCATTGAACGATTACAAGACCAATAATTTCAAAGTAAGGAACATTCCTACAACTGAGGTACCGTAAAAAATGGCGATTGACAAATTCAGCGAAATTATTCGTGTTCAAATTTTTGTCAGAGGGGCTCTGGAAACCTTTAAATGCGTTTATCTCCGTAAATAAGTGTCTAATCGCTTCAATAGGGTGTTTTAGATCGTCGATTTTTGGTACCCCAATTTTGGTCCATATAAGTATGCTAGAACATCAATTTATCGAGAGTATTATTGTTTTTTTTTGCTACGAAAAGAATTCGTACAACTTATGAAACTTATTTTGTGACAAAATTTCATAAAACAATAAAGAAAATGCATTCAACCAAACTAGTTAAAAATATTCGTACATGGAGGAAAAAACTTTTACGAAAGTTTTACGACTTGCTGTAATTTTATGTCGCAATCATTCATTTCGTTAAGTCTTTAATCATATGGAAACACAATCTGGCACAATTCGATACAAGACCGGAATTATGAAATTTTCGTACTGTTAGAGAAGACTGATTTAATTGAAATGTACTTATATTTATTTTGACAAGTGGAAGGATTATAAGTTGTGCCCTTTGTGCGTGGCCTGCATTTTGTCCATTAGTGATCCATGTTCAAAGAAATTGTAGCTTCTAAAGGAGTTTAATACAGATGAAAACTCAGGTTACTTCTAGACTACAGTCGAGATTTCAAATCATTTGGTTCATGGAAAAATGAAAGCCTTGCCTCCGAACATGACCATTTTGTACGAAAATCGGGCTTTAGTCTTATTGTCATGTCCGTCACTGTAGAAAATTGCCTGTACCAGGAAAGGCATCTTGCAAGTAGCAGAACTGAAATTTCCAAGCCACCCAGAAAAGAATCGTCGAATATTGACTTGAATTCGACAAGTCAAAGTCAGTTGTAAAGTTTTCTCATAAATTCAAATTGGAGTCAAACTATGTAGGAAAGGAATAACGATTTTTTAATAAGTTATGCTGGTCCAACGTACCGTTAAGGACCCCACCTTCGTAACAATTTTATTCCAAGAAACAGCAGGCTGCTTATCTTCAGTTTCTCTAATACGAATTGTTCGTAAAATTGACGAAAATTGTTTAATTTCGGAAAGTCTTTTCAACAAAACGAGTGTATCTGCCCAATTACGCTATTCTGTTCAAACTACGAACTGTTTTACTGGTTTAAGTTGAGACAGAAAAAAAACAAATATAAACAAAAAGTTTGTGTACATACATTAAAAAAAAGTTTTTTAACTTAATCTTCAACAAAACCGAAAGGAACGATAGCAACATTACAAAAATATAATGTTAAATAAAAAAGAATAAATTAAATATTAAATTTACGTAGCAAATCATTGAAATTTTAAAGGAAATTCAAGATTTTAATCAGTTCTCTGCTATTTTCAAAAAGTGAGCCGAATTATATAATTACCCGAAATACGAACTTTTCGTAAAATTTACGAAAACTTTTCATTTTAGAAATATATTTCAACAAAATTAGAGGCCAGTTTTACGAAGTTTTCTGAAAATATGAAAAAAATGAGCCGAATTGTGCCACGACCAGAAATACGAATTTTTCGTAAAATTCACGAAAAAAATTTCATTTTGGGAATTTTGTTTGAACAAAATTAGTTAACGGTGAAACTTACGTAATAATGAAATCGAAACATTTGAAGCAGTTTTCTGACAATATCAGAAAGGAGCCGAATTGTTCCATTGCCAGAAATACGATTTTTTCGTGAAATTCACGAGAATTTTTTCATTTGAATAATTGTTTTTTTTTATTCTTTTACTATCGAGATTTTCAGCCCTGGGTTTTATTGATAATATCAAAAAGTAAACCGAATCGCATCATGACGAAATACAGTCATTGTTTTTTATTCCTTTATTATCGAGATTTTCAGCTGGTTTTATTGATAATATCAAAAAGTAAACCGAATCGCATCATGACCAGAAATACGAAGTTTTCGTAGAACTTTTTCATTTAGGAAATTTATTTCAACATAAAAATCAGACGGCTAAGCTTATGCCATGATGAAATACAAACATTTTACGTAGTTTTCTGATAACATCAACAGTGAGACGAATGCATGACCAGAAATACGAAATTTTCGTAAAATTCACGAAAACGTTTAATTTGGAAAATTGATTTCAACAACATTGGCGAACGGTTATAATGACATGAAAAACATTTTACGCGGTTTTCTGATAATACAAACATAGGAAGCCGAATTGTTCCATGACAAGAAATACGAATTTTTCGTAAAATTTACGAAAACATTTTCATTTGGGAAATATTTTGAACAAAAATAGTCTACGGTTTAACTTAGGTCATATAATATAATACAACCATTTTACTAAGTTTTCTGATAATATAAAAAAGGAGCCGAATTGTGTCCTGACTAGATTTACGATTTTTTGTCAAATTAACGAAAACATTTTCATTAGGGAAATTTATTTCAACTAATTTATTAAAACTTATGTAATATTGAAATACAAACAAATTTACCAGTTTTTTTCAGTGAGTCGAATTGCATCACGACCAAGAACACGCATTTTTCGTAATAATCATGAAAACTTTTCATTTAGGAAATTTATTTCAACAAAATTAGTAGACGTTAAACTTATTTAATAATGAAATACAAATATTTTACGCAGTTTTGTTGATAACATCAAAAAGTGAGCCGAATGGTGCCATGACCAGATATATTAATTTTCCGTAAAACTCACGAGAACATATACGTTTGGCAAATTTATTTCAATAAAATTAGTCGACGGTTGAAGTTATGCAATCATGGCATACAAACATTTTATGCAGTTTTCTGATAATTTGAAAAAGTGATCCAAATTGTGCCATGACCAGAAATACGATTTTTTCTTCAAATTAATGAAAACATTTTCATTTGGGATTTTTTTTTCCACAAAACTAG
Source organism: Aedes japonicus (assembly GCA_034211315.2). Taxonomy (NCBI): domain Eukaryota; kingdom Metazoa; phylum Arthropoda; class Insecta; order Diptera; family Culicidae; genus Aedes; species Aedes japonicus. Next base: position 99,446 of record JASCZW010000263.1, read on the forward strand.
TGGACGGTTAATGTTATGCAATAATGAAATACAAACATTGTACACAGTTTTTTTTTATAATATCATAAAGTGAGCCGAATTGTGTCATGACCAGATATACGAATTTTTCGTTAAATTTAAGAGAAAATTTCATATGGAGAAATTATTTTAACAAAATGAGTGGACGCTTAGCTTATGTAGTAATGAAATACGAACATTTAAAGGAGTTTTTTTTATAATATTGAAAAGTGAGCCGAATGTTTTTATAATATTGAAAAGTGAGCCAGATGTCAATTTTTTCGTAAGATTCACAAAAACATTTACATTTGGGAAAAATACTTCAATAAAAATAGTGGACGGTTGAAGTTATGCAGTAATGAAATACAAACATTTTACGTAGTTTTCGGAAAATTTAAAAAAGTGACCAATACCATATATACGAAAATTTCGTAAAAATTGCGATATTTAGTTACATTTAGGAATTCATTTTAATAAAATTGGTGTATGGTTAATAACGATATACAGCGTATGGTTTTGTCCGAAAATACGAACTTTTCGTATAATTGACGAAAATGTTTTATATGGAAAATTGAGCTTTACGCAAAGGGCGTGTTGATAAATTTATGTTCGGTATATGACTGCCAATTGCTGACGTTCATTTGCGTGAACAGTTTAAATTTAAGTACTAATATCGAACTACAGTCACATCAAATCCGTGTCTTAACTCAACCATCAGTGCATAGTGGGCCAGAATGCGAATTTAGCTGGAATAATACATTTTCAGCCTAAGTTTAAAGTTTTGGAGCAAAATTGTCGTCCAAAAAGTTGTTTCTAATAACAAGGCGCTTCTTTTGGTGTGAATGAAAACTAGAGTGGTCCTTATTTTCAGAGAAATCGAAAATCTAACTCTTTTGTTTGTAAGGCATACATTATTCAAAAGAGTTGTAGAATAAATAGTTTCAAGCAACTTAATGATTTAATTTTTTCTGTACCTTTTGATATGACCGAATTACAGCATTTTTTCCTACTTAGCTTAGGGTGTAACTTTTAAATTTAAAATTTTTCAGCAAAGTTGTGTTGCCATCGATTCTCGAACATATTTTTTTTAGTCAGTTCGTTTATTTGTTAGGCTCAGGCGTGTGTAACACTTTAAGGAGCGGTTTTCTTCTCGAACAATAAAAGTTACAACTTTTTACGTACTGAAATTGTCTCTATCGTATGTCAAACAAAAGTTATTATGGTTTTTGTAAACAAAAAAGGCCTTTTCCAAATTTTGGTTTTACAAGTTGGGGTACATAAAAAAAATCATTCTTAACCGCATTTGAAAGGATTTTTATTATTGCATAACATGTCTGAAACTGAAGATGGGTTATTTTTTTTTAATTGAGTAGAACACATTTGAAATGGGCGTAATTTTATAAGAAAATCGTTAATTACTCGCTTACTTTTCCACACCGAATTAGAGCATTTTTTTCGGTGTCCCTACAGAAAAAACAGTTTTTTGCTCAAACTCTTTTCCATCAACTTTGTCTTCAGATGATTTTTATAACTTTAAAAGACGAATGGTTTTGACGTATAAATCTTGCCGATGTCAACGAAAAAACTGCTTTTTTCGTTGACAAAATCGGTATCAAAAGGTTCAGAAAAAAATATATCATCAAAGTTGCTTGAAATTATTTATTCCATAACTTTTTGGAAATTTCAAACTTAGGCTGTAAATGTATCTTTCTAGCTGAGTTCGGATTCTGGACCACTGTGCAGTGCCATAAAATATTCCCATGACAAATCCTCCGAATTCAATAAACTCGTCAAGAATGAGTGCTTCCCATTATCAGTCTCTCCATTGTTAATCAGTTTTAAACGCGCCGAGTCTCTGATTTGGTTCAAGAAAAAACCAAACAACGAACGAAAGAACACATTTCTCAACAAGCAGTCAAGGCACAAATAATGTTAACTATAAACCGTCCTCGATCTCTAAATTTTGAAGGGAAGAAGACCCTTTGCAATAGCCTTCCTGGCAATTGTGTCAAAAAAGAAGTCAAGTTCATGTGTCAAAAAAAAAGTCAAGTTCAAATCTGACAGTTAGCCCATTTCTGACCATAACTATGTCATATAAATCGACTTTATTAAAGGATGATACGGTCAAAATTTGGTCAAGGGAAAACGCGTGTAAATCGGTGAAATCGTTTATTTAAAAAATCAAATTAAATTTCTTTTTCAAGTTCAATTAGTATAAAATTCAGGAAAAATATTCAGTTAGGCTTCCGCTTTTCCAAATCCGAATTGCCGGGCCTTACGCTTGACCCCTGCCATCAGATTTTGTACAGCCACCTTGTCCACCTTCTTCGCCGCAGAAAGCCAGTTTGCCTTGAACTGCTGCTCGTCCTTAGCAGTTTTTTTGGTCTTCTTTAGGTTCCGCTTGACAATAGCCCAGTATTTCTCAATTGGGCGGAGCTCTGGCGTGTTGGGAGGGTTCTTGTCCTTGGGAACCACCTGCACGTTGTTGGCGGCGTACCACTCCATGGCCTTTTTACCGTAATGGCAAGATGCCAAATCCGGCCAAAACAGTACGGAACAACCGTGTTTCTTCAGGAAAGGCAGCAGACGTTTATTCAAACACTCTTTCACGTAAATTTCTTGGTTGACAGTCCCGGAAGCTATGAAAATGCTGCTTTTCAAGCCACAGGTACAGATGGCTTGCCAAACCAGATATTTCTTTGCGAACTTTGACAGTTTCGTGTGCTTGAAAATATCTGCTACCTTTCCCCTTCCTTTTGCCGTATAAAACTCCTGTCCCGGAAGCTGCTTGTAGTCGGCTTTGACGTAGGTTTCGTCGTCCATTACCACGCAGTCAAACTTCGTCAGCATCGTCGTGTACAGCCTCCGGGATCGCGCTTTGGCCGTCGTATTTTGTTTATCATCGCGATTTGGAGTCACTACCTTCTTGTAAGTCGATAGTCCGGCTCGTTTTTTCATACTTTTAGATGCATTCACCACGTGGTGTACAGAGTATTGTTATGCAGGTTGCATATCTAAAGGGCGGTTTAGCAACGTTAAGTTTTGCGAATGCATGAAATTAATTACAAATCAACGTTGAAATTTTTAATTTTTACGAATGAACAAGTGAGTGTCATTTTTGAAGAGGCCACCGGTGAGATTATTCTGATTATAAATGTATAACAATAACCAAATTTTTAAATAATACTAAATACGTGCCTGGTTTGAAAATTCAACATTTCCAAAACTGGAAGTGTGTTGCAGTGCCCTTATCCAAATGATATCGGTAATGTTTACATGCGGGGCTAATTGTATGTGAAAGTAACCTCGGACTGGGCATGACTCTCCAGACATTCTGAAATGGGTTACTGGATCTGCAGTAGAGCAGTCACTTTCTAGCTCTCGGATTAAAGCTGCTTCCAATGGTCACTTGAGGGATTGTTGTAAACAGATTTCTTCCATAATTGCCGGCCAATGAGTGTTAGATGAGACACACAGATAAGTTGAAGATTTTTGATAATGGAATCGTTTCAGACTATCCCATAATCAGTGCTGTATTTGGCATTTCGTAAGATTGGATAAATTTTCCGATAACATGGTTCATCAGCTGAATTTATGAGTATTTTGTATGATAAAATGGTTTCGCTTGACAAATTCTGCATTGCCCTAACTGGTATATACAAAGTGTTATATTTACTGTTAAATTCAAATGATATTCAATTATGAATATCATTTGAATATTCAGATATTGCGCTCTCACGTCTTAGGTTATACAGTTAGAACAATACATTTTGAACCGAATTTATGAAAATAATCAAACATAACGATTTTTTCATATGTGAAAATCAGCATGTGGAACGAGTTGTTGGCAAATTTAGTGCATTGGGTCGAAACAGCACTGCTCATAATGATAACAAAACTAATTATTCAAAAATATATACTCATAATCGCCTAGAGAATTGGCCACCATCCACTTATTACGTAAGGGTTTTTAATTTCCATAATGGCACATTTCTATTATTGCTCAAAATGTTTAACAATTCGAGGCAAAGGTTTCCCAATGGAATCAGTTGAAATCAGTTGGATTTACTTACTTCAAAGACAAGAAAAGTTTAAATCTGACATTTAGCCCATTTCTGATCATAATTATTTCGGCCAAATCACCGTCTCTTATTAGGTCGAAGTAGTTACAAAATATCAATTCCATCTGGCTTTCTTTATCAGAAAATGCCAGATTATCCCAAAGCAATCATTTGCTCAATTCTAGAAGTCAATCCATTATTCTACCTCAACAGACTACAAATATGCAAGAACATCATTGCCTTTTTTGAGATTTTTTCCATATTTAAACGAATATATTAATCCCGAGCTCGATGAGATGAAGAATCAATGATTATCTCTTTACTAAGTTAAAAGTTAAGTTAGAATAAAGTTAGTAGAGCCTCAATAAGGAGCAGAAAACCTCAAATCTGAAATTTAGCCCATTTTTGACCATAAGAGTTTTCTTTTCGGATAACCATCCATTATTACGGCAAACTAATTTTTTAAATATCCTTTCGAGCTGTAAATCCCTCTTCGATTAATCCCAGGTTCTCTTAGTGATAAAACAAATTTAATATTCAAGAAGATGGGCTCAGAAAGCCGAAATCAACAAATCCTCAAGGTCAAAAACCATCATATATTCAAGGCCATATCTACTTCGCCCTCGGACACCGTCCTCAACGCATGTCTCTCCATCCCTTTCACCATTCGGGATCCCCCTTAGGACCTCCCGGATCACTTCCAAACCAAAACATCAAATTCTGCCTCACTGGCAACCAACGATTCGGAACTCTTGTGAACCACTTTCTCTCCTTCTTCTAGGAGAAAAACAACCTCTTCCACCCCTTCCAACCCATCCAATCACCATTTGTTCCCCCTCCCCCGTCCAGAACCACCCCCGCCGTCGTGGTGCGCCATTACTTTCGGCAACATTTAATTCGACATCATTATCGCTGATCCAAATCGACCAGCCCCTCCCCCCCTCATCTTGCTCATCGTTCGACTCTGTCAGAGGCGGAGATTTTTTCCACGGGGTCGGGGCCCGGATGAAAAATAAGCCCAATGACATTGTCATTATTCAAGGGTCGCTGCTGTTCCTTTCCCCTCGGAGATTCTGTTCAGTCGAAAGCCGGGACCTTACAACAGCAACCACGACGACGACGACGGTGGAAATGGAGGCTATATTTTCCCGGTAGGAATCATCACTCATAGGAACGGGAACGGCGGAGGAGGGTGAGAGGATTCAATTACCTTAATGCCTGTTTAATTTCTGCTTCCCCGTGTGAGGCTGCGAGGGCGAGATTTGGGTAGCATCTTGAAATTTTTCGGCGGGAGGCTTTTCAAGTCGGTAACCGGCAAAGCAAGGGGATAATGAGCTCCGTTTCTGCAGAAGGAGCTTGCTTAAATCTTCGGTTGATGAGGTTGTTTGGAACGCCACTGCTGGCGGGCGGGTGTTTGAAGATAAAAATTGCCAACGACTGACGCATGTGTCAGTTTTGTTTGACAAATTGATGTTTTTTTTCTGCGGTGCTGCTCGCGTTGCTGGGACTGGAGAATCACGGCAATTTTAACACATGTGACACTTGTGCTGCTGAGAATTGTTAATGGCAGAGATGATTATTTTCTGACAAATTTCAGTTTCTGACAGTTTTATGACGTGGGGAAGTGGCTGTTTCAGACAGTTGCTTGCGTGATTGCTAATCAGAATCCGTTTTGAAGGCGGAGAAGTCATGTAAGATGTTTAAAGGCGAAATTTAACATATAGGCTATTTTGGACCATAAGGTTTAAATACGAAATGAGCCAGTATAAATTGAGCGAAATTTTTGAAATGGCATTTTGACAAACTGGAAATTGATTGTCAACTATAAAAAGTATGATAAATCGTCATTAAATATATTTGTTTTAGCTTAATTTTCGGAAAACGTCAAGTTTATCAACTTGTTGTGGTCAAAACATCATATATCCCAAACCACAACAGATAACGAAACAAAACCACCACCAAAACTTCGCGGTGATGCTAACTCATCACTTTCGACTACCTAAGTGCACTTCTTAATCCTTCCGGAGGAAGTTATCTAGAAAAACATAACCCCTAAAACCACAACTTCTTCCCGCTTTTTCGACTTGACTTGACCAACCGATTGGACCCGGAGCACTTAATTAGTTGAAGCGACGAGTGACGACGATAAACTTTCCGCGACCAAAACTTCCTCGCACTTTTAGGACTAACTGGCTGGCAGCAGCTCTTTAGTTCCGTCGATTGGGATTGGACGCGATGAAAGAGCAGAACGGCAAAAGTTTTGCATTCGATGATGAAGATGGCGCGCTGTGTACCCTGGCTGGCACCGGACAGAAGGTGGGAGTTGGGGAAAACTCGTTTAACTTTTTCGCATCGTCTCATTATTTCTGTTTACCTGACTCGGTGGAGGAGGAAGTGATACCAAAGTAATAACTTCTCCCGAACATGGTGGAAGAGGTGTGAAATGGGGGAAGCGAGGTGCGCCAGTAAGATTGCAATCTCGGGACTCAATTAGGACTGCGGGTGTTTTGACCGAGTCGGGCGTCGTTGGCACTTCATTTCGGGTTATCCGAAGAGGGGGTGTTGAGTAAAATTCAATGGACTTGGCTGGCCTGGATTCGGATGTATAGAGAATTTGAGAGTTATGTGCTCTCTGATGCCAAATCTACTGAATTTTGAACTCTTGCGAACGGCCTTTTATCCCAACTAATCTGGCCCCCATCTTCCTTCAATCGTCCCAAAGTTCGAAATTAGCTTCTTTTCAAGCCCTTTCACTCGTTCAGAGCACCCCCATCTTCAAATTACAAAGCTATCGTTGCCCATTTCAGCACCCATAAATGTCAACACCACACCAAAGGACGACGACGACTGAAATCGTTCTCACTCTCACAATCCCAACCAGCAAGTGATTCTGGGGTCCCATAAATTTCACTTGAATTTTAATTGCACTTAATCACACTGACACCCCACCTCGGTCGGCTCCGTTCTACCGTCGTCATTGGATTGTGATTTCACTTTCACACGCCGACTGGCGACGACGACGACGACGTCAGACCCAGAGCCAGCCAGTGCAGAGAGCGCTAATTCCCAAAAGGACTCGAGAGGTTTTCTGGTCGCTTTTGGAGAGCCAAACAAAAACAAGCTTCTCGTCCTCGTCGTCGTCGTCGTCGGCGGCGGCGTTAGGCAAAGTAAGCAAAAGGCGAAATAAATCCATCAACAATCGTATTAATAATTAAAACCAATTATAAACTTTGTTCATTATAGTGCGGTAGTTGGTTGTTCGTTGGTCGATGCAAGTGAACGAGAATCAGAGACCGGGAACGCTCGTTCATTCACACCACTCGTCGTCGTCGTCGTCGTCATAGAACAAGTCGAAGTGGAGCCCAAGCATCAAAAGAGCTTGTTGTTTGTGGTTGCTTTCAGTGAGAATCAGGGTTCCTAGTTCCAAGGATGAGGGCAAGGAGCAGCTGCTTCGGCTTTAAGTACAGTTTAATGACGACGGGCTTGTTGCTTGTTGCTTGTTGCGCTTCATCGATAATGACGCGACAGACAATGGCGCAACAGGATGCGAAGGGGAGGCAAAATCATTGAATCGATAACGATTTTGTCACCCTCCTTTCTTCGGGCTTGTGCTGTTGGTGTTGGCAGCTGCCTTTTTTTCGAGGGCGGGGGTGAGATCAATCATGGCAAACATGGGTAGATAAGAGATTTTTTCTCGAAGGAGGAGAATGTCACATGTCTCTGATGGGGGAGAAACGTATGAAGCGCCTCAACAGTAATTGGGACAATTTGGGAAGCTTGAATCCATCGATGGTTGATCGGGTTCTAATGAGGCAGTAATTGGACGCAGGTTGACTGCATCTTGAAGAGGTAATTTGAGCGATTAAACGTCGTTTAAGAAGTCTTTGGTGGGAGGCGAGGCAATTAAGAATTCAATGAGTGCTTTATATGAACTCTTATAAATTGTATGTTTAGAAATACATTTAAAATTTAGCCTAGTTTTAAGTAGATTACCATGCCCATTTTATCAGCGACCATTTATGTTCCCTTTTTCTGAAGTTATGTAGACGGTAATCTAGCTTTTAGGAATGCATTAAAACCGCAATAAAACCAGCAATGTATCCTGAGTATTTTTTGGTCCTCTCGAAACCGAGAGGTGGACAAAAGCTTGTTCGATTCGCATCGTCTTCGAAAAACGCCCGATGCTCGATTTAAAGTTCTTCGTACAATTTTTTACACTGCAATAATCCTTTTGATTCGTTTCAGTGCAATTCTACATTTACAGTAAAAATGTTTTGAGTCATCTTCTAGACGTTTGTTCCACCTTTCGCTGTGAGAATCTTCCCATTTTCTCACAATTTGCTTCAAGTATTCTTTAGCACTTCTTTAGCTAACTTCATCCAAATTTCTGAAAAATTCTTTGGAAGTGTCTTTCGAAGAAGTGTTGTCAGATGTTAGGAAGAAAGTCAAATGACTGGCTGCCAACATCCTACATAAATTCTCAGAATATCCTCAGTATTCCTCATCTGTTTGAAGGATCTTAAGTTATTCGTCAGATCCATTCCAGCGTCTTGAACTAGCAGCAGAATCTTTGTCCACATCACTGAGATTATTGGACTTCACTAGTCCAGTGCATCTGAGCTCATTGGTTGCCGCCGATAACGACACCAGCAGAAAAATACAAAGGCGCATTGTGGCTGGCAATTGTACCTACTTTGGATACCGAAGGACGCTAAGATCGTACAAAGTTCGCCGAACTACAAAGTTGACCATCTACAAGACATTAATTAGACCGGTAATTTTTACGGCCACGAAACATGGACATTGCAAGAGGAGGACCAACGCGTGCAGATGGAAGGCGGAACGTGGAGGAGGCGAATGAACCACGAATTGCATCAGTTGCTGGGTGAACCTCCTTTCGTACACATCACTAAAATCGGTCGACTACGATGGGCTGGGCATGTCGTAAGAATGCCGGACGACAGCCCTGTTAAAATTGACTCTCTGCAGACAGCGAGGCAGGAGAGGTACAGCCATGATTCGATTGGAGACCAATGGAGACAACTTCTGTGTACAGCAGAGGCCACACCGGCCTTGGTTTGATTGGTAAGGTAAATAAGCCATTTCCTTGAAAGCGTTCCAATCGCCGCATGGCATTTCCAAGCTTTGTTAGAAATTATTTCAAGTTTTACTTGGAATATTTCCAGGATTGTCTTGGAAGTGTCTCAAAACTCCACCGGAACGATTCTTGCTTAACCTTACGCTTTACAAGAAGCGTCCCAATCGTTAGAAGGAAGGGTTCTAAGCTTTACATGGACGCATTTCAAACCACACAAGGAGGTGCTCCGTTTGAAAACATTGGTTGGAAACCAAAATCTGAATGCGTTCAAACTACATGTTAAAGTCTCAAGCTTAGTTCACAGCACTCTTAGTTTCACTTCGAAGTGTTCTTCTTATTTTATTTTTATGAAAACGTCCCAAAACTTGTCTTGTAATCGTTCCCATCTCCGCTTGGCACATTCAAGCTTCGCCTGAAAGCTTTATTTGGAAGCTTCACAGGATTTCTCTTGGAAGTGCTTCATAATTCCACTGGAACCTAACCTCAACCTTTACTAGAAGCGTTTTAATCCTTAGTTGGAGGAGTTTCCTTGGACCTGCTCTTTATTTGGAAGCTTTTCAAATTGGAAACTTGGAGGTGTTCTAAACTTCGTATGAAAACATTTCTAACTTTACTGGGAACCAGTAGTTGTCAGTCCTCAGTCGTTGTTTTATTTTAAACGTCCCAAGCCTTGCGTTGGAATCGTTCCAAGCCTCAGTTGAAACTTCCGAACTTTATTTAAAAGCGAGAAGCGAGTTCGTAATTTTTTTTTAAAGCTTTCTATTACTTCAAACTTCAAAATTTTTACTTGGAAATTTTCAAATTTTCACGAGAAGCATTCCCTGCTTCGATTGGAACCTTTACAAATTTCACTTGAAAACTATTCGTGCTTTTCTTTGAAGCTTTTAAACACCCCTTTGAAACTTAACAAGCTTTGAAAGCTTCATTTGGAAACTTTGCAAGCTTTGAAAGCTTCACTTGCAAGCTTTGAAAGCTTCACTTGCAAGTTTTGAAAGTTTCACTTGCAAGCGCTGAAAGCTTCACTTGCAAGCTTTGAAAGCTTCACTTGCAAGCTTTGAAAAGCTTCACTTGCAAGCTTACAAAACTTAACCTGCAAGCTGCGCGAGCTTCACTTGCAAGCTTTGCAAGCTTCACTTGCAAGCGCTGAAAGCTTCACTTGCAAGCGCTGAAAGCTTCACTTGCTAGCTTAGAAAACTTAACCTGCAAACTGCGCGAGCTCCACTTGCAAGCTTTGCAAGCTTCACTTGCAAGCTTTGCAAGCTTCCCTTGGAAGTTTTAGCAGCTTTATTTGAAGCCTTTGCAAATTTCATTTGGATGCTTTGCAAGTATCACATGGAAACTATGCAAGCTTCACTGGGAAGCTTTGCCAGCTTTACTTGGAAGCTTTTAAAGCTTCAAGCAGAGCGTTTAAAATTTCACATAAGTAGGAAGCTTAAATTTGGAACCATTTTAAGCCCAAATTCGAAGGTTTTCATGTTTTCTATATTTCGCTTAGAAATTCCGCTTAGTAGGTTTCCAAATTTTGACTGGAAGCTCTAAGCTATGAGCTTTATTCGAAAGCTTTCCATGTTTTCAACTAGAAAATTTGAAATTTGCATTTGGAAGCTATCCGCACTTTACATTCAAAGTTAAAGGCTTCCTTCGGAACTGTTCAAGCTCCAAAGTTTGATCTGAAACTAGGAATGCTGGATGGTTGCAAGTTTCAAGCTTCTGTAATGAGCTTTACTTCTTCTTCCTGCTGGATTTAACGCTCCTTTCAACGAGCTTTTGTCTGCTTTTGTGCTCTTGGAGTTCTCAAAGCTTTTGGGCTCTTAGACTTCTCAAAGCCACAGTTATGAATTGAGAGCTCTCTAAGACAACACCAATGCATGAATTTGTATACTGAGTGGCAAGCACAATGATACTTTTTGGGAGTATCCAGGAGTGTCGAGAAAACTTCCTCGACCAAACTTGAAAGCAGCTTTTCATGCATCATTTGGAAGTGTACAATGCTTCATTTGGAAGCGTTTGAAGATTTACGAGGAGACTTTGCAAACTTTAATAGGTTGTTTTGTAAACTTCGCCTTGGAAGTTCCTGTTGGAAGCGTTCCAAGCTTCAACTGGAAGTTTCCCAAGCTTTCATTAACAGTTTCCCAAACTTCACTTAGACGCATTAAAATCTGCACTTTTCAGCGTTTAAGATGCACTTGTGACTAGCTAGCTTCAGAAACTCATAGCATCTCGATCATAGTCAGTTGTGTAACTTGCCTTGACATTGGAAGTCTTCATTTGATCCAACTAACATGGCACAAGTAGCACACTACGATCATAAGAAGTTGTAGTAATTTGATTATGACATCGTAAGTCATATTTATGTTATCTCAACTAAATGGTAACAAGTGTGCTGCTAAGGAACTCATTTAGAACGCTCAAAACTTTAGCCATCAAGGCTTCATTAAAAGAGTCCTATAGGAAACATTCAAGCTCTATCGAGAATTCACTTCAGAACTTTGAAAACTTTAATTGATACGTTTTCATGTTTCATAGAAAAAAATCCAAACTTCACAGTACTGCCCCCTTGGAAAATATTTCCAGGTTCACTTGCAAACATTTCAAGCTCCTTTGGAAGTGTAAACAGCTTAACAAGCTTAACTAGAAATGTTAAAAACTTACTAAAGTAATTCCCGTTCGGGTAATCGTTTCGAAATAGCATTATAGCGTTCACTTTGAAGCGCTCCAAGCATAGTTGAAAGGGCTTTTCTAGTATGTCTTGGAAGTGTTCCTAGCTTCATTTAGAAGTACTCAACTTTGGCAGTATTTCAAGCAACTTAGCTTCCCACGTAACTAATTAGCATTAGCATATGCAGTAAATCAACCCTAAATCTGCATTTCAGATGCTACTAACATTATATTAGCTTTATATCAGCATCCAAAATGCTATCTGTTGTAAAGTTCAATTTCAAATGCTATTTAAATGCTAGTAGCCTTTAATAAGCATTTCGAATGCAAAATAGCATTGAGGAAGCATTATCATAGCATTGCAGTAAAGCAGCCGTATATTGGGCTAAATGCGGCATTTTTGTGGCATTTAAGGTGACTTAATTGCGTGATAGGCTACCGTAGAGACGCTTTGGAACTGCTCATTGGTTACCTGGGTTGTTTCAAGCTTAAATTGGAAGCCTTCGAAGCTCCAGGAGGAGACTTTCAAAACTTTGATAGGATGCTTTGTAAGTTTAAGACGCGTTCAAAGTTTCATTTGAAAAAAAAAAAACAAGTTGCACAGGAAAGCGTTACAAGTTTGACTTGGTATAGTTCCAAATGTCATTCGAAGCCTCCATGTGAAATGTTTCAATATTCAAATATTCATTTAGTATGGTTTGCAAACTTCACTAATTCAATGTCATTGAAAAGGTTTCAGCTATATTTCTAGGACTACATGTTTCACAAAGAAATTTTCAGCCACGACTTGGAAGCGCTCAAAGCTTCATTTGGAAAATATTTCCAGATTTATTTGCAAACATTTTAAGGTCCTCGGAAAGAGTTAAAAGCCTGACTTGCAGGCAGCTCAAGGCCTCATTGGTTCATTCACTCGTCGTTGAGAAATAACCTTTTTCGCGTTTGCTTAAGTGAGCGTTTGCTTAAGTGAGTCAAAGTTTACTGTAAGCATTTTAGGCTTTACTTGCAAGCGCTCCAACCCTAGTAGCACACTTGTTTCAAATCAGTCCAAGTAACTTCAGTGTTACTCAATTGAGTCAAAATGAAGTTGCTGCAACCAATTCTGACAGATTTGTGTTTGCTAGGGAACCTTCATTTAGTAGCTTTTCAGGTATCTGTTGAAGGTGTTTTAAGCTTCTTTTAGTAGTGGAAAAGTTTAACGTGGAAGCATTGCAAGCTTCTCATAAAGAGATTCAAGAATAACCTTGAAGTATACTCTTTATGAGATCCTATCAAAGTTTCACAAGGAATTGAAGCTCCGTTTTGAAGAGTTCCAGGGTTCGCTTGAAAGTTTAACAAACTTCACATCATCATCAGTTTAAAACGTACGAAGTTTTGATTTGTAGCACCCCTTAGATTCGCTTTGAAGTTAAGGTTTAGTGGAATCGAAGTCTTGCTCGTTTCAAAAATTTGATGTTCTAGTCGCTTGCATGTCACTTAGAATTGTTTCAAAGTTCATGTGAAATTTGAAATTATGACAGGCATATCCAAGCTCCAGCGGAATAATTTCATGAGTTTAATGAGTTCAAAGTTTCAGTTGAATGATTTTCATGCTATTCTCATGGACCAGTTACAACCCTAGTAGCCCACTTGTTGCAAATCAGTAAAAGTAACTGATATGCAACTGATTTAAGTCAAAATCAAGTTGCTACAACCTAGTTTCACTGGATGCTGTGTGCTGCTAGGTAACCATCTTTGCATAATGATTTGTGCAAGGTTCAAGCTATGTTCAGAAGTCGAGAGTCCTTAAGGAACGTCCATTATGTACGTCAAGCAAAACTTGACTTTTACAAACCAACCTCCCCCCCTTGTCACGTTTTTTGTATTGACTTTCACATTTTTTTGTATGGATCGTCACGTTTTCTCAAACCCCCCCTCCCCCCTTACTGCGTGACATAATTAATGGACCTTCCCTAACGAAAAAAAAAATCATAGACCAGACCGAGAATCAAACACAATCACCTTCAGCATGGTATTGCTTTGTAGCTGTGCCTGTACCGACTGAGGGAAGGGACGATCTATGCTTTTCATGCTACTCTTGAATGAGTTCAAAGTTCCAATTGGATGATTTCCATGCTACTCCCTGAAGAATTCGGAAATTCACATGGACCAGTTCCTAGCTTCTCATGAAAGATTTACAAGCTTCATCTGAGTTCAAAGCTCCGTCAGAAGTTAGTAAGCTTCACATTCGTGGTAGCACACTTGTTGCAATTCAGTTGAATTAACTTCAATGTGACCTAATTAAGTAACAATCAAGTTGCAAGTCATGATTGGTTACATGACAATTTTGTGTGGCTTGGGTTAGATGGGATCCAATTTCAAGTTTCACTCTGTAGGATTCCAAGTTCCACTTCGTTAACAACTGTTCCAAATTTCACTTCGAAGGATTCCAAACATTTTATTTCTAGCTTTCAAGTGGACCACGTTTATCATAGGTTAGTTGAAAACTTAACTACAATGCCTGATCAATCGAAAAGTTGCTCACATTTCTAAGCTTTACTAGGAAGGGTATTGAAGTTCACCTTTTTTTAAACTCGCTTAAAAAACGTTTGGAAGCCATAAGCAATTTCCCACAATTACAACATATCCCTAGTAACACGCTTGCTGCCATTCGGTTGAAATAACATAAATATGACTTGCTAAGTCATAATCTAGTTACGACAACTAATTATGACCGTAGTGATTATTCTGAAATATGAATTGCGTCTATACAGTTTCGTTTCTCAAATATATCTAACCTTTCAAGTGCCGATCAGAGACTGAGAACGCCAAACAAGAAGAAGTATTAAGTTTCTCGTTAATATTCATCGCGTATTACATTACATATTAAAACTAGTTCCTGGTTCTAAACTCAGCATTCTACCTCAATGATGGAGAACTCTTCAAACTCCATCCTTAGAAGCATATTTGTTGAAAATTAGTCGAGGTTCCTTCTATGTGACACATTCTAGTTACAAACAAGTTGCTGCAACTAATAATACCCATCATGTTCTACTTGGGATGCTTTGATGCTCATGATGAAGTTTTCCACTAATTGAAAATCGCTTCCGGAACCCAAGAACTTTCTATGAACCTCACGCACTTCACTGCCTAAGATTTCAACGCAATTTTTGTAAAAAAAATCCATCCTAACAAACAGTTAACAGGCTGGGTTGCTTCCCGGCCCTAATCCAGGATGCGCGGCAGTAATTATTCCCTCTTGACAACTCTCTCGTCATATTCCAGTTTCATCGTCCTTGCATTCTTCATAATCATCATCATCATCATCATCACTAACTGCAACGGATAACGACGGCTTTCCTTTTTGCCCTCTTCGCCCCGACCCCCGCCCCAATCATCCAACCACCCTTTCATTCTATTCAGCGCAAAACGTCAAGATCGCTTCTTGTTCCGCAGTCCTGCCCTCCAGAGGATCCAGAAGAGTGAATAAAATTAACGCTTCCACTAGTTTTAGCACTCGAGAGCCGAGCGCGCTTCCTTGCACTTGAAATTTAGAGCAACCGAGAGTACGGAAGAAAAAAGAATGCTGCCCTCATTAACCCCTTCTATACATGAAGGATAGAGGGGAGGAGGTCGCGTTCCGCAATGAATGAACCCGGCATGAAGATTTCCGCGGCTTTCTAGTGGCGTCCCCTTCGTCTGGCTTGGTTTAATCACCCCTGGTGAATGAAAAATACCTTTCGAAGCGTCCAGCGCGCGACCACACCGAGATTAATTAATTGCTTCCGCCTTTTTTGCCGCCCCCACCGAATGACCCCCAGCCCCCTTCGCTCGACGCTTTCGTCCGTGGTCGAAGTGGTCCACTTTGGAGGTTTTTTTGCTTTTTCGGACGAAGCTAGAGTCGAAAGCAAATATTTGCCTATCGACGGCGGGCGGACGGTCACAAAGCCAAACTCTCACCTGGAAAAGCGGTCGGGTTTTTCTGTGTCGTCACGTAACGTGGCTGGCTTACCTGTAACGAGAACGAGAACGGACGGGAAAAAAGGCATCGTGAGTAAATATTGTCATTGAATTTGAATTGAAAATTTTTCGGACCAGGTTCTTTGTGTCTGGCGATGTTTGGGTTAATTGAAATTTAGTGAAGGGGTGTGTTTCGGGGGCAAAGGGAATTTTGAACACATGCAGATCTTGGAAATCAACGGGTGTAGCTGGGGTTCGGACGTGAGATATTTGTAGGGGATTTTGTGGAATCTGTTGTAAATGGGAAAAAGGGAGTTGTGAGAATTTCTGGAATCTGATTTGGAACAGAAATAACCTGCACAGAGGGAAATGAAACTTCTGAGACTTTTTGGAGTAAAATGAAAATTTTCAGTTCTAACTTCAATTCGAACCCAGTCTTCACGAAAAACCTTTCAACCGACATATTTCACATTTCCCAGCAACCCGGAACTAAAATCAACATTCAACACTCGCTCTGTGGCGTCAGGAGTTAATTGCAACAAAGTCCTCCTCTGAACCGAAGGGAAACAAAAGGAACCATGTAGGTGTGAAAGCTCATAAAATTCCGTTTCATCCTGCTTGCTTGACGTCCACGTTGGTAGCCATTGTGTCAACAGACGACGACAATGGCCAAAGGTTTTTCTACTCCGTCGGCATCGTCGTCGTCGTGGTCGTCGTCATTTCCATCCTCGCAATTATGCTCTGGTGACCGACGAAGCACCGACCGACCGACCATCCAGGCACATGTTTATCTCACTTTTAAGCATATTCTCGCATTTCACACGTTCCTGCCGGACACGGTATCACTCCGCCATGCTTGACCATCAGCATTTTGTGCCGGGGCTTGGTCTCATCCCGGACCTTTCAACGATGATGTGGCGGTGGTGAAATGTCATCCCAAATTCAGCAAGCGAACACCCGGGACTTGACAGAGAGGGGGGCTTGGGTAATCGTTTTTCAACAAGTACCGCATCTACAGCCCCCCTCAGTCCGATGCACTTCCTCTGGCGCTGCCAGGATCATGAAGAGTACGCGAATGTGTCCGAAGACCGAAGAGATTATAATGTTTACATAATGCTCTTCCCCGTTTGTTGTTGTTTTTGAAGCCGCCTCGGTAGGTATAGTGTTTCGGTGGGTAATTTTTCATTCTTCTGTTACGGAGTGGGGTGGCACTTGTCGTCATCGTCCTCGCGCCAGCCACACCACGCATAGGGGTAGGTCAACGTTAATGGACTAAGCTTAGGTGGATGGTCGAAGAAAACAGACGGATAGGGTGGGTTGTCAGTACAGAATCGGACCATTAGCTGCTGCTGCTGCTGCACGGTGGCGGTCAGGGTTTTAACGATGTGTAAATTGCCGGGATGCACCGCGGAACTGGGTTGCGCTGGTTCCTCCGCGAGGCACGTTTCCGGTGGGTTAGGAATGGTTGCGCAAGAGCTTCTTCGGAATGACTTATCGGTTGGAAATAGAACTCGGTTGGGTCCTTTCAAGTATGTAAAAACGAGTTCTACAAGCTTGAATTGAACAAAATTTGTATTCATGCTTTGAACTAGTGACACGTTATTGGTATCTGCAAACTGAAATTGTTATTGAAGTCCTCAAATTTGCAATGATACTTCCGTGGATTTGCTCTTGAAACACCCAGGACTTGCTTCAAAAGTCAGCCAAAATACGGACGTAATTGAACAGTTCTTGGAGTTAATGCTAAAATTCTCCAAATTGTTTTTGAACAGCCCTAATGCGTCGTAAGTGTTATAAAAATTAACTTACTTGCTCTGAATATTGTTTTAGTTGTTCTTGTTTTGTATTTACGTGACAGAATTCTACATATCGAACTCATCGACACTTGGCCGGCGCTCTGAATATTTTATCAGCTCTATATGTCCACCGGAATCCCCAAGACTTATTATTAAATGGCTCTGATAAAAAACTGCGCTTCTGAACACAAGCAGATCTTGGAATTCAACGGTCGTAGTTGAGGTTTGAATGTATTTAGAAAGTGAGGGATTCTGTGGGATCTATTACGCAAGGCCTAGAGGAGTCCTGAGGCTGGGTTGAACTCAATTTGTGGCATATTTAACCTTCTTAGAAGGAAATTAAACTTCTGAGATTTTTTGGAGTAAAATATACTTTGATCAATAGAAGCTACGACCGGCGTGTACTTTTGTTTTCAACCTCTAGTAAACGTTCCTCCCTACATTTCTGACATTTTCTCAGCTACTTTGAACCAAAAAGTACAAAACAAAGGAGCCCATTTCCTGAAATATTTCGAAAGTTAACCAACCTCAATTCAAGAATTTGCTATAACTATTTGCTATTTGCTATGAGGTTTGAATGTATTTAGAAAGTGAAGGATTCTGTGGGATCTATTACACAAGGCCTAGAGGAGTCCTGAGGCTGGGTTGAACTCAATTTGTGGCATATTCAATCTTCTTAGAAGGAAATGAAACTTCTGAGATTTTTTGGAGTAAAATATACTTTGATCAATAGAAGCTACGACCGGGGTGTACTTTTGTTTTCAACCTCTAGTAAACGTTCTTCCCTACATTTCTGACATTTTCTCAGCTACTTTGAACCAAAAGGTACAAAATAAAGGAGCCCTTTTCCTGAAATATTTCGAAAGTTAACCAACCTCAATTCAAGAATTTGCTATAACATGATCACTAAGCTTGATTTATATTTCTAGCCAAGCAAACACTTTTATATTCTAATTGAGTTGTCTCGATTGCGGCATTCAGGCTCATTTCTCTGCACGTTGCACTCAAACTAGCTCCGAGAACTTCTTCATAATAGCTTTTGAAGTCCCGAGGTTCCACTGGGCCGACCCGAAAACTGAAGAGAACTAGCACAAAATAGTAACCGAAGAGCATCATTGGCAGGGCGAAAGGTGTCGCATGACCGCTTGACTCACTTATTTTGATAGTCAAAAAGTCCTTCAAATCAACTCATATCAGGACGTGCTCTACTATCCAAGTAACGACAATGGTTTTATAAGGGTTCTGTTGACCATGATTTGAACTTGTATAATGCTTCAAAACCTCCATAAAGGTAAAAAAGTTACTTTGACAGTCAACCGCACTACCTCCGAATCACCTACAGACGCGCTATTAAAGGTTCAAATTTACACTGGAATTGCTTTTGACTGGCTCAAGTCTACCGGCTTTAAACGAGAAGTTGATCAGAAAGCTAAAGGCCTTTGCAGATTTAAACTAAACGGCGTCCGGATTTGTCATCGGAAGCCTTCCAGATTTGTTATGGGAATGTTTTGACAACTAATCTCTCCGGAGAAGCCTAAACTGAAAGTCCTGCCTGCTGACGGTCTACAAGTCCTGCGGTCTGAAAGTCCGGCGGTCTAAAAGTCCGGCGGTCTGAAAGTCCTGCCTGCAGACATGCTCTTAGAGTCATTGGGACTTAATTAGCTGAGAAGGCGAAGAATTTTCACTAGATTTCATCCAAAATTGCTCCGAATTTAACACACCGTCCAAGTCCTCGAAAATTCCTTGTGTAGAATAACCTCCGAGTTGATAATGACTTAGGGCGTGATCGGAGACTGTCTGTGATTTTCAACCCAACTTGCTCTTGAAGCCCAGTGGAACACCAAAAGATAGTAATTCACTGATTAACCCAAGTCTTCCTGATGCAGTTCAACAAACTAGGTTTGAATGAGTCCCAAAATTAATTTACTAAACACAGGTCTCTGACCATTGGTTAACTCTAGGGAAATATCCAAGCTTATATTAAACTTTTAACCCTAAAATCTATCAGATAGCATAAACTCCAGATTATCCAAATCATGCCATTGTATGCCATTGTATGAAGAGCCAAAAAGGGGTTGGGTGGATCGATAAGCAACATCACTTTTACGTTTTCACAGAGATACAAAGAACCTCCTTCCAACAACAGGATTGAACAATTGGTCATAAGAGCGAACTATCCATCATAAGGATGCCCCAATGAGCTGGAAGAACAGCCCGCCTCTATTTACAAAATGTTAGCAATGGGGACTTGGCATACCCAATCTTCCCATCCAGAGTGCTTCAATCGGGTGCCCTGGTGGTCCCTCCTATTTCCATGAAATATTTATAAAATAGTGTGCATATTTATGCAAATGAAAAATACTCCAAGCATTCGTATCTATTATATTTGATCTTCATTCGGTTGTCCTGAAATGCAAGAAAAGTTGTAAAGTGTTAAGGTGTAGAGTTCTATGATTTCAGCGACAGTGAATCCACCAAACTCTCGATTTGAGGTATCCTGAAAAAAGTTTGTGAAACCTATTGATATTTTACACTGCTATTTGCAGGTAAGTATTTATGCTGGTTTTATAACAGCACTCCCCTTTTTTTTGATGGCCTAATAATTATTGCTCCTGAGTTAGGAAAGGGAAAATGACACAGAGCGCTGCATGAATTAAATCAGCTCAGATTTTGTAAAACGTCCAATTGCAAACCGGAAAAGAAATATACATTCAGTAATAAGTGCAAAAACAGTATAGAAACTTGTACAAGTTGAATATTTCTGTTACGCTTTTTAAATAAATATATTATGGTTACACAGCTAGACGAAAAATGGCAAACAAATTTCAAGATAATAAAAACGAAGAAGGGCACTTAACATAGGTTCCATAATTGGGATGGTAGCAATGCGGAAATTAAAAAATTCTAGTAGAAAAATAAAAATTCTCATAACTAAATTAAAAAATGTCTATGATTTGATGATTTTCAAGCAATAATAAAAAACAAAATTGCAATATAACTTTTAAAAATGTCCACAGCTGAACCAAATCATTCTTTAAAACAACCAATATAATCACAAAAATAGGGAAAAAAATCATAGAGAAAATCAAAAATTTCCATAAAACAAAAAAACAAAAACAATTGAAAAAAAATCAAACAAGCAATAAAATTGAGTAAAATTAAACAACAAAATGAATATAAAATCACATAAAAAACAACAATGCGACATATAGAATGTTGTTATTGAAAATATCCATTGAAAAAATAAAAAAAACCACGGACCGGCCATAATAATGCTGGGCAAATAATTTGAGCTAGTAGCAACGAAAAAATTGAATATTACCATAGAAAAACAAAAATGCTTTGAACTAAATTGAAACTTTCCGTAATTCAATGATTTTCAATCAATGTCGAAAAAACAACTGTAATAAAAATACATAAAATTATAAATATGTACAAAATCTGCTAAAAAAAATCACAAAATGAGAAGAGAAAAGAAAATATTCCAAGAAAATTGCATATCCTCAAAAAAAAAATAAAACCGTAAATAAGTCATCAAAAGTAATACAGACTGGAGAATGTCTAGCTTTTCATTGAAAACCAACTCAATCTATATATCGATATAGATGAATTTGTGTCTGTTCTGAACCTGATAGACTCGAAAACAACAGAACCAATCGGGGTGAAATTCTGTATGGAGGAGTTTTTGGGACCGGGGAAGGTTCAAAAGATAGCTTGAGACCCCTCCCTTTTCTGGGCGACGAAGCTCTCATACAAATAAAACACATAATTCTGCATAATTCGAGAACTAATCAAGCAAAAGAAACTAAATTAAGCATGGGAGAGTTTTTGGAAGCAATAAACGTTTTTATGGTGGTTTAAGACCCCTCCCCTCTCTGGAAGGGGTGGCGCTCATACAAATGAAACAGAAGTTTCTGCATAGCTCAAGAACTAATCAAGCCAATGGAACCAATTTGTTTTCATGTAAGGACTGGAGGCTAGACATTTTTCTATGGTGGTTCTAAACGCCTCCCCTCTCTAGAAAGAGGGAGGGAGCTCTCATACAAATGAAACTGAAATTTCTGCATAACTCGAGAACTAATAAAGCAAATGGGACCAAAGGCAATAAATGTTTCTACGGTGGTTTGAGACCCCTCCTCTCTCTGGCAGGGGGTGGGAGGGTGGCTCCCATCCGAATGAAACATATATTTCTGCATAACTCGAGAACTCATCAAGTAAATGGAACCAAATTTGGCGTGTGAGGTTTTTGGAAGAGAGAAATATTGCTGAGGTAGATTGAGACTCCTCCGCTCTCTAGAAGGGAGGGGAGGGTGCCCTACAAAAAAAAAACACACACACACACATGTATGCATAACTTGAGAACTAATCAAGTAAATGGAAAAACATTTGGTAGGCGGACGTTTTTGGCAAGAAATGTTTCTAAGGTGACTCGAGACCCCTTCTCTTTTTGAAAGGGTGGCTTCCGTAGAATTGAAACTCAAATTACTGCATAACTCGTAAACTAATCAAGAAAATGGAACCAAATCTGGCATGTGGATGTTTTTTGAGGCAAGAAATGTTTCTAAGGGGAATTGAAACCCCCCCTCTTCCTGAAAAGGGGGCTCCCATGCAAACGAAACAAAGATTTCTGTATGAATTTGACCGGTGGAGATTTTTGAGGGAAAGAAATATTTCTATGGTGGTTTGAGATCCCTCCGTCTTCTTGAAGGGGGGATCCCCATACAAATGAAACACAATTTTTTGCATGGCTCGAGAGCCAATGAAGCAAATGAAACCAAATTTGGCATGTTGAGAGATCCTTCCCCTCTCCTTCCTCCTAAACATGAGAATTATCCCTGTTGTTATGAAAAATTGCATCCAGGAGTTTTTGAGGCCGGAGGAGGTTCTTGTTAGTTCGAGACTCCACTCCCCGTTTGGAAGGGGCCCATTCAAATGCAACACACAATTCGATAACTAATCAAGCAAATGGAACCAAATTGGCATCTGGAGTTTTTTGAAGGCAAGAAATGTTTCTATGGTGAATTGAGAGCCCTTACTTCTCAGGAAAGGAGGGAGGGGGGTCTCAAACAAATGAAACAGAAATGTCTGCATAGCTCGAGAACTAATCAACCAAATGGAACCAAATCTAGCATGTGAGAGTTTTTAGAGGCAGGATGTATTTGCTATGATGATTTGAGACCCATCCCCGCTCTGGAAGGAAGGGGGGAGGCTTTCATACAAATACAAATTTTGTATTTGCTGAAGCACAAATTTCAAGTTAACATGAATATTATCCATAATGTTTTGAAAATGTGTATGCAGGGGTTTATGGGACCGGAGAAGGTTCTTATGATTGTTTAAGACCCCTTTCCTCCTTAAGTTTTATTAAATTTTGATTAATTTAGTTAATTTAGTTTAGAAAAAAAGCGATTTTTCATAATTTTACATTTGTTTTGTTTTTTTTTACTTATCAGTTAGCTCAGTTAGCTCAATCGGTAAGAGCATGGTTAATCCAGGAGGAGATTTTTCAAGTTGGAGATTCTTTCGATTTTGAGGGACATACATCGATTTTGAGTATCATTGTGCTTGTAAAATAATCTACAAATGAAGGCGTAGGTGTTGGTACAGAAAGCTCTCAATTAATAAAGGGCAAAGGGCTTCTAGAATACTAAGTTGAGAGCAGGCAAAAGTTCGTCGAAGCCAGTTAGCAGAAGAATCTTCTTCCATGGAAATTTTTTGAATTTTCAATGCTTTTAGTGATATTTATATGCACAAAAATTTTGGTTTTCCCATGGATGATTTCTTTTTTTTGTTAAGAAATTGTATTGCAATTTTCATGTTCAATTTTAGTTGACAATCATTAAATTATGGAAATTTTCAATAAGATTTATTAGATTTTGAAATTTATCCATTGCTATCCCCGATATTTAACTTCTGAAAATTTAAGTTTTTTTAAGGAAAGTTTTAATTTCTCGTTTATATTTTAGCCAAACGAAAAGCCCTAACACGGACATCACAATAGAGATACCAAATGAACACCAGGTCGATCGATTAAGGATTCAAAATGAACAAGTAACGAACCTAGTATCCACTAGTTTCAAACGAGTTAGAATAACTTCAATGTGACTCAATTATGTGGCAATCGAGTTGCTGCTGCTAATTATGACACCTCTGTGTTGCTTGGGTAAAGTTCGAAAAAGAGCGATCAAGTTAATGAAGTTAACTGATCGGCTTGACGGCTTTGAAAAAAAAAATACCCAAGTAGCACCCTCCGGTCATAAATAGTTGAAGTAACTTGATTATGACTTAATATGTCATATTTATGTTTTCTCGACAGAATGGCAACAAGTGTGCTACTACAGAAATGTCGTCATTAGCAAAAAAATTATTTTCATAGTATAGATGCCCAACCGAAGGGGCAACCGAAGTGGTTGTGGTGGAAATTCATATTGCTTAATTTTATTTTTTTATCAAGTTCATTTATTTGAAAAGCTCAATCGCTTTAGCTCTACGGAGTCGATGTTTCTTTTTTTTTTAAACATGAGTAACCCAATGCTGCGTTTAGTAGGCCCTGGACCGGATAACCAAACAATCACAATATCTGTTCTTTTAGAAAAAGATCAATTATCAACTGCTACTCTCAACTTTAACAATCGGAACTTCACCACCTTAAAGCAGTCTGTTCTAACAGTTGCTCTAGCCATCAACCTCCGAAATGCTCCTATTTAAAGAGATCTATCGATTTTCCATAAATTTATCATCTCATTTCTTCCAACTCAAACCAATAATGCCACGCTTGAAGACCTAACCGCATTCCATCGATCCATTTCTCAACATTTTTCCCGTCATATCGCCAAAAATACGCACATTCCGCTGTGTTTTTTCCCCCGGCCTCAGACCCATTCTCGTCCATCCTTTTTTCTTCCCCCGAAACGAAGCAACAGGGAAGAAAACAGAAAAATTCGAAACGTTCCGGTTTTTGCCTTCCAGCTAGCTAGAAAAGGAAGTCGACGACTTTGTCTTTCCTAAAAGCCGGAAAATACTAGCTTCACCTCCTCCTCTGTTGGCGTAGAAAAATTTCCCCATCTTGGCGCTGGGTGTAACATTTTAATGTATTTACTTAAAATTGTGTTATTCGATAATTGCGTTTTTGTTTCTAGGCCCCAAGGGGGGACCGGGCTTCGTAGGAGTAGGAACACAACAATGGCAGGTTTTTCTTTTCCCGCCGGTATTCAAAAGCCCCATTCACCTAGCCAGGTGGTTAACTGTGTTGTTAGTTGTTTGTTTGGCTGGTCCTTTTTCCGGGTTTTCCATTCAGAAAGTCACTCGACGCTGAAGCGTGGAAAGGTAAGCGCTACCGGTTATCAAATCTTGCCAAGTCAAGTTTTCCAGCAACTTACTTGGGTGGGTAGACTGGTCAGTGGTCACCATTTCGGTGATATTCGGCTTTACTTATTTTCAACGTGCCTTAGCCAAGCCATCGAAATAA
This sequence comes from Aedes japonicus, assembly GCA_034211315.2. NCBI lineage: Eukaryota > Metazoa > Arthropoda > Insecta > Diptera > Culicidae > Aedes > Aedes japonicus. The sequence goes on from JASCZW010000263.1 coordinate 124,460, forward strand.
ATTACCGAACAAAAATGTCATTTGATTGTTTTATGCCACGACATTTTCACAGAAGACCTTGATATTTTTATGTTTTTTAATTTTCTCTTTAAAATGATTTGCTTAAGGGCATTTTTGACATACTGATCAGAAATTACTGAACATACGAAAAATTTGGACAATGAGAAATTATTTTTCGGTGTCATATGAATGTCAAATGATTTTTTCTGCTCTGTTCAATGAACATTCGATGGTGTTACCATTCAGGGAATCGTTAAAATAACTTCTACCATTGATCAAATCATCCGTCATCTTTGACGGATTATTAAAGCTATGGTAACTCAATGGTAATCTTCCGAAAATAACCGCAATTTCTTGTCCCTGTGCCAGTCTAAGCGCGGAAGGGAAAGTTGGATCCTTTCGTTCGGCAAAATGAACCATTGCAAGCATCACATCGCCCGCCGCAAACGATACGTGCAATCAACCGTCATCGTCGTCCGTCAGAGTCAACGCGGAAAAGAGCTTGCAGTAAATAACTCAATTCAGAGACCGAGAGCGCACAAAATAAATGGAATGTGTGTTTGTGAATATGTGACCCGGACCGGTTGCCGTCGTCAAGCTTCTTTCGTTGAAAGGATTTCTTTTTTTTTGTCGTGAAATTCCACTTTCAAGGGAGTTGCAGCACTTGGTTGCAGCAGGTCGTCCTCGGGGGTGGACGAGAGGTTGTTACGGAAAAGAATCAACCCGACACAGCTTCTGTTCTACTACCAACCGGAATAGGACCTAGAACAAGGTTCCTCCTCCTGGAGATGTGTGATAAGATGTGATGGAGAAATGAAGGTGAAAAATTGTTTGTGTGATGCTGAAGAAGTATGGTTGTCGTATAAGGACTTCCGGCTTGATGGATGCCGTTTTGTGATTCGGATGCAGAGTGCATTATTGATGACACGGAATGGAGACGTTTGTGCTTTTCACGAAGAAGATGAATTTGAAACCTGACAGGTTCGGGTGATCGTTCAAAGGGGATTATGGGAGACTCCGTTGGCCGTTCCCAGTCTCTGAAACGCACGTAACTTTGCAGTGCGTTTGTTTCCCCCGTGTCGACGCTGGGAATTTTTCGTAAACCTTACAAAATCGATAATCCTTCATTCTTTGAGTATGAACCGGGACTGGAATTGCTCCAATTCCAATCCACGTTCCGATTGTGTATGGCCTATCGATTTCTCGTCGAACAACAACGATGAGGATGATGATAAGACCGACCCTTCATGCATATTACCGGCCGTTATGAGAGCGAGGGGAGATGCCACCCCAGCCAACCCAGCCCAATCGCAACCAACGACGACAAGTAGCAACAGTTATTCCAGGCCCGTTTATCAGCGCAATAATACCCACCGGAGAGGAGCAGAAGGAAATTGAAATTCCTGCCCTCAGCTCAGGCTTGGGGTGGTCTGAGCGCGCCCACCACCGAAGAAGAGCACATGTTGATGTTGATGACGACGACGATATGATGGTTATCATTCGGATTCAACCTCCTACAATATTGAACAGTTGTAGGCATCGGGTAGAGACAGTGAATTTTCATTTAGCATACTGTCGATGATGGTGCTTCGGATTCGGGGTAATCCCACCTGAGATCGAAGGAATCAGCGCCGGGGAACGGGCAAACGTATGCAACTATGTTACAGCTCGGAGTGGGCTTTTGTACGGTATGCGAATGAACTTACCGCATCTACACATTGGCATTCGGATGCCGGGCCCAACCATCACCGATATTCGAGTCTCGAGAACCGGAAAAATGCCTTGCTAATGAAATTTCTAACTGCCTGGTGCGTACGAATTCCAATCGGTACTCGTCATTCTTGGCCAAGAACGTTTCGAAACGGACTTAATTATTTACCACTCGACGGATGCATCGTTTTCCAGGGCTGGAGTCGTTTGTGATGTCCGTTGGACGGAGAGGTCATTTCCTCGTCGTCCAGAGAAATCAACACAAGTACGACGATACTCCTGAGGAAGTGGTCAGACAGGGGACCGAAACGTCAATAAACGGTGTAATTTTGAACTTCAAAGGAGGTCGGAGATCGAAAGTGTCATGGTCAGTGTGATCTTCAAGAGTTCATGTGCTTGTTTCGTAACTTTAAGAATTATATTAATTATAATTATAATATCAGAGTTATAGCATTTTAGAATTGGCTGAAAACTTCCAAAATTTATTTCAGCACAAAAATAGGCTATGATGTCCGTTTCTGTTTCATGTGAATTGGTTGAAGATCTATCATTTATAGTGAATCTAACCTTCATTTAATCGAAATCAAGCGTTCCCAGTCTCTGACATTTTTTTTTAAAGCCAAACTACAGCTGACTTTTGTAGAGAAGAAGGATCCATTCTCTAAGAAATTCGGCATGGTTATGGAAACCTATCACCAAAATCACAACTCAACAAGATTTCACCCTTTAGATGAAACTAAAAGCTTCAAAAGGGTCTAGTTAAGCTCACTGCATTGCCATTAGCAGAGTTTCCGAAGTGCTTCGGGGGCCTCCTGAACTGTTTCTGGTGACCAAATTCTACGCTCCATAAAAAATTGAAAAAAAAAATGTATGAAGAAAAATCAACGAGTAGGGAGGGGGGTATGAAATTTTCAGAAATGAGCCAACGTGGTTTATGAACAGGCCCTAATCGGCATCATGCGTTCCCGGTCTCTGACACAATTTCTTTTTTTTTCAACGGCCAATTACAACAAACCTTTCTTTTCTACAAAATTCGGCACAGTTAGGAAAACCTATCATCAAAGACACAGTTCAACAACCCCCCCCACCCCCATCACCGTAAAGCTTAAGGAGAATCCTGCTAAGCACGTTAAATTGCCAACAGCTAATCTATAAGATTTTCCGAAGTGCTGCAGGGGTCTTCCCAACTCTGTTTCTGCAATTTAAATTTCCTAAGATGTCAACTTTTGACTGAAAATTTCCAGAAATCTCTGTGGTTACTTTTTGGTTTGGGAGCTTCACTAAACTTGTCATAATTACAACTTCTTCTGAGCAGGTTCTGTTAAAGTAACTTCCTTCCGACGTGAGCTTCCTAGATAGTTAAGTCCTATAAATCACTCTCTGCAGTGCCAATTTTACGAATGACCATGCTGGCTATCGAATGATTTGATAACTTGCAGGAGTTGCAAGATACGAATATGGATTTCAGGAAAAACTGACGCGGTTGGTCAAAACAACGATGGATCGAGTGATGTGTGTCGTCCGAGAATCAGGGACAGACATCTCGAGTCTCCTTGAATCTCGGAGAGGGTTACGGCAAGGTGATGGATTGTCGTGTTTGTAGTTTAACCTTGTATTGGTGATTCGAAGAGCTGGGATAGACACAAATGGTACGATCTTCAGAAGGTCTGTCCAACTATTTGGCATCGCCGACGACGTTGATATTGTAGCACGTAACTTTGAGACGATAGCGGAAACGTACTTCAAACTTAAGGCTAAAGCTGGTAGACAACTGAAGCATGAAGGGAAGAGACTCACGTGAAGACAATGTTAACCTCCTACCACGAGTTCAGATCAACGGTGATGAAATCGAGGTAGTAGACAAACTCGTGTATCTGGGCTCATTGATTACCGCCCATAACGACACCAGCAGAGAGATACAAAGGCGCATTATGGCTGGAAATCGTACCTACTTTGGACTCCGAAGGACGCTAAGATCGAACAAAGTTCGCCGTACTACAGTCGACCATCTACAAGACATTAATTAGACCGCTAGTTCTCTACGGCCAGAAAACATGGACACTGCTTGTGGAGGACCAACGCACCCTTACTATCTTTGGACGGAAGGTGCTGCGTACGATCTACGTTGGAGTGTAGATGGAAGACGGAACGTGGAGAAGCCGAATGAACCACGAATTGCATCAGTTGAAGGGAGAACCTCCCATCGTACACATCGCTAAAATCGGCCGACTACGATGGGCTGGGCATGTCATAAGAATGTTGCACGACAGCCTTGTTAAAAAGGTTTTCGAAAACGGACCGACCGATACAACAAGAAGAGGCGCGCAACGAGCAAGGTGGATCGATCAAGTAGAAGGCGACCAGCGGACTCTCCGCAGACAGCGAAGCTGGCGAGGTACAGCTATGAACCGATTACAATGGAGACAACTTCTGTGTACAGCAGAGGCCACGCCGGTCTTAGTCTGATTGGTAAGGTAAGGTAAGTAAGTTTGAAAAATCTCTTAGGCAAGGAACGTTGAGGTTAATCCGAATTTCTGAAGAATTGACATCGTTAGTTTCCAGATTTAGTTCGGTATGTTTCCCAGGGTTCGAGCTGCTTGGACGAATATTCAGAGGAAATCTGCAGGATTCCTGGACTAGTTTCGGTTGACTATTACTGCTCGCCGGGTTTCATGAACTATCCGGCATCGTAAATCCAAATGTTACCGCTCAAACTGCAAAAATCGGTTGACTACGGTGGGCTGGGCATGTCGTAAGAATGTCGGACGACAGCCCAGTTAAAATCCTTCTCGATAACGATCACACGGGCATAAGAAGAAGAGGCGCACAACGAGCAAGGTGGATCCTGAGAACCCTTCGTGGACTGCTGTGTACAGCAGAGGCCACTCCGGCCTTAGCCAGATAGGTTAAGTAAGTAAATGTTTGGTCAGTGAACTATCAGACTAGTTCGACACTCTTTGAGCCCTTGTACATGTCCTTCAGAGACTTTCAAAGGAGCACTTGTAGCACATAAATGGGGGTAACTTTGAAAACAAGATCGAAAGAATTCAAGGACCAAGTTTGGAGACCTTGTCGGAGTTATTCAGGAAGTTTTGCTCAGCAATTTAACTTTGCTGTCCGAGGTCTTAGGTACGGGGAATTTTCAGAATTCACCCAACGAAATCCTAAAATGTCCAGTTAACATTCAGAGCTGAGCTAAATGTAAGAAGAGAGTCTTTGAGATATCAAGTATGAAGCCTTGTTGGTTATTTTAGCAAGTTCGGTTAAAACAAGTTTGACGAAACTTCAGGCACACGGAACAATTCTTGTGAACACTTAACACAAATTCGAATGGTTACTAAAGGTAACAAAGCTTTTGTTGAGATGCAAAAAACAAAACCTGTCAGACTTCCCGAAACAATCTGTAGACCTTTCAATGGTGTTAAGTTCAAATTTCTTGGGCAAGTCCAGTACATTCGCAATGCATTTCAGGTAAGCTGTAAGATCGATCAAGGGGCGCAAAAAGAAGTGGCAAGCAACGAGAAAGATGGATCCATTACGTAGAAGGCGTCCCGTGGATTCTTCACAGACTACGAGACTGACAAAGTGCAGCCATGGATCGAATAGAACCGAGACAAGTTCTGGTGCAACAGACGTTTTCCCGGCCTTAGCCTGATTGGTAACGTAAGCAAATGTTTGGTTTCAGGAGTATCAGAGCATCTTGACGCTCTTCGAGCCCTTGTAGATGTCTGAAAGACTTTTAGAGAAGCACTTGTGGCGTAAATGTGGATAATTTTGAAGGCAAGATCGAAAGAGCTCTCCGACCAAGTTCGGAGACCTTTCCGATGTTTTTCAGAAGGCTATGCTAGATAAGTACGTTTGTACTAGGCAAAGTAAGAACAAGGAGGACCGATAAAGTAGAAGCCGACCTGAGGACACTCCACAGACTGCGAGGCAGCCGAGGTGCAGCCATGGACCGAATACAATCGAGACAATTTCTGTATACAGCAGAGGCCACCCGGCCTTGGTCGGATTGATAAGGTAAATAAAAATCGATCTACTTCTACTTGGTTTTATACGGTCTACGAGGCTATGCCTGCTTCAAAGATTACTGTCCTTTGGAACATATCCACAGTTATTAATTGAGGGCATTTTTGCCATACCACAGCATTCCAAGGCATTCGACCGTATCAGGAATAAAACCCTTGACCTCTGGATTGAGAAACCGACTACGCTATGCCGCAAGACCGATGGAGTTATCGCATGTCCTGCTTTGGTTCGGAGGAAAACTGGGCAACTCGTAGGAATGCGTATATAACCTTCATTTTCAGGCAATGTCTGAAAGACACTCAGAGGGGCCCTTCCAGCGTAATTATGGAATACTTTGAAGAAAACATCCAATGAATTATCGGACTATGTTCAGAGACCTTTCGGACGTCCTAATCTGGGGTCACTGCTAAGCACGGTCAGCCAAAGAACTTTAAGATCCAGTTCACGTTTAGAGCGGGGTTGATGACGTTAAAAGCAAGTCTTGGGGACTGTAGTTTCATGACCAATTGGCTATTCCGGAAATTCTGGTTCAGAGCTAGGTTGTTGAATATCCGATTAGCAAGCTTTCGTATCTGGCAGCTTGCAAAGATATCATTTAGAGTTTCCTTATTGAACGTAAGACGCAAATCTAGAGAACTCTTGACTCAAGTGCTCGATTATTAGAACATTCGCGTTTCAGAGAGTCTTTGAATGCCCGCAGAACAAGTATGTAGGATTTTCAGGAGTTTCTTTGGCTTAGCTCAATTTCAGTCCTGTTAGCTGTTCAAATTCATTGATCGTGAGTAAGTTTGGATTATACGGTAAATCCAATAAGCTTTTAAATCTGAGCAAGTCCTGTGTGCCTTCCTAGATAGTTAGGAGTCCAGAAGAGCTAGTTCTAATTTACAATCTTATAATGTTCGTCGAGCTTTCAGAAGAAGTCATTAAACAAGGTTGATAACGTAATTTAACTCTATCCTGCGGAAAATAACTATAAATACTGCTTTTGATCCTAAATTCTGAACATCCGGACAAATTGGACGACCTAAAGTATCTCCAAACAATCATTAAGGGTTCAGTAAACTTCTAGAATATTAATTAAACATGGTTCGATATTTGAGGTAACTCTTCATAGCGTTTATTGCTAAAGACTGTAAATTAGGAACTCCATGACATCTTGAATGACCAAGAACAACACAGATAATCCCTTAATATTGTTTTTTCAGAGAGAATACTCAATGAATATTTCATGTTATAACTTTATAGAGCAGGAGAAGCTACTGCTACAACCGTAGATCCTTAAATTTGAACTTCAGGACAATTTGGATGCTTTAAGGTAAGCTTCTACGATGATTCTTTGATCGACAAGCACATATTTTTTTAATTTAAAAAAAAGTCTTAAGAACATTCAAAGATTTTTCGATGGATTTATAGGCATTGCACCAAAGTAATTAAAACTTTTTTAGTGAAATCCAAATATACCAAATATTGGCACATTCGGATTACCAACAAATCGATTTCAGAAGAAGACATGTGTGACCAGCCTAGTGGACTTGTCTTAAAATTCTGCTACTCTTAAAAGAGTACGTGATCTGTCCTTTTAGGAGCCAATCTGGGTAACTTCCTGAAGTCCAGAAGTTCTGAAATCTGAATTATGAAGAAATTAAAAACTGTCATTAGATTTTAAACTTCTGAAGTCGATGTTAGTAATTCTTAAGGTTTTTCCACCAAAATCTAGTGAGCTTTCAGTAGTTCTAAATGATGAATTTTGAGGGCTAGCCAGAGTACTTCATAGATAAGGATCAATAAGGTTTTTGGATCTCGCTCGATGGACGTTATGAGTTCGGAACTGAGCAACTAAGCAGTTTCAGAGCTAAGCATAGCGAATCATGATGGTTTCGAGGAGTTAGACCTGAGGACACGCGAACACGTTTTGGAAGTGTTTTGAGCAAATACGAAACTAATTTAAGAGCTTTCAGAGCAAGGAATAGGGGAGAAAACTTCAAAGAAAAATCTCCTGAGTAATTCAGAATAACTTCATAGTCAAGTCCAGTTTTACCGCAAACCTAGTGAACTGAGGAATCTATTTTGATGGGCGTTGAACGTTAGTCAGGAAGGATAGATTTCTATGACGTTTTGGAAGGTTTCGGGAGCTTACCCAGTTGACTTTGTGGGCACTTCATGTTTAGAGGCAGTTCCGTGAACCTCCAGCCTTGTATTCATGTTTCCGAAGCAAGGCTTTGGAAAGTACGATTATGGATGCCAGCTGAAGACTTGCAGGGCAGGTTTTTTTTTAAATTTTGAGCAAGTCTGGGAAGAATTTTCAGAGCACATCCGATGGACTCATCATGGAAGTCCAGTATACTCCAATGCGTACGACAACTGACCTTTAAGATTTTCTGAATTCTATAGTCCGGTTGCAAATAGTATTTGGTTTTGGTGGTTTTCATGAGGTTCAAACGTTGCCTTAGCGGACACTTTAATGCTAGTAGTTTTCAAACTATTTCCATGAGTCCCGTAGACTTACAGAGGACACACAATTTTGAACATTGAGTTGATTTACTTGAGAAAAAGACGTGGAGACTTGCAGAGCAAGTAAACGGAACATTTAGAGCTGTTCCGGGGAACTGAACCGAAGAGCCAATCAAGGTTATTCTTCGAAATAATTCAGAATACCCAAGGTCCAGTTAAGTCCAGGTTTATCGTTAAACTAATAAACTAATGAATCTAGTTAGATGTGCGTAGAACGTTAGTCAGGAAGGGTAGATTTTGAAGACGTCTTGGAAGATTTCGGGAACTTGTCCGGAGGACATTGAACTTTGGTCCGGTTGAGCATTGTAAAGTAAGATGATTTCATGGATGCAAACTGTGGGCTTGCAAGGACAGGTTTTGAAAACATTTTGAGCATGTCCGGTGGACTCATCGTAGGATACTGCAACAGATCAAGGAGTACGTCGACTGATATTTAAGAGCTAGCCAGGCAAATTTTCTGAAGTAAATCTAAGAAATTTAACAGTCCGGTTGAACGGTTCGAACGAGAATCTAATGAGGTAGTTAAGTGAGATCTAGTTCAATGTAACTTAAGATCCAGTCAGCAAGGGTAGATTTCCATGGATTTCGAAGGTAGATTCGGCGGACATTTTAAGTAGGAATTCGGCCAACTATCTGCTGGATTTCCGTGGACTTTTTAAGGAAATGGGGCCTTCATGATGTTGATGTTCTTGAGAAAAAGACCTGAGAACTAGTCAGGAAGTCATTGAGAATTAATCCGGGCAGTGATTGCACAGTATGTCTGGTGAATTTGTTAGCACCAGACTTTGTTACATTAAGCTGAACTGCAGTAGTCAGACACGAAGCATTGTTGAACTCCAGAGTCCTGTTCAAATAGATTTTATAATTCAATCTGGATATCGTCAAATAATTACGGAGGTCTGCACAGCTGGATTATGAGAAGTTTCGAAACAAGTCTGTAGATTTTAAGGAGCTAGTCCTACTGACTTTGGGGCATACCCGGTTGAGATTCTGTCTCGTGAATTTCGAAGGACTTTCGGAGGAAATTAGAATGGGATATTTTGGTGATCCAACTCCAAAAGTATTTCGAAGTTCTCTCTTCTTTTAATTTTTGAAAACAGCTCTGGCTTTCCGAGAAATCCGAATTTTGTTAAGACATTTTTCAATGGATTCTTAGAGTATCTATGATCAGCCCACTGTAGTCTGCCATCTGAAATTCTTACAAAAATCGGTCTTTTGATAATCCATGAATTTCAAGACTCCCCGAACTTGCATAGAATAACCCACTCGACTATTGATTCTCCATTCTCCTACTAATGCACAAACAAGCACCCCAAGCAGAGCCGTTGGGGTTGGAAAAATCACTATCCGCCGCAAACGTGCCACTTCGAGAGTGGCAACAGATGGCTCGAGACGGTGAGCTCCAGATCCGTAACAATTTGCTACACACCACATATTGCATAAAAAGCTGCTCTCGCGCCCCACCCCGTTTCTCGCTCTCAGTCCGCTCACCTGTATACGCCATCAATCTAGAACATCGATTGATGAAAAAGATACCGATGATGCAGCAACTCCGTGTCGGAATCACCAAACCAACGTCGTCGTCGTCGTCGTCGTCGGGAAGGAGGGAAAACTGCTTTATTAAAATGTACATCCACTGATGGATCTCCTCCTGTCTTCTTGACGAGACCCAGCCAGGCGCAGCCAGACCGGCAAGGATCGACTCTCACACTTGACTGAAATGATGCATATCTAATACTGTTCGAGATGTAGATTTACATAGCCGGTTGGTGTTTCATCAGGACCGAACGAACGAGCCTCAGACACGCACATATTTGCCAAGTTATCATGTTTACCACCGGTGAGTTTTCCTCATAGAGGAGTAAATATTTGATACTCTTGATTCGTGAAATAAAAACATTCCAACCCTCTTCGGGGGGGAGCGGTAGGACCGAGGGTGCCTTCAACCAACCGCAAACAGTCATAATTCAATTGAGAAAAGTTCGATCCCTCTGTGAGAAGCCAGAAAGGAAACACCAAGCGCCTATCAATCTTCCCTATTGGCTCCCCACTGCCGTCCTCCCCTTCGTCACGTCGGCAAGGACGAATAGGGAAAAAAAGGACAAAGCAACAGGATATAGGCCTTCTCAAGTACCTCGAGAAGAACGCAGACGAAGAAGCTATCTATTTCGCCCCAACAGCAGCCGCCTCTTCACAGCCGAACGAACGTGTATAGAGACGTTAAATTGATATTTATTAGAAAATGATTGTGCCGAGGTTGCTCACACCCTCATCCACACACACAACCACACACACCTACTGACGCAACAGCAGCGACGGTCGGTGGTGGAGTTTTATTGCATCTAGTTCATTAGGAAAATTGAATTGATTTTCTCCGTGTTTTTCCCCGTTCTTGACTTGAGCTCAAGCTGTTCGCAATCTGGCTGTGGCGAGGAAGAAATAGGGGGAAAGATTGTATTTGTTTGCCAATTGATGGTGTACGGAGGACGAAGTACGGCTGTGGCAAAGATTGGCACACAGTACTTCTGATTTCTTGTTTCTTTGGACGTTCAGCCATCGATTTGCAGGTAATTGCAGTGATAGCCAATCGGTTGCGGTTGTAATCGCCCATTGCTAGCTCGGAGTTGTTGCTTGCAGGATCCTGAAATCATCCTTGGAACAAAGGCAGAGAACGAAACTTCTCTCGCGAAATGGCAGATTGGCAGTAGATGGTACTTTAGTTGGATTACTTTCACTGAACTGAATGATTTACGTTGATTGGATGAAAGGGAAGGTCAGGTTGAACACAGGCATGGAAGTCACATGTTGTTATGGCTTGCGAAATGAGCGATAAGTCTTGTGAAATCGAAGGTTCTAATCAATGCGGATACAGGAAGGGCTTCAAAGCTTATTGAGTTACCATTTTTGGGCATCGATAATCAACAATTGGGTCGTGAGTTGTCGAAGATCTTCGTACTAAGAAGTACTCAGAAATATGAAACTATGAAACTGAAATCGATGTTCGTTCATTACACGTTCCCGACTATTCAATACAACTACCAAACAGTTTCGGTGAAATTTCATTGAGTTCTAAGGTCTCAGTAAAGCTTCAAACTACTTTGGTTTAAATTCAGGTACTGTAGCCTCCATTTAGTAGAGAACAACTATAGTTATCACTGTGAAACGTAATTTAAAAAAATTACGACGATTTGAATGAAGTAAATCGTCGAAGATTGTTGTTGGTTGAACCTCCAACAGATAATTTGTTCTGACTACATATTGTAATATTGTGTAGCAGAGAAAGCTACTGTTACAACTGTAGATTCTAAGTGTTGGACTTCAGAACATTTGGGATGCCCTAAAATATTCATTCTGCTTCCAGAAGATTCAGTAAACTTGGTTGATTATTAAATGTAACTCTATGTAGCACGATAAGCAACAGTTATTGCTTAAGACCCTAAGTACTGAGCTCCAGGGCGCCCAGAACAACCCGGATTATCCTAAAAGGTCCAAGGGATTCAATGAATCTCGTATATCGTAACTTTGAACAGACAAAAAAGTTATTGCTATAATTGCAAATCATTAACTTGCAACTCCAGGACAGTTTGAAGGGCTCATAGGATATCCAAAAACTATCTCATATTGTTCGTTGACCTTCCAGAAGATTCAGTAGACTTGATTGACTGTTTAACGTAACTATATGGAGCACAATAAGCTACAGCAATTGCTTTAGACCCTAAGTACTGAGCTCCAGGGCGCCCAGAACAACCTAGATTATCCTAAAAGGTCCAGAGGATTCAATGAATCTCACATATCGTAACTTTGAACAGCCAAAATAACTGTTGCTATCATTGTAAATTCTTAACTTGCAACTCCATGATAGTTTGGAGGACATCAGAGCTCCTAGGATATCCAAAAATTATCTTATATTGTTGATTGACCTTCCACGAGCTTCAATAAACATGTTTGATTACGTAACAAAATTCTATAACGCAAATAAGCAACATTTACTGCTTTAGACCCTAAGGTTTGAATTTCAGGACATATTGAATGATAAAAACAATGTGGTAAATAAAGAACTCTATATACTCTATATAAAAAAGGCAGAGTTTATGCTTTAGATTATAAATTATGAACTCCATGGCATTTTGAATGACCAAGAACATCCTAGCTTATCTCATATTTTTTTATAGTAAAAGAAGCTGCTGCTACAACTGAAGATACTAAGTTCTGAACTCCAGGACACTTAGGATACCCTAGAATATCCAAAAACTATCTGTTCGTTAATCTTCCAGAAAGTTCAGTAAACAAGTTTGATTGTGTAACGAAACTCTGTACATCGAAAAAGCTACAGTTACTGCTTCAAACCTCAGTTTTGTAATCCAGGAAGTTCGGTTGCCCAAAGTATCAAAAAACTATCTTACAGTGTTTGAGGAATTTTCAGAATATTTTGTAAACGTGGTTTGATCCGTGGATTTAATCCAAGTTTACGTAGCGAAAAAGCTACAGTTAAGGCTTTAGATTCTAAACTATAAAGTCCATGATATTTTGAATGATCTAGAACATCCCAGATTACCTCGTAATATCCTTAACTTAGAATGGCAGCAAAAGCTACTGTTTCAATTGTAGATTCTAAATTTTCAATTCCAGGACAGTTTGGATGCCGTAGAATATCCAAAAACTAGCATATAATATTCGTCAATCTTCCAGAAAGTTCAGTAAACAAGTTTGATTGTGTAAACGTAACTCTGTACAACGGAAAAGCTACAGTTACTGCTTCAGACCCTAAGTTTTGAAATTCGGGACAGTTTGGATGACCTAGAATATCAAACAACTATCTTATAGTGTTTGCTGCATTTCCAGAATATTTAGTAAACGTAGTTTGTTATTCAATCCAATCCAACTTTAAATAGCGAAAAAGCTACAGTTAAGGCTTTAGATTCTTAACTATAAAGTCCATGATATTTTGAATGACCTAGAACATCCCAGATTACCTCGTAATATCTTTTGACAGCTCAGAACGTTTAGTAAATATCACATACCATCAACTTAGAATGTCAGAAAAAGCTACTGCTTAATTGTAGATCCCATGTTTTCAACTCCAGGACAGTTTGGATGCCCTAGAATAATCAAAAACTAGCCTATAATGTTCGTTAATCTTCCAGAAAGTTCAGTAAACAAGTTTGATTGTGTAACGTAACTCTGTATAACGGAAAAGCTACAGTTACTGCTTCAGACCCTAAGTTTTGTAATCCTGGACAGTTTGGATCAGTTTGGATGGACAGTTTGGATGGAAGTTCTGAACTCCAAGACAATTAGGACGCCCTAGAATATCCAGAAACTGCCTTACAATGTTCGTTAAGCTCCTAGAAATTTCAGTAGACAAGTTTGATTGTGTAACGTAACTCTGTATATCGAAAAAGCTACAGTTACTGCTTCAAACCCTAAGTTTTGGAATCCAGGAAGTTTGGATGGCCCAAAATATCAAAAAAATATCTTACAGTGTTTGATGAATTTCCAGAATATTTAGTAAACGTGGTTTGATCCGTGGATTTAATCCAAGTTGACATAGCGAAAAAGCTACAGTTAAGGCTTCAGATTCTAAACTATAAAGTCCATGATATTTTGAATGATCTAGAACATCCTGATTACCTCATAATATCTTTGACAGCTCAGAACGTTTAGTTAACATCACATACCATAACTTAGAATGTCAGAAAAAGCTACTGCTTCAATTGTAGATCCTAAATTTTCAACTCCAGGACAGTTAGGATGCCCAAGAATATCCACGAAACTTTCTTATAATGTTCGTTAAGCTCCCAGAAAGTTCAGTAACAAGTTTGATTGTGTAACGTAACTCTGTGTCAACAGTAAACAGTTCTGAACCTAGTTTGACTGCTTTGGACAGTTTAGATCGCCTGGATGAAGTTCAACTGACAATGTCCTAGATGACAGTTTTAGATCGACTCTAGAAATATCATATAACGGAAAAGCTACAGTCTCTTAGACCCTAGTGTTTGACGTGATACTTATCCAGAATATCTTATGTTAAACGTGAGATTTAGAAATTAGTTTGTTATTCAATCCAACTTTAAATAGCGGAAAAAGATTCAGTAAAGGCTTAAGACTCTTAACTTTGAAGTCCATGACATTTTGAATGACCTAGAAAATCCCAGATTACCTCGTAATATCTGTTGACAGCTCAGAACGTTTAGTGAATAACACACCATAGCCATAACACCATAACTTAGAATGTCAGAAAAAGCTACCGCATCAATTGTAGATCCCATGTTTCAAACTCCAGGACAGTTTGGATGCCCTCGAATATCCAAAAGCTATTTTATAACGTTCGCTGAGCTTTCCGAAGAAGTTATTGAACAAGGTTGATATCGTAACTAAACTTTTGTTAGCGAAAAACCTACAAATACTGGCTAAAATCTGACCTTAAATATCCAAAACCTATCTTATGATACTATTATTGTTATGTTCGTATTCTACGTGCGTGGATTAACGGTTTTGATGTAGAAGGAAATTATGTTTTCTGAGGTTGATAAGATTAGCGAATCTTGATCGTCATGATTGATTGTGCAACGGAAATCTATACAGGAAAAAGGGGTATTTTTACCGCTTTAGGTTCTAAGTTCCGAATTTCAGGACAGTTTAAAAGACTCCGAATATGCAAAAACCTATCTTAAAATATTCGCTGAGCTTCTAGAATGTTCAGTAAATATGATTGATTAAGTAACATTACTATATAATTGCAAAACAAACTTTAAATGTTGTTTAACACTTAAAATGTTTAACTCCATGACAGTTTAGATGATCTTGAACGTCCCAGTTTATATTGTAACATCTGTTGACTACTCAGAAGGACCAATCAATAGATACTGTACATTGAAAAGCTGAAACGACCTATGTATGTAACTGATAGGACTTCAACGTGTTCGACTGAGTTGTTGGCACTGATCAAAGACAGCTTGGACAACCCAGCACATCCCAGGTTTCGTTGGCAGTTTAACATTGACACTGGAGGGTGTGATTCGAAGAGCTGGGATAGACACGAGTGGCACGATCTTCAGGAAGTCTGTCCAACTATTTGGCTTCGTCAGACCTATGAATAGCTTAAGCTCAGTTGAGTACAGGTACTTTTATATCCTGCTGAAAAGCTCAGATTTTACATTGAAATTTTCCAAAACACTTCCAAAAGGTTCCTGAACTATCAATATGGCATACCTTCCAACAGTTCAGAGGACCTTAGAAACATGCCAAATAGCCTTATTACAAGTGGCAGTCCGCACATCAAATTGACTGTCACGGACAAATTGAATGTAGAAAAATTGCCTAGCAGACCGATCCTTTTCAAACTTTCAGACAATAAATATATAACCCATTAGGTAATTTTTGGGTTTATTTATTCCCATCAACTTCATAGTGTTCTGCTCATAGCCTTTCGCTGTAACTTCACTCATTAGGTTCATGCAAGATCTGATAACTCGCAGCTTCCACTTTTCTTCATGTCTGCTCAGATTTGAACCTCCTTGGGATGCTTCCATAGTGCCTGCTTCATAATAGCCCAGTATTTTACGATGGGCATTAGTTCCGGTTTATGTCCATGGATTGTCCACTCCAGGACAACATTTGAATAGTGGCACGAAGCTAGATCCAGCCAGAAGATCGTAGACGCTTTGCAGACATTCCTTGTAGAGATCTCCCGCTTACAGTCCCGGTAGTCATTGAATTAGGTAGATCGCTTGCCAAATCATATATTTCTCGGCAAACTATTGAAAGCCAGTTCTTCACTCCTCCTGAAACATCACAGTTGTGCAAAGGCGTGAAGAACAGTAGTCCTGGAAGCTGCTAGGAAGTCCGCCTTGACGTAAGTCTCCTAAGCAACTTGTTGAACATGAGACTTCTGTGGATTAACTTTAGCACTTTTTGGATTAATGAGCCAGAAACTTTTTGGAAGATGTCGAGTCAACCTTATGGACTGAGTTCAGAGCTAATGGAAAACCCGTAATTTCAACGTCAAGACCTCTCAATTTTGTTCGGAAAACCCAAGATCTTTCTTAATCAAGTATGGTTCCGGGAACGTTTTCAAAAATTATTAATTGGAGTAAGTCTTTTGGAGTACACTTTTTTTTTAAATTTAGTAAAATTAATAAAATTCACTAAACTCATTAAAAAATTTTGAGTCTTGGAGAAGACTTTTCAGAGATTACCAATTAGTCATTTGTTCATTTGAGTTCAAATATCTACAAGTATTGAGGATAAGCTCAGATAGAACACAGAGGTTCTCCACAAGACTTGTGGGTTCCTGAACTACCAAACCTACCGGGATGTCTGGAGTCACAGATTCAAACGTTCAGGAAGACCTACAAAACATGTAGAGTAGCTCTCCAAGTCCCGAAGCGATTACCAACAAGCCACATGGGAGAGACCAGTGAATCATGCGAATCAGGCGAGTTGTGCATAGCAGACCGCAAACTTTAAAGGATGGTATAATATGAAAGAAGTTTCGGTGACCAGAGAGTTCTCTAAAAAGACCTAGGGGTTCCCGAACTACCAAACACAACGGGATTGCTGTAGTCAAAGATTCAGGTTCCTGATCTACCGAATATAACGGGATGTCTGCAGTCAGAGATTCAAAGGTCTGAGGAGCCAATAAAATATATAGAGTAGCTCTCCAAGTCCTAAAAAGTAGACCAGCAAGCCACATGGAAGAGATCGGTCAATCCTGCGGATCAGACGAGTCATGCATAGTAGACCTCCAAACTTCAAAGGACAGTATAGTTAGAAAGAAGGTGCGTGTTTTTTTTTTTAATTTATTTATTTTCCGTTGGCCTATTTCCTCACATGGTGACAATCACCGACGCCAGGGAGACGACTCCACCACCTGAGCCCTATATAACGACTCATGACTATGAGCCGGGACCAACGGCTTTACTTCCCTTCCGAAGGAAGACGTGACCAGTTTTTTTCGCCTCAGAAAAACCACCGACGTCGACTGGGATTAAACCTAGACCCACTGGGGTGCCAAGTAAGAAAAAAGTTTCGTTGACCAGAAATGTTTTAAATGTTTCTTTGAATTTAGATAGGAACGAAATTCTGAATTCATTTTGAATGAACTTCATTGTTTATGTGGTTTAAGCAGCTTTTCGAAAATGTTACCTTTAGCACTTTTTGAATGAAGAAACCACGAACTCTGGTAGATTTTGAGGAAACCTCTTTGATTAAGTCTGTGAGATATAGAATACCGTAAACTCAATTTGAAAACTTCAACTCCATCCAAAATGCCTTGTTTTTCATCGAGAAAGTTTAACATAAGTGATACTTTTGTACCATGTACTTTTGCCGAAATGTTCAAAAGAAGTTGAAAATTAAAAAGCCTTCTAGAGTAGTGACTTCTTTGAGTGTAATCTAAGATTCTTTTAAGGCCACCTGATTTCAAAAACCCTCAAGGCTTGTTGAGAAGCTCAGATCATACGCTGAGGCTTGGAAGTATTTGATCTACCAAACATATCAAGATGTCTGAGGTCACAACTTCGAACGTTCTATAACTGTGAAGAGTAAACTCACAAGTAGTAGAATGATGACCTGCGATTCCCAAGTAACAGACCTGTGGATCTTTTGGAGGAGAAGAACTAGAACTTGCACCACAAAGGAGTCATGCGAAGCAGGCTTGAGGAGGAGCACTTTCGGGATTTACCAGAGAATACTCAAATCATTCGGGATCAATTGGGAAAACCATTTTCGATGGAGCTCTAGATCGAATCCCAAGAGAAACGAGTAATGATCATCACGGTCTCAGTAACTGAATACCATTCAGCCTTTAAGTGCTACTAAAAACCATGCGAATGCTATAGTAATTCCGAAAAAAGGCGAATATCTTCATAATACCACAACATCCAGAGATTTTGCGAAATTACACGAACCTTTTTTGGCTTCTTAAATCGAAATTTATTGAATACACTCGAATGAAATTCTTAGTTTTGTTGTACCATTGAACGCCATTCATCTACACTAAATAATGGTTGCAAGGATTTTTGTAATTTCTAAGAGCAAGCCTAAGAGAATTTGCAGATGATTTAGAAGCACCAAATCTGTTTTAAATATTTTCGAAAAACAACTTACATAGTCTTCTTCTGATGTCCGTGTTAGGGAACTCAACGAACGAACTTCTTCTAAAAAATAATGCACAAGCAGTTATCGTTGAATTTTAATAGCCATCATTCCAACGCGTTCCATCCCTAAATTCCTACTCACAAAAAACCAACTTCGTTCCGCTTGCCGAAAATAAGAATCCCAAAAAGACAACTAAACCCACCAGGCAAATCTGCAAGTCTTGCCAGGATACCCATTTCCTACCAACCCCTCCTCCAATCCAAATTCCACCGCAACCATTCAATTTGCCTCATCTTTTTTTCTCCGGTGCCAAAATCCGATCGATTTCCTCGAATTTGGTTCGCGCTTTCTTCGCATCCCTCCCCCCCGCTCCCAATGCAAGCACATCAATTTGACAAATATGATACAAAAAATAATCCACCCATTGCAGCTTTTCAACCGAGCGCGAGTATGATCGGCTTACCAACCAACCAACCAACCAACAAAACCCAGCAAAGCACACAAGACGGTTGTGCGTGGGTGGCACGTTGGCTTTGATGTTTCCGACTTACAACCGGGCGGGGATTCTCTTCCGGCAGCCAGAAGAAGGAATAAATCGACTGAAATGAGATTCCTGGCAACAATAAAAGCGCCTAAAGAGGCTTATTTGAAAGGCGATGCCACCTGGATTTCGGCGAATTTCGCGAAAGGAAAATCTGCTCTGAATTGAAGATTCACTTCGCCGAAAATAGACCGAATCGAGACACCGTCCAAATTAAGCAATTTCGAAATACATTCAATGCATATTCTCCCTAATAATAACGATAATTTGCAATCCTTCCCACCTGAGCACCAACCGGAAACGAACAACTTTCCTTCATCCGAGAAGCAGCTACACCTGGAGAAACCATACGCCTTCCGGAGAAAAATCATTTACATTTGATTTAGAGAGCACATTGACTTGTTCGTTCGGCTCGGTTCGTCCCTGCCGACTCCCGGGAGAAATTCCACCTCTGCCAGTCTGAAGTTCTGCCGAAACACAGGACGAACATCCTCTCGACATAAGCGGATATCGATAGACATAATAATAAACGTATGTCGGCTTCGTGTATTGTGTACTGCCATCGTCTGCGCCATCGTTCCTAATGGGAACAGTGGAGAGGGTTGCCTCTTTCGGTAGTTTTGCCACCGACGAACGATACCCGGAAACAGGAGAGATAAATCTCTTTTCCCTTCTTCCCTCACCAGTTCCCAATCGCATCGATTTGGGCAAAGTTTTTCATACAACAGGCCGCACTTACCCGTTTCTCGTTTCTCGATGGATAGTTAAGCTTTACCGGATCGGTGCATCATTTCTGGTCGACGCCGAGTAAAAGTAGCAGTTCGATTTCCCGGTTGGAAAAGCTCGCCGAGCGCTGTGACTTTTAGCGAGCTGTTTTACTCGGGTCGCAACTATTCCGGAACGCCTTGAAGTCCCATGGTGACCATTTTCCGCCCTCCGAAGTTCGACAAAATTTACTGGCTGGTTAATGAATAATGTGTGTTTGTCCCCGACACCCGCCCCGGCCCCCCTCCTGGGACCGGAGAAAATTAATTCTTTTTCATTACCGTCATAACGGCCGGTCGTCCGATTGGGCTGACTTCCGGTTTTAGAATCGGAGGTCTATTCAGCACCAGCAGCGATCAAAGGATTCCAATGGAATCCGGTGAACCGGTAGCGCCGTATGTACGTACGGATGGATTGCGATTAGAACAAACAAACGTTGGTCGATTTTGGGTCCGGAATGGGTTTGGGACGGAGAGAGCAAAGAAGGCAGGGGGCGAGGGAAGGTTGTTTTAATAAAATTTTCTGAATAATCGTCATCATCATTAGAAGCGAGCGGTGTAATCACAACTCAGAGTTGGGTCATGTGAATGTTTGAATGTCAGGGTTGTACATTAGGAGGGAAATTAGTTTGTCGGAGTTGAATTTAGGCATCTAGATTTAGTACGCTTGGGAGGTAGTACAATTCTCATCTTTCAAAATATTCGATGCTAAAGCTAGCTTTAATATAAAATTTATTAGCAGTAAAAGAGATTATGTCGGAGTTCAGAATAAAAAAAACCTATTGCATTATTCTATACTAATTCAGATTTTAGAAAAAAAAAATGTAATCTGAGTTCAATCCATCATTTGATAGAATGGAAGCACAACAGAAAATACACGGAAAATTTCTTATCAACTTAAGTCAAAATTTTGTCGGAGTTGCTCTTGCTCACGCCCCGAACGAAAAATGGGGCGTTTTTTGTTCATATTTGAGATTTATAATATAATCAATAGATTTATGAGCACTGCAGTCAGGAAATGGTCGGAATTCGATTCAATAAACTTCCAACCGGATTTGTACCTTGCAAAACAAATTCAAAGCAATTAAAATTTTTCGACAATTACAAACTTCTGAGTTCGATCTATCAAACTGAGAGTAGACTTTAAACTTTGATACATTGCATTGACTTTTTTTATATCGGGTAAATATCTACGAAACAAGTAGATTGTCGTAATTCCATAGATGAAGTTTCGATCAAAAGAAAAAAATGACTCGAAAACAATTCTCTACTGCGAAACTGACCTTAACTCGCTTCAATTTTTTGCATTTCCCTACTATGAAAAAAAAATTGTCGGAGTAAAATTTCTCCTAAAGAAGACGTCTAGGTGTACTATGGCAGAAAAGGACAGACGACTAACTAACTTCGAAAATACTAGATGCGATATTTATCTTTTCATTATCATCAAACATGATTGTGTCGGAGTTTCCTGCAAAAAAAAACATTATAAGTTCTTTTTTCTTAGGAATTTATCCGTATCTCAGATGAGTCGTTACAATTCCCTACGTGGGTTCAAATCAGTTTAATACGGCTATTAAGCGTAGTTAGAAGGGTGTATTTTTCCAACGTAAACCATCACCACCCTTTTTTTGAATGCTGGGCATCTTTAGCGTTAGTTTAAATCGGTACTAATATTTATATATCTATTTGTGCATTTCCGCTCCGCTCCGCTCCGTGCCTCAATTGAGGACCACCCGATTTTACACATTAAGGATGTATGTTAGTCCCAAGCATATTCAGTTAGTTCTCTGAGTTATTACAACTGATCTGGCAATAACGCAGTAGCAACCTCGGGCGGACAATCATGCTCAAATTCTGCTCATCTCATACAAGCTGGGTTAATTTGTTTCTATCTTATTTCCATTTCAAATCCTGTGACAAATTTCTTCTTATTTAAGAGTAAAGTTTTGTCGGAGTTCTACTAAAAAACTAACAAACAACTGTTACAATAAACGGATCCATACATGTTACTCATAGCATTTTCAATAGATTCGTCAAAATTGCATTCAGTGAATTGTCGAAATTCAATTCTTGAGAATCTTAGGAACCTCATGTTTAAAGTATTAAGTCAGCTGACTATAGCTAAGAAAAATCTTCACACTCCAGATGTTTAGTTCGCCGACGAAAAGTCTCCTTGGCCCTGAAGTTTTCAGAGTCTTGAGAGTCGACTTTTCACCGCGATATTTAATCTGGTTAAATACTTGAAAACTTTCTCCATTGGTTGGAGTGGAATTTTCGTAGTTCCACTAAAAAGGTTTCTTAGTGCTGTTTTCCACATTTTTATTTTTGTTATTCAAATTTGCCTTAAATTTTATAGAAAAAAAAATCGTTATTTTCAAATTCCTAATAAACATGTCGGAGTTAAACTAGGCATGTCAGAACACGAAGCTGAAACACCGTAATTTTCTCACTTCAATGTGTATGAGATCAGTTGAAACAGCATTAAAACACTCAAATAATCAGTTTCAAGCATCATGTTTTTTCAAATGATTTGTCGGAATTCAACTCATCGTGAAAAACAAATAGAGCATACTTTTGCTTTCATAAACGATGGGAACCAAGTCTACAAAACAAGTCGTGATTTCTCTTAGATTCCTCAATGTCGTCGAATTGTCGGAATTCGGTCCATGAAATGCGGAAGGGTAGTTTCTGTGCTTAACCTTTCAAGATTCACTCAAATGAATTGAATATTCAAGCATCAGTTCCTAATTTTGTAAAACATCATTCGAAGTCTGCTCTAGTTCAAAGTTATGATTACTTTACGAATCAATATTGAATCCAAATAGTTTATCCATATTCCAACTTATCCATCCATATCCAAATATGTATTTCAATCCATGATGGGGACTCCATCAAAACATGCTGTTAGAGGATCGTCATACAACACCTGACCGGATTTCTCTCTGAGAATGTCAAAGTAAATGACGACGAGAGAAACAATACCGGTAAAAATAAGAAGTTGTGTCTCTCAAAATTTCGGATTGGAAATTGATTTCTGTCACATGCAGCCTTTAGGAGGTGTAAAACAGAAATGTAATTTTATATAACTGCTGAGTTTGTCGGAGTGAAATGCTAATCTGAATCATGAATCATGAAATGAAGATGCAGATGAGCATGAAGATTTTATGTTTTTTCACAACAGTTATATAAACATAAAAAATGGAAAGAAAATATCTCTCTAAGTTTCTTGCAGGTGTTCCACTATCTCAAAAACTCTCAGCATTTAATCAAACATGCTGACATTGAGACGACATTGCTTCGAAGTAGTAAGATTCCAAAAGCGTTCACATAGGTGAAACAGCTTTAAAATACCCAAAATTGTCGGAGTTCAACCCATCATGGAGAGGAATTTCACAATTTTTCAGACAGTATGATCGAAAGCCCTGGTAAAATAGGACTTGATGCGATTGAGATTGGTAAAATTTATCCAAAAAGAGAAGTGTCGAAATAGCTTTAAAACACATAAAATGAAAATTGTCGGAGATCAACTCAATTCAATTTGTTAGGGTATTTTATTCCTTAACAATATAATGAAATATCTTAATAAATAAGCCTTGATACAATAGAGGCTTGTTAAGATGACCCAAAAGAGGTGTCGAAATTCAATCCAACGAACTCAAAGTACTTAGTATTTTCACTATTGAATAATCTAATATCTTATATGAATAAAAAATAGTGTTTTGAAATTGCTAATATCTTCCCAACATCATGGAATCCCAGTAGTGGGCAGCAATTTTTACTAGAACCAAAGATGTGAAGAGAAAGTATCGATAGGTCCGATAGCGTTCGGCAGGCTGTGAAATCGGATAGAAGTAGTTTGCAATTGAGCGTAGGACTTTTAGTTAAGCAATATTTTGAAGCACACACACACACACACACACACACACACACACACACACCCCATGAACGGATTCGCCACCTTGACTGATTTAAATTAATCATTTTCAATAGACCTAAATCATGTTGAAAGTTCTTCAATTTAATTGAAAAAACCGTCGGAATACAGCCCACCACAGGAACAGATTATTCTACAAATCGTTTTACCCTTCCTTTGTATGATTTTCATATAAGTTAAGTATCCTTGAAAACATATCGGATAAAATATTTAAACAGTTCCAAGTAAGTGTCGGAGTTCAAAAATTTAACTTTAGAATATTTCGCCTGGTAAATCGTCTGGCGTATCTTTGAATCAATTTGAAAAAAAAATGTCTAGTTATCGCTAGCGTTCCAAAGCTTCAGCAAAAACTGTCGGAGTTCATTAAAATATTAAAACAGAATCTTCACTGAAGTGAATTCGAGTTCGAAAATTGTCGGAATTCGATGTGACTCACACTCGATAAAGAGTTACTTTTTCAATTTAATTCAAAAACTGTCGGAATATAGCTCACCACAGTAAGATTTTTTTTTCTTTATTAAAGAGACTTTTAGCCTCCTGGGCTAGTTCGTCTCTTACCACAGTAAGATATTATTCTACACTTATTTGTTTTACCCTTCTTTTGTATGATTTTCATATAACTTAAATATCCTTGAATTAGCCGGCGTCGGTGGTGCAGTGGTAAGCGTGACTGCTACTGGCACCCCAGTGGGTCTGGGTTCAATCCCAGTCGACGTCGGTGGTTTTTCTGAGGCGAAAAAATCTTGGTCACGTCTTCCTTCGGAAGGGAAGTAAAGCCGTTGGTCCCGGTTCATAGTCATGAGTCGTTAGGTAGGGTCCAGGTGGTGGAGTCGTCTCCCTGGCGTCGGTGATTGTCACCATGTGAGGAAATAGGCCGACGGAAAATAAATAATTAAAAAAAAATATCCTTGAAAACATATCGAGTACAATATTAAAACAGCTCTGAAGCAAGTGACGGAGTTCACAAATTGAAGTTTAGAATACTTCGCCTGTCCCTTTTAATCTTTTGAATATCAAAAATTTGGAAAAAAAATCGTCTATTTCTGGATTTCCAAAACTTCAGTTAAAAACTGTCGGAGTTCACCGTCATATTGAAAAAAAACCTCACCGAAGTAAATTCCATTTCGAAAATTGTCGGAAATCCCTTCGAGAATACATGGAAATCCTGCAATTCAACAATTTCATCCTTGAAGTTGTCGGAGTTGAAGTGATTTCTCTACAAATTCTCTACCCATTATATCATGCAGAATGACTGATTTTTCTGAGGAGCGGATTTTCAGAATCCAAAATTCTGGATTGTTAGAATTCAATCTCTTATGTTGAAACTAGACTGTAAAATATTGTTTACAGCTCCTTATACAGTTTCTAGAGTCTACATGACGGTTTTGGAATTCCACAATTTCATCATGAAATTGTCGGAATTCCATTCATTAAGAGATATTTTTTCTCAACTGGATTGGGTTCAATCCATTTTTGGATACAGAGTGGTTGATTCTTCTGAAGAGCGGTGTTTCAATCTGCAGATTGTCGGATTTCAAACCGTTATGGGAATATGTTTTAAATCTTCGAGATTGGGCGCAAGGGTCTTAGATTGGTACGAAACTTTTTCAACTCGTAGGATTCATAAATATATGAACAAAAACCAATATTTAAAAAATCAGGGTTGCCAGTTTTTCTGCAAAATTTTCTACAGTGAAGAAAACTTGCTTGCAAAAGCCGGAAAAACCATTTTCTGAGTCATGAACAATTTTGAAAAAAAAAATTCTTGTTTATTTATTCATGAACTTACATTGGAGAAATTTTGGCGATGGGATTTTTGTTTGTTTTTTAATTAATGCTCACTATGGGCCTGTATTTTGTTTTCATTGTTTTCAAACAATGTTAAAATATTCAGAGTTGCCAGTTTTCGTGAGGTACTAATAAGCAAATTGGAAGACGACACTTTTTATTATGTTTATTATTTTTGTATGAAAACGAGTGACGAGCCCATAGTTTTTTGAGCATTACTCAAAAACAAAAATGTAACACAACGTACACATTTTGTTTGCGGCTTTTCCAAGAAATTTTCCTTCGCTGTGAAAAATTTAGTAGGAAAACTGGCATCCCAGAATTTTTAAATATTGTTTTTTGATTCGTTACAATCTGAGCCCCTTCGGGCAAATCTGTACGATAAAAAAAATTACCCTTATGTTAAAATCCGTAACAATTCTGACGTATTTTGTATGTACGCCTCGAGTATACATGAATATTCTGGGATTCCTCAATTTCATCTATGGAGTTGTCGGAGTATATTTTTGGAATGATCTATGAAAAGCTGGTAGGGTTCAAACGACCAACCACCCTCCAACCCCCTCCCCTTGGGTCTCTTTAAAAAATATCTTTAAACAATATCTGAAAATTGTCGGATTTCAATCCGTTTTATTTTAATCCGCCACAATACCGATGTATTTTTTCTTCTACAGCTCCTCGAGTATACATGAACATGCTGGGAGTCCACAATTTCTTGTATGGAGACGTCGTAGTCTATCAGTAGATTATACACGGCAAAGCATTTAGTAACAGGTTGAATCAGTTCTTGGTGATTTTGGAGATATAAAGTTGGAATCAATGAAAATCACTTCTGAACTTCAACCAATATATTCACAAAAGACTGACATGCGCTCATAATCAGTATAGGATTATTTTCAAACACCTTTCTTTAGTGGAGTTATGATTAGAAATTCCAGCTATTTCATAAATCATCAAACCAAACACTTTGATCAACCAAATCGCTAGCTTTGAAATGTAACTAGAACGGTATAACGACAACTTTCGAAAATCTGTCTCGTATAGAATAATATGTTACAAATATTTTTTATTGAAATTTCATCAGATATAATTGCAATGATCTGCTCTGTTTTTCAGCTTTATAAGGATTTTTCTGAAACTAATACATGCCAACTTTTTTTCATTAACAAATCAATAGGTGTCGGAGTTCTCTTACCTATGAATTCATATAATCGGGATATGGAAGGGACCACTAGGGCACCCGATTGAAGCAAATTTAATGGAGCTAATGGGAATACGAACTCTCAGTTGCTAACAGGTTGCGGATAGAGGGTGTACTCTTCTCACCACTCATTGCGGCATCCTCCAATTCGATAGCTCGCATTTTCAACCAATTGTTCTATCTTGTTGTTTGAAGGGGTTTCTTTGCAATCCCGTGGATAAATAAAGGTGATGTTGCCTATCGATCAACCCAACCCGTTTTTGGCTCTTCATAGCTTGATCAAGTCAGACAGAGAGTTGTTGTCGGACTTATTGTTCGTGCTACAATGAGTAGAAGTACATATGAATATCATATAAAGTTTTATCAAAGAATATTTTGGAGTTTAATCTGAAATGAAGCTGAGGTTCAAACCAATGGATTTTCTATCTTTGATTTTCAGTTGAATTTATATATTCAAATATTTGATGAAGAAAAAGTTTCGTTAAAACTAGCAATTTTTAATTTTTAATCAAAATTGTCGGAGTTCAGCACGTTATTCTGAAAGTCGAACCACAATCTATTTTAATCAGCTATATATTCATTATCGTATTAAAATCAGTTGAATGTTGTCGAAAAATTCGATAAGATCCTAACTGAACCGCTGTTCTTTCAACGCCAGAAATGTCGGAGTTCATTCGATCATTTTAAGAGCCGATTGTTTAGCGCATTTTTTGCTTGAATTTCTTGTCCTAATATTGAGATATTGAACATTTAAACCTTGGTAGCATACTTTTATACATTCCTTTTTTGAAGTTCCATCGATGAAGTGAAGGTTCGAATTATAGCACCAGTAAAAAAAATCGGTCATCAACCAGTCATGTAAACAGTTGACACTGAGGTAGTTTACCTTTTCTTGATTAGTTTTGTAGAATATCCAAGTAACATATTTCAAAACAGCTTAGCTTTATTGGTAACAGTAAACGCATATTTTGAGTATACCTAGTGGTAAATGAGGATAACCAATCTGATCACTGGAAACAAGTCATTAAAAAAAATCTACTCTTACCATTCTAGTACTACATTTAACTATGCAATAGAATAATATAACAAAAAGAATCGTGTTTTAACCTATCCTTTTTGTGATTGGCGATTATCTTTACCTACCTATCCCTGCCCTTCGGTTCAGAAAGGCTCGCAACATCAACGTTTAAAAGTGCCTGAACCAAATGAACAGCTTGTGATGATCACTTGAAGATGCGATTGTCTTCTATAACCAAACATGATGGAATTGGATAAGTGGAAACTCATCGGAAATGATCTCTCATATGCATTCGTCAAACCATTCTGAACGGTTGTTGTGAGAATATCACCATGAAAATCTCACATGCGCATAGAATGTTACCAATTATGATTGTTTTCTTTTCTTTCTCCTGTTCTCTTACCTATCCTATGACCGCGAGCAATAATTTATGACACCGTGTGTTTTGCCCATAGGCCTAAATAACATATAACGGAGAAAGGGAGGGACCATCAGGGCACCCAAATGAAACGATTTGGATAGGGAGAGCGGGACTGCCTCCTCCTCATTATTAAAGTTTCGCGAACCAACGGTGGGATTTCAGACCCTATCTATCCAAGTAAGATATCTTAAAACAGGTGCTGAATTTTGTTGGGGTTCTATCCAGGAAAATGTCGGAAAAATTTATGAATTAAGCTCTTTTGAATATCAATCAAAACATTTTTGTTGGTAGCAAGTCAAAAATGATGTTAAGGTTATAAAACTGTTTGATAAAATACATGTTGCAACACTTATTTGTTTTGTATATCAACCAAAACATATCATATTACAGATGAAACATCGTCAAATGATGTGAAATGATGTTTAGAAACTTTCTAGTGTACTTAAGTAGAAAAATACTTTTCAAAACGATGAGTTAATCCATTAAAAAAATATATAATAGTTTTTTTTTTCACGGATTTTCGTCATTCTGAATTAGTACCCACAAAATTTCATTTGACAGTACAACTTCTTTAAAACGAAGCTTGATCAAATGCTCAATTTTCCACAGCACAGAAATAAATCCAACCGATCAAACTACAACCCTGACCCACTGGAACGAGCAGAACCTTTACGAAAAACATAACTTCCCACATTGATATGGCATTCAACCGAGCACGACTGAATGTGTGTCACTCAGTCAAAGGCACAGCTCCGCCAGGATTTCTGATTCCATCCTTGTCCGGTTCCGCTTGCCTGCCCATTGGTACATGTGTGAGTACCGGTCCGTAGCCCGGATACGATATTTACATCCTTCTGCAGCCCGGCGCAAAGTGGACTTTTAATATATGTAAAACTTTTTGATATTATGAATTTTGATTTATGCATTCATCGGACGGGATTTTGCTCTGTGCAAACGACATGGAACGTCGATTTAGTCGGGGAACTTTTAAGGTTACCCCCGTCCTTCCCCTTTCGTCCCTGTTTCCGACGGAAACTAATTAGCATTAATGGCTGGGCAGTCAGTTGCAGTTTTGACCGGGCACCAGATTGCAATCCGAGGTAAACTTTTGTCGTCACGCCGCAGGATCACTGACTGACGGATGACCGAATGGGTGTTGTTTAGTTAATGACGAATGCATTAGTGGAAACAGGCAGAGGATTAGCGGGGGCTTATCATCTCGCTTACATTTGAAGGTTTTCCCAGCGCTGTGGAAAGTTTAACACTTTGATGTCGCGAGAAATTTTTACCCCATTTGCCAAAGCTGGCCGTAATCCCCCGGTTCTGGTTGGCGATAATTACCTCGGCGGTGTGCCACTTCCCGGCGGGCGGGGAGATTAGTAATTAATTTGATGGGATGTTTGAGGGATAAATAGCAGATGTCAACATTTAATGAAGGGCGTCCCGTTGAAATGGCGCTGCGATCAGATGTCACTGAGTGGCGTTTCGAGTTTTATGTTTTCAATTTAGATGATAGTTTGTAACTGGCAGATTTGTAATCCTTCAGTCGAATGGGATCTTAAAACTGGTAGTCTTTGGCAAAGTCTGACGGAGAATAATTTGTTTAGGACAGTTTTTCAAACTTACTCATATTCACTGCTTAAGTACAATCAAATGTGTTTAAATACAATCAAAAGTGCTCACCTGAAAAGAGAAAATTAGAAAAATAGAAAATTAGTTGCGACATCTATAGGCATCACTACGAATCATTTGTTAAAGTCACAAGTACGCTGTCTTTAAAACCAGGCTCTTAAAACAAAAATCCCCCCTTATAAAGGATCCAACATCACCTTCAGACAACTAAAGACGGAAAGCTGCTGCTACCCGGCAGTCTTCACCTGCAAGAACCACCGACCGAGGTCACAACCCGGCAAGAACCGGGAGATAATTTGAATAAACCATCTTCTTCTCCTCCCACGTTCCCATTTTCGCCATGTCATTCCGGAAAATGAAGAGGCCTGGCTGCAATCGTCCCCTGTTTGTATGTGTCCTTGCCGCCGGTTGTAGTTAGTGTTTGCGAGGCGACATTCGTTCTGTAATCCGTCGTCCCTAAAAGCGTCCACCGTCCAACTCCCAACCGTTTCCACACAGCTCCCCGTCATTTGTTTATTCAAATGTTACAATTCCCGAGCGAAAAACATCCTTTTTCACACGACCGAAACCCGGTCCTCTTTTGGGACCAGCCGGTGGTGTACGTGTGTGTGTGAGAGAGAGTTAGTGTCCCCTTTTTCCACTGAACCATCCCGAAAGTGGGTCGTCTAGCTCTGGACGACGACGATGTCCGCTTTTCTGTCCAGTCATCATCGTCCGATGACCGGAAGGAAGCGATTCTCAGCATATTTCCGGTGCTGACGATGACATAACCGACGAACGAGACCGTCGCAAATTGGCGTCATGCTGACCGGTCTAATGAAGCCTAAAGCCTGCCTGCCTGTTGCAGTTTTCGGGACCGCTCTGGGATCATTAGAAGTCGCAATCTTTGGTCAACTTTTTTTTCGGGGCCGGAGGGGGGCGAGGAAGGACGCTAGGGTTGGAAGGGTACGACATGCAATCTCAACAGAAACTCTCGCAGGAGAAGCTCGGCTCAGTCACAGGCAAAGAAACTAAATTGAATATAAATATTTACACGACACGGTCTTGGTACACATAGTGTTACTGTTGGCTCGGGTGACGTTGAGGGAGCTGATAGTGACGAGAAAAAAGGGGTTTGCCTAAGGGCTGGGAGTTTAGTGAGGAAGGCAAAACAAGCTGGCATAGTTGGAAGTACATTAGCATAAATTTAAAGGCAGTAATTTTATTTCAAAACATACTCTAGTACTTCTCAAATTCTTGAAAAAAATCAGAAATAATGTTTACTTGCTATCATCAAACAGTTGGTCGATCAAAGCATTTAAATAGAATTTTGAGGATTTTTCCAAAAAAAAAAGTCTTCGGCTCCGTAAAGTTTGTTAAGGCTCAAACGTTTCCATGAAACATAAATCTGTGCATCAAACTAGAAAAAAACCAGGAAAAACTGAAGAATATTTGAATTTCTACCAAAATTAATCTAGTACTACAATTTCAAACTACCAATATCTTTTCAATATCAACTTTAAGGACAAACGTTGCATAATTATGATGACATATTTCCAGACAAGTAACAGGTAAACAAAGCAGATGTCAAGAGTGACAATGATGATAAAAATCAAGATCTTAGAAAATAAAATAAGCTTACATTCTGTAATAAAGTGCTGACGGTTTTTTTTAACGTTAAACGCTTTTTTCATACAAACTTCGTCGTAAATAAGGAAAGCCAATCTGATCACTTGAAACAAATCAAGAAAAAAATCTACTCAAATATAGTAGATTCGAAAACTGAAGTTTCTACCAATTCAATCTAGTACTACAGTTTCAAACTTCTAAGATCTTTTCAACATCGACTTCCATACACCATTTCTAGTACTTCATTGACAGACCTTGCATAATTATGATAACATATTCCCAGACAAGTTACAGGTGATCAAACAGGTGTCAAGAGTGACAATAATGATGAAAATCCAGATCTTAGAAAAAAACAAGCTGACATTCTCTAATGGAGTGCTGTCGGTTTATTTATACTAACGGTAAACGCATTTTTTAAACATAAGTTGTCTTAGATAAGAAAAACCAATGTGATCAGTAGAAAAAATCGAAGAAAAATATGCTTCTCCAATCTAGTACTACATTTCACGTTGCAACTTAAAAATTTAACCCAAAAAGACTTTATTTTAATTATTATTTTTGTGTTCGTGCGAT
This sequence comes from Aedes japonicus, assembly GCA_034211315.2. Lineage (NCBI taxonomy): Eukaryota > Metazoa > Arthropoda > Insecta > Diptera > Culicidae > Aedes > Aedes japonicus. The sequence continues at coordinate 156,291 of JASCZW010000263.1, forward strand.
ACATGCACCTCTACCTCTTGTTTACCTTTAGTACTTCAAAATGTTTTTTAAGACTAGTGATTTATAATTACAGTATACTGTATTGTGTCTAATAGAATATTCTAGTACTTTCAACATAAATATTTGAGCGACTCAACATTAGTTAACATCCATAACGCAGAAAGTCACGTTTAAACATACCACGACTGTTCATACCAAATGTATGAGTGACTACGATAGGACAACTACCAGGCTAAAATTCGATAATAAAGGAACAAAATAACATGAATCTTTACATCAAATAGAATACAGAAAAACTTAAGCATACAGATACATTATCTAGTACTCTCAAGGACTAGACCTAGTATAATATCGACTGCCATGACGACATTTCCAGTACTAAGTAGACCTTGCAAATTGTGAATATCAGACAAGAAAGAGTATCAAGAGTGACAATAATGATGAAAATCAAGATCTAAGAAGAAAAATAAACAAGCTGACATTCTCTAAGGAAGTGCTGTCGGTTTTTTTTTGGTAACGGTAAACGCATTTTTCAAACATACGTCGTCTTAGATAAGGAAAACCAATGTGATCAGTTGAAAAAATTGAAGAAAAATATGCTTCTCCAATGTAGTACTACATTTCACGTTGCAACTGAAAAATTTAACCCAAAGAGACTTTTTTATATTAACATTTTTGTGTTCGTGCGTTACATATAACCTCTACCTCTTGTTTACCTTTAGTACTTGAAAATTTCTTTTAAGACTAGTGATTTATAACTACAGTATACTGTACTGCTTCTAATAGAATATTCTAGTACTGTCAACATACTGTAAATCAAAATTATTTTCATTTCATAGTTTCCAACAAATAATTCAACAGAAGAGGAAGAAGGTTCATGTTTCGTTCTCTCCCGACCAGAAGGATGTAATATAAAAAGAACAAAATTATAACAAATCTTGTTACGACTAACTGATTAGGATACGATTTTAAGCATTTTAAACATTTTCATCTGGACAATTGTATAACATACTTGTAACATGCTCCTGGGAGGCACAAACTGCGTAAAAAAATAAATTAATTTTAACACTAGCTAATATGATTTCACTACATCGTCACAAAACTGTTTTATTTAAGTATCTGTATCATAGTTTGCTATACTGGTGATTCATGCTGAGGGTTTTTTCTTGCAATTTCTGTTGCTTTAACTACATCTAAATTCTAATAACCTCTGTTTTAAAAACTGAATAACAGAACTTGAAATAATTTTGTTGTTTCCTTCTTGTCGTTTTAGCTATTCAAGAACTATACACACAGTAAACACCTGGTCAATGTGACAATAATGTTCATAAAGGTATTAATTTTATTTTAAAACATATTCTAGTGCTTCACCTTTACTTGATTTAAATAAGGAAAATTGTTCCCATATCTACATCAAACTGGAAAATATATTCGAATCGAAGATTTAAACAAACTAACAATACTAAATTTTATTTTAAAACAATTCTAGTACTTCACATTTGCTTGAAACTAAATAAGGGAAATTGTTCCCATATTGTCATTACCACCAGCGGCTGAATGGTCATGAAAATATTTTTTGGCTCAAGAAGTACTAGCACACCGGTCCCAAACTGAATGATTCGCTTCTAATAACGTAACACACACTCAAATATTCTGTCAAAATGACATAGCGAATCCAAATAAAAACAAAGATTCTAGTACCGAAAGAGTGCATTGCGAGGTGCAGACTGCAAGTTGCACTTTGGACCTAGGGATCCTGCAACAGCGAACCAATTTCAAATCTCTAGTTGCTCATTGATTGTTGAATATACTGTACAGTATCATGAGCCAACATTCTATTACTGCCAACACACTGTAAATCAAAATTATTTCCATTTAATGGTTTCCAACAAATACTTCAACAGAAGAGGAAGAAGATTGATTTTTCGTTCTCTGGCTATTTAAAAAAATTGAAAGCAGGTGTTCCAACGTTCAATATGACAATAATGTTGTTCAAAAAGCTACCAATTTTATTTTAAAACATATTCTTGTACTTCACCTTTACTTGAAACTAAATTAGGAAAATTGTTCATATATTGTCATTACAACTAGCGGCTGGGTAGCCATGACGAAAATGAATAAAAATTTTGGTTAAGGAAGTACCAGCACACCAGTCCTAAGATCGGTCCCAAGCTCAATGATTCGCCCCTAATAACGTAACTCACACCAAAACACCCGAAAATATTTCTGTCAAAAACAAAGATACTATTACCGAAAGGTATCAATAAGCGTAAGAGTGCATTGCGAGGTGGAGACTGCAATGTGTACTTCGGACCTAGGGATTCTGCAACAGTGAACCAAGTTCAAATCGCTAGTTACACATTGATTGTTGAATACACTGTACTGTTTCTAATGGAACATTCTATTACTGCCAACATACTGTGATTCAAAATTATTTTCATTTCATAGTTCCCAACAAATACTTCAACAGAAGAGAAAGATTGGAGATCCGTTCTCTGGCTATTCAAGTATTTTGAAAACAGGTGTTCCAATGTTCAATATGGCAATATTGTTTAAACCATATTCTAGTACTTCCCTTTTCCTTAAAATAAAATTTCAACGTATGGTATCGCATAGAGTTAAAACAGAGTTTTAACAAATTTAAAAAAGAGTAACTCTGCACAGTGATGATTGTCTAGATTCAAATGTTTACATAGCATAGCATAAAGCAAGTTACTTAATATCCTAGGTGGTACAAACTCTGAATTGTTGTTAAGAGAGAGACACGCCTTCATCGGTTGCTGTAAGGTAGTAATTTATAAGCAATCTCTACCTCTTAGATAAAGGGGGTGTATCGCCTTCCAACAGACCACAGAGCTGTCCTGGCCACGTCCTTACAACTGGTGGGGATAGGGAAGGAATGTTAGTCCGACACTTACTTAAGAGAGATGCGGAGAACTCCACGACCCCTCATAAGTGCCATAGGAAAGGTGGAATTATGTTAGTTGGAATGGTACGCTCTAGGATACGCTTAGCAAGCGGTGTTGGCAAAATTCATATTTTAATATTCAAGAAATTAAGTTTGTTCGTTGTCGGTTGCCGCTGCCCGCTTCTTGAAAATATTGTACGAAAATTTCTTCAAAATTAGCGGTCATACTGAACATTATGTACAGGGTCCTGTTGCTCTTCGTTACTCGTGGAAATTTTCTTGAGAATTAAAATGTTAGGAATATATACACCATTCATTCTGTCCGGTAGGAAGTTGACCTTAAATGAATACTAGATAATCCACAGCGTTTGATAATACAAATTGTTAACAAAGTTTAGAATGATAATTCGTCCTTTGAAGTAATCAAGATTCAAATGTTTACATGAACAGTAAATATCAACATCAAACTAGAAAATATATCCGAATCAAAGATTTAAACAAACCAACAATACTAAATGACGGAAGGCTGAAGTTTCTTTTTCAAATTCTACTACATTATTCTAGTACTACAGTTTCGCGCTATTAGGATTGTGTCAATATGGACTTGTATTCCAGGGACAGTCCTTGCATAAATGTGACGTCATATAACTCCTGACAAGTAACAAGTAATCAAACCAGGTTGAAATGACAGTTATGATAAAAATCAAGATCTCAGACAAAAACAAGCAGAAATTCTCCAATGGAGTACTATCATGTTAGCTTTTTGGTTAACACTAAACGCACATTTCGAGTATACGTCGTGGTTAATGAGGAAAACCAATCTGATCACTTGAAACAAATCAAGAAAAAAAATCTGCTCTTGTCATTCTAGTACTACATTTAACTATGCAACTGGAAAATGAACTCCAGAGCGAATTTTTCTTAATCATTTTTTTAGTGATTGTCGCTTATCTTTACATACTTATTCCTGCCCTTCGGTTCAGAAAAGGGTATGGGCTCGTTCTGTCGACTTGATTTCATGTGTGAATAGCTTGCAACATCAATGTTCGAAAGCAGCTGAACCAAATGGACAGTCTGTAATGATCACTTGAAGATGCGATGGGGGATCATTGCCCTGATATTCCCAAATGTTGCACGTTGTAAAATATTTCTTGTCTTTTATAACCAAACATGATGGGATTGAGCAAACGAGTGGAAACTCATCGGGAATAATTTGTCAATGCATCCGTCGAAACATTCTGAACGGCCGTTGTGATAATATCACCATGAAAATCTCACATGCGCATACAATGTCACCAATTACAAATGTTTTCTCTTCTTTCACCTGTTCTCTTCCCTATCCTATGACCGCGAGCAAAACCATATGACATCATGCGTAGGCCTAAATAACATATAACGGGAAAAAGTAGGGACCATCAGGGCACCCAAGTGATGCAATTTGGATAGGGAGCATTGGACTGCCTCATCCCTATCGTTAACATTTCGAGGAACGAGGGTGGGCTATTGGGTTTATTATGCCAATCAAGGGCTCGATTTTAGTGCTATGAGTGTCAAATAGCTTTTGGAAGGAGATTCTCTTCCCTATATACGCAGGTTTCACGTAAGTGACACTAATTACGGGTCCGGCCAAACGTTTTTTGCCCTTATACAGGAGCCTGATGATCACAATAGAATCGTGATCAAACCGTTGTTCAGATTATTCCAGATTAATGCACCTTGCTAAAATAGATGGTAGTATTTTATCATCATCATCATCATGTCGATTATTTTTACCTTCTCATCTTCCTAAACTTACCTTTACTTCTTGTTTACCCTTACTACTCTGCTCTACTAATTGATTGTACTAAATGATTTATAACTGCAATACACTTTTTTTTCTAGTAGATTATTCTAGTACTGTGCTCAGACTGTAAATCAAAGTTTTGCAAAATTGACTGTACTAAATGATTTATAACTACAAAACCCTGTTTTTTTTCTAGTAGAATATTCTAGTACTGCCCTAACACTGTAAATCAAAGTTATTTTCATTGACATAGTTTCCAACGAATACTTCCAAAGAAGAGGAAGAAGATTGCAACGTCCTTCTATTGCTATGATGAACGAAATAATTATGAAAACAGTAGTCAAAAATGTTTAAAAAAACACATTAATTTCATTTTAAATAATATTCTAGTACTTCTCTTACGCTTAAAAAATGGGAAAAATGTTTCCATATTGTCATTACAACAGTTGGTCGTTCATAGAGTTAAAAGAGAATTTAATGGAATTTAAAGGAGTCATTCGGCTCCGTAATATTTTATAAGACTCAAATGTTTACAAATACATATGTATCATACATCAAACTAGAAAATATATTCGAGTCGATAATTTAAACAAGCCATTGATATTTTATGACAAAAACTTAAGTAAATTTCAATTTCTAATACATTAATCTAGTACTACAATTTCGAACCACTGTTTTTTTTAGATATAAACTTCCATTCAACATGACTAGTATTTTAAAAAGAGACCTTGCATAAGCTTAATGGAAAATCACAAGTGATCAGAACAGGTGTGCGGAGTGACAATAATGAAAAAAAAATCAAGATCTTAGAAAATCGCATCCACAGCCTTGTAAACTTTCGAAATAGTGGTAGCTTCGCGAAGAGCCGCGTTTGGCGTCTACAGCGATGGAACCATTAAGTTTCACAGATTTGGTCGCTCCTGATCAGAATGTTATAGTCATATTCATAGCTTGAAAATTTTGAATCCTAACAAGGGTCATCTCGTGAATTTTCGAGACAATTGGTGTCTTTATTCTGATGTCTGTGTTAGAGCGTTATCATGGTCTTATCGGGTCGTATGGAGTCTGCATTGATTTCTGGTTGATGTCAAGCGTCATTTATGTAATCCTTTAAAAATAATAAACTGTACCAACTTCTAGAAACTCAAATTCCACCCCTTTCTTCGGAATCGACCAGCTTTGCACTACTAATTGCTCCCAGATCCAAGTTCGTCGCCGTGCAAATTTGCGAACCCAGCGAACATAATCCCAATCCCAACGCATCAATTTAAACGACAATTTGAACGGCTCTTCGCGAAATTGAGCACTCTTCTTTTCTGACGGCGGAGGCTGGCAATAGGGAAGTAATTGCATCCACTCCAACACGACCGTTAGCGACGCGTGACTGCCATCATAATCACCGCCATCATCATCATCTTCGCCATAGTCTTCGTCGTCAAGAATCACCACTGACACTCATCGGCGTCGTCGTCGGCGTCGTTGTCTTGTAGTATTAAAATGTATCATCCCGGCATCGTCAAGGAGGGCACACTTTCCCGAACAGCCCTTTTAAATATTAACCCTAATGGCACCAGCTCCGAAAAAGAAGCCCCGTTTCGATTATAAATCCTGATCCACTCCTGGCATTTCCAGCCCTCTTTCGGCCATTTCGCAAATTTATTAAAGCCATCGTCGTTCGCTCGCTTGGCTTGCCAACGTAAGTGTTTCATCCGAAAAAGGATATTAAACTAATATCCTGCCGACGACGACGACGACGACGACGGTGCCTTCTATGTGGGTGACGGCGACGAGGACGATGTAGGTGTAACAGATAGCTCCTTTGGGAGTTGTTCGCGTGAGACGGCTCAAGGCGGCAGGAACATCACCGAACAAGATAATAACCGTATGTTTTCGCTTAATATGTATGTACCAACCGAGATAGTCAGGAATGCAAGCCAACAGGCATATATTTGGTCGGAAAGGAGCTTTACGTGCTGTAAGCACGTATCTCAAGGAGCAGTTTAGAGACGATTTTTCAACGACGTCAGTTCAGTCTCATCTTTCAATCGGAATCCATATTTTCGAGTCCATTCAAGACCGAAGACCAACTTTCCAAACAAGCATTCATTTCAACCACTCAAAATTAGCCTTCTACCTGACCGCAGGCATTAGTTGTGACGGGAAACTTTTTTCTCTCAACCCAGCGCCGGTACGAGTTTGTGCTAATGGATATCATGAAGATAACCGACAAAACAACTACTCGGGCGCCGCCCTACGAACGTAGATCGTAGGGGGAGGGGACAATCGGGTTTTGTGGCTTCTTCCCGACTGCCGAGCTCTATCAAAAACAAAACACACAATTTGCGATGCTACGCTTCGGGTCCGGCAGCATCAGCATCAACATTAAAGAGGTGCTGCCATCTGTTGAGTCAGCCCGAATGGATGCAACCTGGTGAACCACTCTTTCCGGTTCGGGTGTAATGTATATTGAAATTAAAGTAAAATCCATTAACAGATTAGCATAAAATGTAAATGCACCTTCGCTGGAACGGTCGGGCGAAGGTGGAACCGGGAAGCTGCTATCGGGGCCATCAGGCTTCGTGGTTTTGTGCAAGCGAGACTCAGACAGCGCCCTCTAGCTACAACAGCAGCAACTAACGTCCCAAAAACCAAAAACACATAGACACACGTACGCCAGAGTACAGGTTAACTGACAAGTGCACGGGACGTCCGTTTCTCTGACAAACGAAAACCGAGCCGAACCATTCGGACTGGACGACGGGCGAGCAAGATGGACACGGAGATGGGAAAAGGTAACCATTGTGGCATTTGCAAGTGACAATAGCGTTCCGATTGAACGATCACACACGCTCGGTGGTGCTGCCCTCTGGCCCTGGGCCGGGGTGTAGATTCGGAATCCAAAATCTGGCTCTGCCGGTCACCAACGTCGTCGTCGTCGTCACAGATGTAGGAGTCAAGTCAGAGATTAAGCCGATGACACTAATTAGATCGAAACCATCAGCTGCTGTCGTTTCTGCTGCAGCTGACAATCCGTAGCCGATAATCTGTGGGATATGCCACCCTGGAGTCGGTCAAATTCAAACACTGCAATTGATTTGGCTGGCTGGCCTTTGCCGACGGTGACGACGATGTTACAACGTCAATCGGAAGCGGTCAGGCGCCAGTCAAGGCGTCATGCGGAAGCTCCGTTTGTTCACTTTCGATTCCGCGCCTCCCTAACCAAACAAAACCGCAAAATGTGTCCACACAATGCTTGTGGATGTTCTCTTGTTTGTTTTGCCGTTGTCTTTGTCGGTTCGGATTGCAGATTGGTTGGCTAGGGATGGTCGGTTTGAGTTTTTTTTTGTGAACGAAAATTAGAAACCGTAGAGCTGGCAGCACTGAATTTCTAAAATGCGTCAAATTAGGACACATTAAAAATGGCAACACTGTCAATGAACACGATTTCGATTGGGCAGGTGTATCGTCCGTGAGCATTCCTAGTGCATTAGTCTGTATAGTTGAGGTGAGACCGGCAGGTGTAAAAGGATTTCGGCCGAACGAAGCGGCGACCTGTCGAACGATTTTATGCGGACTTCTAGGTGGCCCGCATAGAAGGAAGGGGCAAATTCGATGGAACTAATTTGACAAGTGATTGAATTTGTTGATGAGAAATTTTTAGAACAGCGAAGTGGATGTTTCGTTTTGAGCCGTAAAACTGCTCTTGAAAATGAGAAAGAACGTTACGAAATCGGCCTAAGACAAATTTCCACGGAACTCCAAAAAGTGATTTCAAGAAAATTTTCGCAAGCGAAAAATCGCGATAAATTCGGGAATTGATGCCAGGAGAACTTGGAAGATTCTTTTAAAATGAAGATGGTAAATAATGTGTGAAGGAGGAATTTATTTTTTTCGGGATGCTGAAAGTCACTTAATTAAGATCTAACAATCACGGACGCATATAATTCTCGCCATACTTTCGATTTTTCTTACCGTATTAGAGGAAGAATTCCAGAGTATGTTGAACAAATCTTTTTTAATAAAAAAAACAGATTCCCGGGATCGTCAAGAAATATTCCATCGTGAGTAGTTAACAAAAAAAAAAAAAAAATTGGAAAGTTTTGCTAAACTTTGATTCGAATTTTGTTTCCTTATAAAATTTGAGTGATTTTTCCTTGCAGTGAATATGTAGTACATCCTTTGAAGTTAGAATCACTTCCAGTATTCAGTTTACAGCTTTTGTTTGATTTTTCCAACTTCTCCTGAAACCGTGTTGTTTCGAGTTCACACAGAAATCGGCTTTACGGTTGACATTTCATTGGACTGTTTTCCGGAATTTTCCTATAAGTTACTCTCTAAAATTACTTCCATTTGCAAATAAGGAAATTTCGGTTATTAAGAACTATTTATCAAGCTTTTCAGGATTTGGAAAACTACTCTTCCCGAATTGATGTAGTAACAATTTTTTTTAAGATTCCTGGCGTCCTAAGTCTGGCGAAAAGTCCAAGAAAATTCCTGCGAAGTAGCCAAAATGGCCTCAAATTCCTTGAAAATTTTGTTTGAAGTATTTCCAAAGAACTTCCAAGAAAATCCGGTAGAATCTTCCGGAAGAAGTTTAAAAAATAATTTCAGAAGAAGACATTTCCGTTCTTCGACGCAATTTAAAAACAGGCTCCTTGATGAATGCTCGCAAGTTTTGTTCCCTAGACTCTGGTAAAATTTACGGAAATATTTTGGAGGACAGTCACGTGAGATGTCAAATACAAAAACAATTTCTGGAAGAATTCTGGAATAAGTTGCTGTTTAAATTGCAACAATTTTCTTAAAAACGTTCGAAAGTCATCCAAGATAACTACTTTTTGGTCTTATGGAAAGGCACGACTTTCTTTATAAAAAAACATAGAATAACGTTGCTTCTATCCTTATTATACACAAACAAAATATGAAAAATTCGAAAAACATACCATGTTGCTAGAGTACCTGGCAAAACCTCCGAAATTTACTAAAAATATCTGTAAAAAATTCTAGAAAAAATATAATCGCATCTACCGAAGAAAATGCTGCCAGGAGAAGTAGACTCGATCATTTAAAAAGTTCGACAACAAAAAAACAAGACACCTGGGAGAATTTTCAAGGCAAAAACGACTACCGTAGTTTTAATCAAAATTGTCAAAGGAAAGTCGGTCCAGATTTTTCTTGTGTCAAGAAATATATTCCATAATTTAGAGAATAGTTCCATAAGAAACTAACAGAATATTTTAAAGTAATCTTAACACTTATTTGCTGGAGAAAGGATTCAATCGAAGTTCCAATATTGCGGAGAAATGGCTTCTGAAAAACAAGTGCAGCGACTTTCAGACGGTGTAAAAACGCATCCTGGAGAACCCTCCAGATTTGGAGAGGAAGAAAAATCAAAAAGATATGAGAGAACCTTCAGAAATAGTTCGAAAATAACTTTTGAAGAAAACTTTATTTTTCTGTGATGATTTCAATTGCGGAGAAAAATCCTGAAAACATCTTTAGGAAGAATTGTACAGGAATTTGAAGAAGAAGTCAAGAAATCTTCCTGGAAATTCCGAACGGAACTTCTTCTTAAATATTTCCGGTAGATTCCAGGAACTGAAAATGCATTGATTCTACCAGACAGAATCTCAATCAGATCAGAATAAGATGTTGAAGGAATCATCCAGCACAAGTCACAGAAGTCATTGTTGGAAACTTCAAACGAACTTTAAGGAGCAAGTGAAAAGGTGGCAGAATTCCATCATGGAAAATGCATTTTTAACCTTGAAAAAGACATAAGATTACTTCCAGGAAATGCACAAATCTGTGTAAGAAAATTGAAAAAACTCTTAGAAAAAATGCCAGAATGAACTCTGAAGAATAGGTTGGCAGAAAATATTTAATTAGGAAATAGAACGTTCTGAAAAATCTGGATGATTATCTTGGAATTTTTTGGGAACAAGATCCGCTAAAGTCTGCTAAGCCTTCCGGAATTTTTCCGGGAAAGATCCACAAAAGGGATTAATAGAAACCATCTTTTAAAAAGATTCCGAAGAAAGTGGTTCCGGCAGAAGAAGACCGAGGTCATCAGGGGTCAAGGGCGTCAGGAGTAACTTTCAGGAAAAATCCTCTGTTCTCAAATCACACAAAAAAAACCGCCAGGAAATCTGATGAAACATTCGTAAACTTTTGGGAAAACACAAGTGTCCAGATGAGTTTATCAAGATTTTAGGGAAGAAAATCCAGGAGTTGTTGGAAGTTACAAATAAAAAAATAAAATTCTTGGGAATAAGCATTTTTCAATGTGCTTCTGGAATTTTTTAGATCGGAAAGTGGATTTGGAAGCTTTCACAGGGAGTCAACATATCTTCCAGGAAAATCCGCAAGATCTTAGGAAAAAATAATATTAGAAGGAGTACGTAAGATGGTAAATGCTTTTAAAAATTGTATAATAATAATTTTCGGAAGAGAAGCTTAAAATATTCAGGGGTGCTCCAAATAGTTATGTACTGTTTTCAGGTCTGGAAGGTCTGGAATGTATTCTTTGAGAAAATCCAATGGAAATATTTTGGTTATATTGGACAAATTATCTTGGTTACACCGAACAAAATCTCTAAAGCGTAATGAAAGAATTTTCCAACAGAAGTCAGAGAAAAAAAAGATGACTTCCAGGAAATGAGCAAACATATCTAAGGAGCTAGGAAGAAATGCCAGGATGAAATTAAAAACCAACAAATCTGGTAAGTTTACAGATTAGATTGCTTAAGAAGACGCTGTCCTTCTTAGAGATGAATCATTTCAAGGTAAATATTGAAAAATATCCAGATTCCAAAACCATCCGGAAAAATTTAGGTGGGATGTTTGGTGAAACTTCCAAAAAGCGTTGGGGCTACTTAAACATACAAAAGAAGAACCGATATTTTAAAACAGTCTGGAGAAATTTTGAGGAAAATTTTAGGAAATAGCCAACTCTCCTCGAAAACCGGAAAACAAGATCCGTTCGAAGTCTGGTGAAACTTCCAATTTTTTTCCGAGAAACACTTACAAGGGATACCGAAAGCCAAACAAATTACTGGGAAAAATCAGTAAACAAAATCCTGTAAAAATTCCAAAAGATAAAACAAGGTCGTCAGGAGAAAATTCCAGGAAAAATCTTCTGACCCAAAATCAAGAAAAATTCGAAAAAAATCTTTAGAAAATATGTTTAAGATATAAGATTTAAATTTTCCAGGATGCTATAGATTTAAATCTTCTGGAATTGATGAGCCCGGAAGGTTTTAGGCAGAAAAAAGTTCTAGAAAAAGATCAAAAAAATTTGATTCATAAATTTGGAAGCAGTAGATTTAAGTTTTCATGAGCGCTTCAATTGGTTATCTACTGGAGAAAAGTTCATGAAAAATCTCCTTGGCGAGAATTTTCTTTACATCGGAAAAATGCGATAGAAACTTCTTCTCAAAGATTTCCAGCTGATCAGGAGCTGTGGAAAATTCTGTTGATTAAACCGAACAAAATCTCTAAACAAATTATCCAGCAGAAGCCAGGAAAAAAATTTTCAGGGGAGAAAAGAAGATAACTACCAGCATATGAGCAACTTCAATCCCAGGTTGAAATGGACAACTAACAACTCTGGTGAAAAGGTTCACAGATAAGATTGCTTGAGAAAATGCTTTCCTTCTTAGAGAAGATTTCCATGTGGAAACAAGACCCTTAAGATTAACTTCCGGAAAATAATTTCAAGATTATGAAAGGAAAAATTCCAGATTCCAAACGACCTGCAAAACCTCGGTAGGGATGTTTGGTGGAACATCCAAGAAGTTTTTGGGCAACTTTCTCGAAGCTTGCGAAATAGATTTTTCGAAACTGTTGAAAAAAAAATCGAGAATAATTTAAACATAGAACCAGGAGAAGATGATTCATTTTATGGAAAGTCTGGAGAGATTTCGTGGAACATTTTAGGAAACAGGCAACTCACCTTGAAAATCGAAAAAATTCCAAACAGATTAATAGAATGAAAATCTGTGCAAAAAATCCTGTACAAATTGGAAGATTCTTCCGAAGAAAGTTATTCCAGAAGAAAAAGACCCAAACAAAGTCGTCAATATTAGAGAGAAGATTACTTCCAGGAAATGAGGTAAGATGACAAGAAAATAGAGAGACTTGATTATCAGAAGAAACTGGTAGGGTGGAATGAAAAAGAATGAAAAAGAGAATTTGGATATTTCCCTGTCGATAGGCCTAAATTTTGGCGAATAGTCTTAAGTAGTTCTGGGAATTTTTTGCGGCATTCAATTTTCTAAAATGCTCCAAATTTCAATTTTCTGGGGAAGCCGCCAGTTTGGCAAAACTTCCGATATTTTTATGGGTAACTCACCAGAGAAAATTTCTAAAATTATTCTGATAATAAAAAGTCCCAGGAAAATATGGACAATCTTCTGAAGAAATTAAGAAAATAATTCCAGGAGATTTTAGAATTCTGATGCTGCATGCTGCTTTAGGAAAAAGCTTCAGGGAGCAATCAGTAGACATTCTCAAAGGATGTAAAAAATCATTTCCAATAAGATGTCCTTGGCGCAGTACACCTAAGAGAATATAGAAAATCTTCTTGCGTAAGTTACATGGAGTTTCTTGAAAAAGTTTGTAGGTTAGTTTCTTGTACGTACTGAGAATGATCGAAATTTTTTAGATTTTTTTTAACGAAATTTAACGAAAGAAAAAAATCTCTTTTGCCAAGTTCTCCACCAGCCTTTCTTCGAACTCTTCTTCTTCTTACACTGTTGCTTCATACTACCAACCTGCAAGCTGAGCTGAAGTACCATCGCTATATGGATCGAGACTTTGCCAATGGCTGTCAAAATTTGCCAAAACGAAGAAGACATTTTGTGTTTTAAACATATCGATTGATTGATGTTTGGTACCATCGATCTGATGTCTGTGTTAGAAGAGATCTGGAATGTTTTGTGCACATCCTGAAACAATTTTGATTTCTCTCACTTCTAACAGTTATCAAATAGAGTGCAAAATATACCTATTAATGTGTGGCTCTCTCTATGAAAATATTTCAACGTCACTCACCTGGTATGTTAAAAGAAGAGAAAAATGTTCAGTTATTACAAACGCTAAATTTCTTAAGAGTGAAATAATCAGGGTTTCCTCAATGTTGGTTTTGCATTACGCTTCTAAAACTTAAACTCCTTCTCAGCTCAATTCCCACCAATCAAAAACGCACCCAAACCATTCCCAGACTACCAGCTGTTTCAATTAAAATGACCATTTTACCGGACGACCCCCTCCCCCCACCCTCACTTACGGTATTCACCTTCGCAAACAAATACCAATCGAACTTCTAAATTTCTTCCAATTGCAAAAGTGAAAATTTCCCATCCCACTCCGAAATCTTTTTTTTTCCCCCCTTCTGCACTCAACCGAATCAAAATCTGGAACGGCAAAGTTTTCCTTCTGGAGCAGCAACTGGTTCCGAAACTATTTTCGCTGTGTGTTGACTTCTTATTGCGCCGGAACGCTCCGGCACCGTCATGGGAATTCCTTTAACCATTTTAAATAAATATTGAATGGGTGGGGTCGGCGGGATGCCTTACCCTGCAATCAAATAGCCTTGTGTTTGAAAATCGGGCGAATGGACGGGGAAGGAGGACCTGCAATTGGCTCGGTTGACTGGCTGTCGCGCGCGTTATGATATGGAGTACCATCGTCGTCGGCTTCGTCGTTGTTCCGGTGCGGGAGAAAAAAGAATTGCGGGGTTGGCGAAATAATGGGTCCAACACCTGGCAGAATGCCATTCTTGCACGGGTTCTTTCGCCCGCTCTAAGTGACAACAAAGGGAGTGAAGATTATCAATTGTATGTCGACGACGCAGTGGAGGTAGGTAGGGGATGTAGATGTGGTACTCCAAGTGGGTTGAAAGTTTTTCATATGTTGCATTCAGTGTTGTTGCATATTTAATGGGACTTTTCTACGCGAAGAAAGACTCCAGCAGAAGGGCGACCAAGGTGTGCACCAAGCAGTGCAAGATTTGTGCGCCTTTTGTTCTACGGAAGAATGGCGGGGTTGCCTTTCAGCGATAAAGTAACTTTTGCTGTTGTGTCATTATCGATCTGTCAGAAACGGCAACAGACGTCGCTTGCAGGGTTCGTTCAGTCCGGGAGTGTTTCGAGCTGCATCCCGCCGAGAGACATTAGGTGGAAAGTTTGGAATTGAGAAAATCTCCGGCAAGTTCGGAAAATGACTGCCATTCGTGAAGTTCGACTGAGAGAATTTCCAAACCAATTTTCAACTTACTATAAAAATTAAACCCATCGAAACTCGGCGTGTTGTGATGGGAGAAGGATGGAGATAAAATCCCATATTATCCCAGCACGCTCGAATAAACCTGTAAAACTTATTTCACTCGAGAAAAAAAGGTCCGGAAAATGACCCCCCCCTCCCCCCCCCCTTCTCAATCGCATTTTCCTCGTTTGATCCAGTCTGGGCAAATCGATTTACATCCATCCGGCCGACCGATCGGTGTTTTTCATCAGAATCAATAATTTTGCGCCCGTGTTTGCATCTGCGGTTTGTTTTCATTCGGAGCGAATATAGGAAAATGGGATTCGATGTGATATAAGTTCCCATCGGGACACCGTTAGCGCGCACGGATGTAACATATGGATTCCGATAGAGAGAAAAAAGGAGCGCTACTGGTTACAACGCGAAAGGAAGCATATAAATTTCCATCTCCCGAGACTGGACCCGTGGCTGGTTGTGGAACAGCCAAACTCGCGATTTGGAGCGGCTGAAATTTCCGAATTCTGTCTCGCTGCGAAGGTAAATGATAAGTTAGGAGATTCTAGAGGTTTAATATGCCTCCGGCATGGTTGCCAGATTGATTTGCGGTTGTTTAGTTTGGGTGGTTTTTCAACAGGCAAGGAGTATTGAATGCTCTAGGATCAGTATCATCCTAGATTCAGTGAGAAAGTGCATTTCCAACGAATCGGCCATTTCTGGCAACACTGGCAATGCCGACTCGTTGGACATTCGGAGGATGCAAATCGTTACGGAAACCGTCGGAACGGAGCGTCTCACCGGAGTCGTAAGTTATCATTTACTTTCATTGATTGATTTTCCGAACTTGCAGTGGGGATGCACATGCAGTACTCCTCGATGGGAGGAGAACAAAAAAAAAAGGCAAAGCGGAGAGTTGGCAAGTTTTACGGATTTCGAAGCAAAGTAGTTCCGATCGATGGCAGTGGTCCCTCTGGAGAGTGAAATTTGTTTGCCTTCGGTTGAGTTTTCTCTGAATGTGGAGGAAGTTTATCATATATCGATTTCGGACGAAGTGGAAGTTGAAGATGCAGTTGTAGGATGAACTGAACTGTGTTGGAATCGATTGGGACTACTTATATGTTTATTTTACTTATTCAGAATTAAGATTCCCAAATGTTGAACGAAAATTGAATACCTTGTTCTTAAGACAAATTTTCTTTGATCTTCTCATAAAAGAAGGATGAGGAAGATCCATAGCCTTAACGAAATATTGTACCATGTCTCGATATTTTTTAGCTATTTAAAGACCATCCTACTTGATATATTTTTAATATGAAATAACAAATCTACTTGAGTTCTTAAAATTCCTAGATTTAAGATCTTGATGCCATAGAGATTTACTAGGATTTTGAACGATGTTTTGACTTAATTTCAACATTCGCTCCAAGGTATCCGTAATATTCTGCTGGATTTTGAGTAAGAATCATAAACGGTCTTCTGTTGTTTATGATTCTTGAGTAAGAATCATAAGCAATCTTCTGCTTTTGAGTGCTCAGTGGTCATCTCTCGGCCAGATTTACTAGAATTCCGACAAATACGCTTTCTCACTCGTTGCATGACTTCAGGACACCTGACAGTGAGTTTAGGGCCTGGTATGGATGGTATTTTTGAAGAACCGGTTTCTTTGTAGCGTTTTATCGTGCGAAAGGTGAATTTCGAGTGGTTTCAAGTTCTTTAAAATAGTACACGGTCTAAAATGTTTTTTTCCCGAACATAATTATAACGAGTCTCAAACGAATGAAAATTCAAATTTTTTTTTGATGCTCGAATACACTCTAAAAGAAACATAGACAAACATGTCTGTCATTAACACTTCCAAAGTTACACAAGTTTAAAAAACGCTGACAGGAAATTTCACTCACCCTGTAGAGTCACCAATGTCTAATAATTAAGTTCAATCAACTATCTTACAGGCAACACTGGATCTGCCTGTACCTTTTTCTTGTTCGTACAGTGAACTTCATTTCTTTCCATATAATTATATGAGGAGTTATTGGATGTTCCCTATTTGTCCTGAGGACCTCCTAAAGACTGTACTCGAAAAATATGATACACAATTATTGGCTTGTAATTTTTAAGCGTGAGAGTGTAAATGGTAAAATTTTGAATGAAACTTGTTAAGAGTGTATAGGTGTATCACCCAAAGATCCGCATTAAATTGTTTGGGAATCGGATTTAATTCGGGATACCCTTAGATGAATTTAGAACAACCATGTTACCGATTGTGTGCAATATGTTACAGAGTATACCGTAGTTTTTATTTGTACCTTCTTATATTTTAGTAAAATGATTGTTTTGGGCAAGTGACTCTAGGTGGTCAACATACGTAAAATAGTTTGCGTCGAATATTTGGTCTAGGTAAGGATTGAATTTAATCTACCATTATTTGAATCTTAATAAAATAATGCTTCTCAATATATTAGATGGCCAAAGACTCTGATCGATCGCAGTTTGGTCCATAAGTTAATTCCGAATATTCGTATAATCGTTTATCTTAAAATCGGTACATTCAAATAATTTAAATCCTCGGGGGAATGAATTTACCCGATTTCCCTCAAGTTCTCTGAAAAACTTCCCTAAGCTTCTTTAAAGAACTTCGCAGGACTTCTCTAAAGAACTTCCCTGAATTTCTCTAATAAACCTCTCCGAATTTTTCTAAGGAACATTCATTTACTTCTCTAAACTTTTCTAAAGAATTTCTGTGAACTTCTCTGAAGAATTTCATTGAACTTTTTTGAAACAAGTCCCTGATATTTTCTGAAACACTTCCCTGAAATTCTCTGAAAAACTTCTCAGAGCTACATTGAAGATCTTTGCAGAAGGTCTCAGAAGATCTTCCCAGAAGTTCTCAGAAGAACTTCCCCGAAGTTCTATGAAGACCTCCTCAGAAGTTCTCTGAAGAACCCCTTCAAGAACTTCCTTGATACTCTCTGAAGTTCCTTTAAAGAGCTTCCCTGGAGTTCTTCAGCATTGATTCCCTGAAATTCCTCTGAAGAACTTCCTTGGACTTCTCTAATGAATTTTCCCAAGTTTTTCTAAAGAACTTTCAGTAACCTCGCCAAATTTCTCAGAATTTTTTTTTTTCACTTTCTCTGAAGAATTACCCTAAAAGTCTCTGGAAAACTCCCCTGAACTTCTCTGAAGAAAACCCTTGAACATCTCTGAAGAAAACCCCTGAACTTCTCTGAAGAACTTCCCTGCACTTCTCTGAAAAAAGTCCCTGAACTTTTCTGAACAACACCCCTAGACTTTTCTTAAAAACTTCCCTGAACTTCTCTGAAGAACTTCTCAGAACTACACTGAAGATCTTTGCAGAAAATCTCAGTAGATCTTCCCAAAAGTGCTCAGAAGAACTTCGCAGCAGTTCTATGTAGAACTTCATGGAAGATCTCTGAAGAACCCCCTCAAGAACTTCCCTGAAGCTCTCCGAAGCACTTCTCTGAAGTTCTTATGAAGAACTTCCCTAGAGTTGTTCTGAATGAATTCCCTGAAATTTCTCTGAAGAGTTTCTCTGAACTTCTCTGATGAACCTTCCCAAGTTGCTCTAGAGAACTTTCATTAACCTCCCTAAACTTCTCTGAAAAATTTCTTTCAACTTCTCCGAAGAATAACCCTAAACTTCTCTGAAAAATGTCTCTGAAGCTCTCTGAAGAACCTCCCTAAAGTTCCTTTGACGAATTTCCCTAAAGTTCTCCTGAAGAAGTTCCCTGAGATTTCTCAAGAGAACTTCCCTGAACTTTTTAATGGACCTCCAGGAATTTCGCTAAAAAAAAGTTACTAACCTTTCAAGAGAATTTCCCTGAACTTTTCTGAAAAACGTCCCTGAATTTATATGAAGAACTTCTAAGAATTTCTTTAAAAAACTAACCTGTAACTCTCTGAAGAGCTTCCCCGATGAATTTTGAAGAACTTCCCTGTAGTTCCTCTCAAGAATTTTCCTGAAGTTCATCTAAAGAACTTCCCTGAAATTCCTCTTAAGATCTCCCCAGAAGATGTTACCTCGAGAACTTCTACGAAGTTCCCTGAAGTTACTGCTCCATTCCCTGAAGTTCTTTTGAATAAAATCCCTAAAGTTCCCTAAAGTTCTGAAGAAATTCCCTGCAATTCCTCAGGAGAACTTTCCTGAACTTTTCTGATGGAACTCTTCGAATGTTGCCAAAGAAAATTCATTAACTTCTCTAGAGAATATTCCTGAACTTCTCTGAAGAACGTCCCTGAACTTATCTGAAGAACGGGAGACCGATCTGTGAAGAACGTTCCCGAAACTCTCTGAAGAGCTTCCCCGATGCTCTCTGAAGAACTTCCCTGAAGTTCATCTCAAGAATTTTCTTAAAGTTCATCTAAAGAACTTCCCTGAAATTCCACTTAAGATCTTAACTGAAGATGTTATCTCGAGAACTTCTATGAAGTTCCCTGATGGTCCTGCTTCTTTCCCTGAGGTTCCTTTGAATAACTTTCCTGAAGTTCTTCTGAAGAAATTCCCTGGAACTCCTCAGGAGAACTTCCCTGAAATTTTCTTATGGAACTCCCCGAGTTTTCCTGAACTTCTTTGAAGAACGTCCCTGAACTTATCTGAAGAACTTCCCTGACGTTTCTCTGAAGAATTTCCCTGAAGTTCATCTAAAGAACTTCCCTGAAATTCCCCTGAAGATGTTACCTCAAGAACTTCTCTTAAGTTATCTGAAGATTTTCCCTGAAGTTCCATTGAAGAACTTTCCCGAAGTTCTCTGGAGTACTCCCTCAGAATCTTCCTTGAAGCTCTCTGAAGTTCCTTTGAAGAACTTCCCTGGAGTTCTTCTTGAGAACTTCCCTGAAATTCCTCTGAAGAACTTTCTTGTACTTCTCTAATGAACCTTCCCAAACATCCTCAAACTTCTTCAGAAGAAATTACCCGAAATTCCTTAGGAGAACTTCGCTGAACTTTTGATATGGAACTCCCTAAATTTCGCCTAAAAACAATTCATTAACTTCTCTAGAGAATTTCTTTGAACTTCTTTGAAGAAGTTCCCTGAACTTATCTGAAAAACTTCCTAGAAATTCCCAGAAGAACTTCCTTGAAACTCTCTGAAGAGTTTAAGAATTTCATAATTCTTATGAAACTCCCCGAATTTCGCTAAATATAATTAATTGAAATTCCCCTGAAGAACTTCCCTAAAATTCTCTGAGGAACTTCCCTGATGCTCTATGAAGAATTTCCCACAAGTTTATCTAAAAAACTTCCCTGAAATTCCCCTGAAGATGTCACCTCAAAAGCTTATCTTAAGCTTTCTGAAGAAGTTCCCTGAAGTTCCTTTGGAGAACTTTCCTAAGGTTCTTCTGAAGAAATTCACTGAGATTTCTCAGAAGAACTTCCCTGAACTTCGCTAAAAAAAATGTATTTACTTCTCCAGAGAATTTCCCTAAACTTCTCTGAAGAACGTCTCTGAACTTATCTGAAAAACTTCCCAGAATATCCTTGAAGAACTTCCCTGAAACTCTCTGAAGAACTTCTCTGAAACTCTCTGAAGAACTATCCTGATGATTTCTAAAGAACTTCCCTGAAGTTCCTCTGAAGAATTTCCCTGAAATTCCCCTGAAGATCTTTCCTGAAGTTCTCCTGATTAACTTTTCCGCAGTTCTCATAAAATTTCTTTAAAGTGCTCTGAAGAACTTCCTTGAAGTTTCTTAAGAATTTTTTCGAAGTTTTCTGAAGAGGTTCCCTGAAGTTTTATGAAGAACTTCTCAAAAGTTTTATGAAGAACTTCTCAAAAGTTCTATAAAGAAGTTCCCTGGTGTTCTTTTAAGAATTTCTCTAACGGTCTTTGAAGAACTTCCTTGACTTTATGAAAAGTTTTGCTTTGTTTTTGAGTTTGTTTGAGATAAAAGGATGTAGTTAGAATTTGTTAGTTTTAAATGCACAATAGATTTACACTGCTGCATAGTTATGAATTGAATTTTCCACCCTTTGAAAGCCTTCTGAACACCTATTCAATAATCAAATAAGTCTTGCTATAATCTGAGTGGTTCTGTACTTATGACTCCTAGTTTACCTATAAAAAACGGGTTAAAAATTACCTCCAGCAATTCGTCCTTCAACGTCACGTAAAAAGCATCCACTGTCTCGATTGTTATTTTGCCAATATGATCAAGCACTTTAAAATAAACTGAACAAAATTTGGAGAACTAGGAAAATTTTAATTAAAACTTCACTTGGTCACATTTAAAAAAATAAAAATAAACTCAATAGCAAACGGGAGCAAAATCCTTCAAATTCCACTAGAAAAAGCTTATTTTTTGAAATAGGCCTATTTGGTCAGCGAATTACAGACTCCTTCAACATCGCGTGCTCGTGATTTTAAAAGGACATTAAATGTATAATTGCGTGCATATTTGCAAGGGAAATATAAAGAATTTCCTTGAAATTCCCTTGTATTGTTCCATCATATTCACATTTTATTGGCTTGATCACTCGTGGTCAAATTTTATTGGTCATATTCAAAGCTTGAAAAATTTAAATATAATTTCAAATTTTGAAACAATCAGTCGTTGCGTTTATGGGACGTAGGGGATGTAGACAGAGTACTCACTAGAAACTTCCTCTAAACGCCCATGGAAAATTCTAGTTCTAAGATTTTAGATTCTAGTTCGTTTTCTCATTATGTCGAATAGACTATCAAGGCCACCAGGCCGTTATATAAGACAAAATTGGAGCCTGTAAGGCTTCTAGATTTTAACTTCAGCATGATGCACTAATTTTGCCAATTCAACCGCATATTCTTCGTGGCTTCATGGGCGTTAGTAAGGAGTGATAAAATCAAGGGTTCTACCCGGAACATCATTGCGTTATTGCTTATGACTGTTTTTGATGCTCTTGAGAGAATCGAAATGTTCTAAGATCACTCAACTCTTTGATGATAGAAGGAAAATTATTTACATAAGAGAAAAAAAACTATCCATGATCGAAAAAGGGCGTACATTTTTACACATATTCGAAACCTTTAGCTTCTGGTTCGAAAAGTTCACAATATTCCATAGACTGCCAAGATTTGGATTGCATGACAATGGAGTATTGCTTCTACATCCTTTCCCCAACTATCCCCAACTATACTCTGTGAAATCAAAGGAATAATGTGTATTTGAATAAAAAGCATTTGAAATTTCCTCTGATTAAGTAAGCTGATAAAACTACTCACTCAATTCATTAAACTTCTTTAAATCTTTGGAAAGTACTGTTCCAAAACAAACTCTATTCAGCTTCATTACCTCCAAATACCCAAAAGCACCCCCTCCATTCCACAGAATAATTCCATAAATAATTTCCATCACAACAACTCCGGGGACTAAGTGCACTACTCCGCCAACTTCCCACTACTCCCGTCCGTCGGCCGCAGAAATCAATTTTAAACAAAATCCTTCGCTACAACCGGCAACATTCCAGTTTCCCACCTTTACAAATTCCCAATAATCCGCTCGGTACACATCCGCCCGAAAAATAAAGGATTAACCCGCCGCCGTCGCCAGCCCGGGACCGGTCGGGCGAGTGGATTAAAAACCTGTTTTCCTCAGTTTTCGTTCCAGTTTGCAGAACCGAGTTTTAGTTTCGACCAACAACGACCACCGCCCCATGCATATGTGGGCGAGCGGGCAAGGATCAAAGCAGCACAGTTCCGGAATTTCTGGAGCACGTTTTGGAAGTTGATTTTTTCCCCTGCCAGCGTCGTCGTCGTCGTCGTCGACTACGTCATCGTTTTCCACACTTCTTCTTTTTTCCGGAGGGAAACTGCTACCTCTAATACCACTTGCACCAAACCGGGCGGGAGTGCATGTATGATGTGGGTTATTTGGTTGGTTTTACATGAAAAGTCAACGGGGATGGGTGGGGGTGTGCCAGGGCTTGGTTTCACTCAGGTGGGTGGTTTGGTAGAATTTAATTAAATTTTAGCTTGCAACTTTTCTGTCTCCCTTGGAAGTCGTCGGGGGGTGCCAATGTGTGCCATTGGGCGGAGGTGGAGAATCCTGGTGATTTGTTAATTAAATTTATGGCGAGAAATTTTTCACCTGCTTAATGCGAAGGCGATCGGAATTGCCTAAATTTAGGCGTGTTCTAATGATGGAAAGTGTGCGAAAGCGTTCAGTCAAATGTCAGACGCAGTGAAATCCGGTAGCACTTTGCGGGATGACCCCGCTCTTAGAACTATCATTTTTCATGAGCGTGTAGGGGCAGTTTCTAGGGCGTACTCTGTCTACATCCCCTGCGCCCAATACAGCCATGGGTTCAAGTGCCGACCAGTCACTATGCAGTCGGTTAGACATCATCGGCTGATGATTAAATTACAACACCGTTTCTACCCCAGACCCGTGCTTCTTCGTTCGTGCTTAACATTTATACTCCACTCGCCACGTACACAGAGGGCCATGTCCCGAAAAACCAGGGATAATTACCGGAATCTAAATTAAACAGAGTGCACGCTGCCGAACGAGCGACAGACAGCGATCGGCCTACTCGGGAGCTCAGGTGCAATTTGAGCCACCTCAGGTCCCCCCCCCCCTCATCCTACTATCTAAGCAATTTGTATTCATCATCAGGAATGCATAAATTTATTAGTTCAATGAATTCCGCCGAACTTTGTTGTGCACGGTTTGTGTTTCGCGCTTGTCACAGGGATCAACACAGGGGTAAGCTTTTTGGCCGGCGGAACCGTGCGGAAATCGTGCGGAAGTAATTCATTTACAACCTCCGTGCGGACAAAAGCTGGAATTGTGTTGTCCGGCCAAACATAATAAAAGAAAACTAAAGCCCCGTGTTCTTGCTGCGATGTGGGTGAGATGGAGAAGGGGGAGGGTCATGCGGGTTTGTAGGGTATAATTATCGAATAATTTGTTCGATCCGAACGCTAATTGAAGGGTTAATTTCGAACGGTTTGTTTAGGGGGAGACGCAATCCGGAATAGTCAAGCAACAGGCGACTGAGATTTTAAATGTTGGTGCGATGGGAGGTGAAGGATGAGGGGGGGGGTCCATTTGTTGTGTGATTTGAAATTGAGGATATTAAAATGGATATGATTGTGGGAGTGTGGGTTCCTGAGTTCGATTAGTTCCAGTTGTGTCACATCAAAAGTTTGTTGGGAGGGAATATGAACTTGGGTATCCAAGAGCTTCCAAGAATTGCATCGGGCTGGTTCAAATCCCGTAGTTGCTACTAAAATACCTTTTTGGGTATTTTCGTAACTTGTCCAGGGGTAGGTTCGAACTCGTGACTTTGGCTTGAGATGCATGGATGCTAATCCCTACGCCGCGGTAGACCACCCTTTGGATGATTCCACGATTCTTGGATGATTTTCTCTGGATTTCATCAGAACTCCATATAATTCAGTTTGGTTTTTAAATTACGGCAAGATTCAGAAGATTCCATCGAAAAAGAGCCAGAACATGTATTTCATGTCTCCCCTTTTTTATCATGAACGACACCGAAAATGTCGATCTGAAGGCTTCCTAAATTTTCCTGAAATTGATAATTCATCTCACTTCTGGAACTCTCTCACAAGTGCTTGATAATCATGTTCTCTCCACGCCTGTTTCTTTTCTTTAAATTTCTCACAAGAATTCTCTTTAAAAATATCTCCCAAAATTACTTCCGAAATTTTGAGAAAAACGTTAGAAAATATCGTAGATTTCGGTTCCTCTGGCTTCGCATAATTTCGTCGCCAGAAGTAGAAGTAAAAGTAGTAGACGACTATCCAGAAAATTCTTCGAATTTAAATTGAAAAACAAATCAACAAATTTTTTTTCTGGAAATACCTTGGAATTTAAATGATCTCACTCGCAAACCCTACTCCTAAAATTCACCAAAATCCTTTCCATCCTTTCTCTTTTAATTGTAAAGGAGAATACCTAAGGAATTGTCCTTCATGTTTGACCTCACCCACACCTTTTGAATGACCAATAAAAGTCTTTGCGTCCTCGCTCGCCAAGTTTAGAAATTTCTCTGGAGCTTCCTCCAAAATGGTGGTTTTTAAGGATACTTTTTGAAATTATCGTGAAATATCTACAAAATTGTTTTTCAATCAATTCCAGATTTTTCAGAGAACTAACTTCACTCCAAATATGCTCTTCAACAAAGACATTTCTTTCTATTCTAGAATGCTTAACATTCTCCATACAATTATTGAGGCTTCCTTAAAAACGGCAGGAAATCCTCTGAGATGGTCTTCAGGACTATGTATTTTGCGGTACCGTAAAACAGAGTAACATTGATAACTATGTTTTTGCAAAGTTGGTTTATTCAACCTAGGCTAAATACCCGTACAACGCTACAAATTGAAAAAACATATTTTTTTTTCTGGAAATACCTTGGAATTTAAAAGAGCTCTCTTTCAAAACCTACTTCTTAAATTCCCTTAAATACTTTCCTTCGTTTACCTTAAGATTTTAATCAATAATCGCTAGAGAATTGTCCTCATATTTGACCTCAACCACATCTTTTGAATGGCCAATAAAAGCCTTTGCTCAACGCGCACGAAGCTTCGTAATTTCTTTGGAGCTTTCTCCAAAATGCTGGTTTCTACAGATACTTTTTAAAATTCTCGTGAAACGTCTACAAAATTGTTTTTCAATGCATTTCAAATTTTTCTGCAAACTAACTTCACTCTAAATATGCTCTTCTGCAATGATACTCACATTGTCATTAAAAATATATACTGACATCTCCATAGAATTGTATTGGGGCTTCCTTCCAAAAAAAAAAACACCAGGAAATCCTGATAGGATCTTCAGGACTGTGTATTTTGCGGTACCGTAAAACAGAGCTTTGGCAAAGTTGGTTTGTTCAACCTAGGCTAAATGCCCGTACAACGCTACAAATTGAAAAACATATATTTTTTTTTTCTGGAAATACCTTGGAATTTAAAAGAGCTCTCTTTCAAAACCTGCTTCTTAAATTCGCTTAAGCCCTTTCCTTCGTTTCCCTTAAGATTTTAATGGAGAAGAATTGGCTAGAGAATTGTCCTCATATTTGACCTCAAACTGACCTTTGAATGACCAATAAAAGCTTTTGCTCATCGCTCTCCAAGTTTCGTAATTTCTTTGGAGCTTTCTCCAAAATGGTGGTTTCTACAGATAATTTTTGAAATTATCGTGAAACGTCTACAACATTATTTTTTTTCAATGTATTTCAGATTTTTCTGAGAACTAGCTTCCCTCTAAACATGCTCTTCCCGCAATGATATGTCTTCCTATTCTAGAATGCTAAAATGTTGTCATCTCCAATAGAATGGTATTGGAACTTTCTTCAAAAAACGCCAGGAAATCCTCTGAGATGATCTTCAGGACTATGTGTTTTACGGTACCGTAAAACAGAGTAATATTAATAACTATGTTTTTGCAAAGTTGGTTTATTCAGCCTTCTCTCCAAGGTTAAATAGCCGCACGCCCATCAAATCGAATGGAACACTTGCGCCATCTCACACATTTTCATCCACTCTTTCTTCAATTTTTTTTAGTTTTTGAAGACCTTCCCTGCTTTTCGGAGCTTGCCCTTCATAATTGCACTGGTTTTTTTTTCTATTAGGCGAGTTCTGACGAGTTTGTCGGATTTACCTCCTTCGGTTGGCGGCCAAATTGTCTGAAACTCGGCCAAAAGATGCACTTTTATATGAAGAATTTCCTAACCGAATTTCAGATAATTTGGCCAACAGAACGCCCCAAGACGAAGAGAATCATTTTGTGCCGAAGTAGTACTTAACCCTACATATTTTTGAATGGATCTTGAGGTACTCTAAAACTTCCCGGAAAACGTACAGTTATTCAAAACAACGCCTACTTGGGTAGTTGTTTATGGTGACTTCCTTCAATGTCAATTTGCCGTTAAATGCATTTACTGGAGGCAAACGGCTTTTCAAAACAGAATTTTACGAGTTCATAAAGTCGAATTAAAGCCTTTGATAGGAATTCACGCAAATTGAGAATACAAGGTTTTAAGATCGTTGTAAACAAGCTATGTAGGTTCCAAAAACCTTACTAAAATATGGAACCGATTGGCACCTCTTGGCACCATAATAAAGCCAAATTTATTTCTAGTGGCTCTCATAAAACTATAACATAACGTAATAAAGATGAAGGGTTTTGACAATGTTACTTGTGATATGACTCAAGACTAAAATTTACAGTCGAAATTCGGCTTTTGGAGTTGTAGACGAACTATGTTCAATAAAGTTGTTCAAAAATAGGTAGGATGAATTTTGAACAGATAAAGTTACGGACACAATGATGATCTAAAACATCCAAACTGTCCTTGAGTTCAGATCTTGAAGTTGTACATGATCAACAAGGGGGTTTAGAGTGTTTCGACCGTACTTCTTAGGAGTAGAAGCTACAAGAAAAATCTTTACACAATTTCCGAAATATGACCGTTTTCTCAGAATATCTACGGTACTCCAAACTATTCTTGAGTTCAGGTTTTTGCTATTTTGTATGATGAACAGGGCGATTAACGATGACTCCATCGTACTTATGAGTTGGTATAGCTCCATGGGACATCATAGCAGAATTGTAGTCACATTACAGTATTCTCAGAATATCTAAGGTAATCCAACCTATTCTTGAGTTCAGATCTTAATGTTTTGCCTGATCAACAAGGCGATTTAAGAGGTCTTCATCTTACTTTTGAGTTGGTATAGCTCCATGGGGCATCATAGCACAATGATAGTCATATAACAGTATTCACAGAATATCTACGTCACTCCAAACTATTCTTGAGTTAAGATCTTGATGTTTTTTCTGATCAACAAAGCGATTTACCAGGTCTTCATATTAATTTTAAATTTTATGTCTCCATGGGACATTAATGCACAATTGTAGTCATATTGCAGAATGCTCAGAATTTCTTCGGTACTCCAAACTATTCTTGAGTTTAGATTTTATTGTTTTTCCTGGTCAACAAGGCGATTAACGAGATCTTCATCTTACTTTTGAGTTGGTATTGCTCCCTGGGACATCATAGCACAATTGTAGCCATGTTTCAGTATTCTCAAAATATCTACGATACTCCAAACTATTCTTGAGTTCAAATCATGATGTTTTGCCTGATCAACAAGGCGATTTACCACGTCTTCGTCATATTTTTGAGTTAGTTTAGCTACATGGGATATCATTGCATAACTATAGTCGTACTGTAGTGTTCAAAGAATATCTACAATGCTCCAAACTATTCTCTAGTTCAGATGTGGATGTTTTGCATGACCAACAAGGCGATTTACCAGGTTTTCATCTTAATTTTGAAATTTTATGTCTCCATGGGACATTAAAGCACAATTGTAGTCATATTGCAGAATGCTCAGAATATCTACGGTACTCCAAACTATTCTTGAGTTTAAATATTCATGTTTTGTATGATCAACAAGGCGATTTACAAGGTTTTCATCTTACTTATGAGTTGGTAAAGCTCCATGGGACATCATTCCACAATTGTAGTCATATTGCAGTATTCTAAGAATATCAACGGCACTCCAAACTATTCTTGAGTTCAGACGTTGATGTTTTACATGATCAACAAGGCGACTTACGAGGTATCCATCGTACTTATGAGTTGGTAAAGCTCCATGGGATATCATTTCACAATTATAGTCATATTACAGTATTCTCAGAATATCTCAGTCACTCCAAATTATTCTTGAGTTTAGATATTTATGTTGCGCTTGATGATCAAATCGATTTACGAGGTCTAGATCGTACTTAAGAGTTGATAAAGCTCCATGGGGTTTTGCATGATCAACATGGTAATTGTTTCTACAATATCATGGGTACTCCGAATCATTATGGAGTTCGTACCGTAATGTTCAAGAGGATCAACCCGCTATTCGGTATTTCCTAATAAAATGTACGTTTCTGTATTTGTCCGTGGGAGATTTTCTAACAGTTTTGGACACTTCAACTTTATTAATATGGATGTGTCATCGCTCACATAAAAAAAACTCAAGTAGACGATTTCCACGTTTAACTCAAAATAATCATTTCGCATGTTGATAGCTTATTTACATTATTCGGAGTTAATGTGATATATACATATCTAAACAATTTATATACGTAAAAAGAATATTCTTGCATATACTAAATCAATGCCATTACATGAAATGAATTTCTGGCAGTCTGTCTGTTTGTCTGAAACCGTATGAACTCGAAAACTAATGAGCAATGGCCATATTTGGCATGTAAGGTTTTCTGGAGACAAGAAATGTGTCTATGGTGGTTTGAGAACCCTCCCTATCAGGAAGAGATGGCTCTTATTCAAAGAGAACAAATTTGACAATAGAATTCGTGCACCAGACGTGATAAACATCTGATAAAGCCAGTTCTAAGTTAGCTTTCTCCCAAAATATGTCCATTTTCCGGGGTTTAATTTTTATTCGAGTTTTGCAAACTTCAGCTCAACTTCAAATTCACCGCCTTTCCAACGAATGACTGGCGTCATTCAACACATTTTTAAAGACTTCATCCAACTCCCAAACTTCATCATATTCATCAAAACGACTTCCTTCAACCTCAGAAGTTCCTTCTGCAATAACCACCCGCTCCACTTCGACAATGTTCCCGGACTACTTAAGTCATATGTTGATGTGCAAATTTCCACTCACATACAGCAATCTTTTATTTATTCGCTCGCTCGATTGTTTTCCACCAAACTTTCCGCACTTTCTTCCGACATTCCACACGTGTGTGTGTTTGTGTGTGTATGAATGTACGTTGCAATGGCGGACCCCTCCCCCCTATCAAATTGATTTATGAATAATGCATACACACCCCCGCACATATCGCCGCGATCCGTGTCTTCATCGGTTTCCCCCTCTCGAGAACCCCGGGGGCCTGGGCTGAAGGGCGCCTTCAAAGTGAATTGATGCGTTGAGCGTAAAGTTCTCACTCGGTCTGTCTCTTTCGGAAGGAATGCAAATTTTTTTCCCGTCTGATGGAACTGGGGGGTGCGGAAATATTTACACATTCAAATCAAGTTCCGCCGAGCGGCAACAAACAGCTTTTTACAACTTTCTGCGATTCCGCGCGAGTAAAGGATTTTCACCGGGACCAACCCGCACCGGCACCGGGGATCATCGGCAGAGAGGTGCGAAAAATCATGAATGTGTAATGGGGAAATGTTTACGCGAAATGGAGGGGGGGGGGGCGACGTCTCGACCTCCAGGGAATGTCAAATTTTCAATTTATCCTATCATTATCGTCGGTTAGCTCGGTTGTTTGGAATGGCTGATCGGCGAACGGAACGAGATTGTCATGGGCGTGATTGTCGAAGGACATTTTTTCCTGAACATCGCTAGGCACTCCGCTACGCACGCCCATGGCGTTAGACGGGAAAGAAAGTTGAATTACCACTTTACTCGAAGAAGAATTTCTTCTGTGTGGTGGCTTGCGAGGGGGCCACGGGGTGGGTGGTTGCGGTAAGACGTGCCAATCTGGGAAGTGCTAATCTGAGTCGAATTTAATTGCAATTTACATTTTGACAAAGTGCTTTCCGCCCACACACACACACATACAACCACGCCAATGTAACAAGGAATTTCGTCTTCAAGCAGCTAAAAACCCGGATAATGGAAGCTGAATGGTTGATTGGCAATTAGTGTGCTAATTTGATGAGTAAACGAGCTGATTGCGGCTAAATAGATTCCCATTGGTGGCAGTTTATTGTTTACAACTTGGCACCTTTAAGTTCGGTAGAATTTACGAAAGAAACCTCCACCCTCTCTATGCAAACAAAAATCAGTCAGCGAACTTGACACCGCCATCGCACCGCAGCACATCGGTGTGTTGCTAAATTGGTTGAAATTGACCTTTTGAACTCAAACAATCCCCGACTTCACCGAGCCCACCAGCCCACTGGCCAAAAACCGAAAAAGAGGGCTGCCGCAGCCTATCAAATTACGCCGCGTTTCCGCAGTTTTGCACCACCACCAGGACTATCCGTGGTCGTCCTTCGGTCGACTTTTATCGCTATTTTTCCAGTCGACTCACGTTTCAAAACAACACACATGGGAGGACATGGCAGGCCCATGAACACGCTTCAAGGGAGGGGAGAAGGGGGGGGGGGGGTCGGCTAGTTATTTGTTTAGAAGCATGGTTTGCCTTTCTGAACTGCCAGGTCAGCGCACACAAAAAAGGGTCAGATTCTGTCCGATGTTTACACAACAGGTCGGTGGTGAGTTGTAGTCACATGCGTGGCGGCGGTGGCAGTCGTCAAAGAGCAAAACCACCGAACCATAATAGCGCTGCGGGTCAGCGAAAAATTGGCCCGGTCTTATTGTGAATTCATCGAGTTAAATCGAATCGCCGGTGTGTTGCTATCTGGGCGGTGGAATTACAGGGGAGGAGGGGGTCCGAAGCGGTTGGCGGAGTTTCGTTTGTAATTTCTCGTTAGTGATTTGATATGTAATGGGAGTACGAGTTGGGTTAAGATTCTAAAAATTGCGTTAACTTTTTCGGGAAATTCGAAAATCAATAGTCTCAAATGGAGCTGATACCAGAACGTTATTAAGATATTAACATCAAGTTGTTGCATTCAGAATAAACCAGTCAAAGGTTGAACAACTGCTAACACAAATAAATTAATCAGTATTTTGAATGACCCACGAAAAACTTCGTACTTTTTATGAATATAGGTTCGTCAAATGCCAGAATTCCAAATTTAGATTCGCAAAAGCCAGAATCATCCACGCATATTAATGAATGTTTAAAAATAACATACAGCTTAAACAAAATGCTCAAGTTGTAGGGGTTAAACAAATTACGAATATTTCGTATAAAAAAAAACGAGATATTTCGTACTCTCGAGAAACAAATTCAAATGGAAAAATCTCATCGTTTATGGCACAGATTTCCAATCTGTTCGAGATATTATTGAGGAAACGAGCTAGACTAATCAATAGCATACCGCCCCCTCCCCTCCCCCTCTCATTTGTGGGTGGCGGTGTGCTATATGATCCCCAAATCGGAATTCCTTCCATAGAAACAGTTCGTTTCGGCCGTCAATTGATCTACTTACGTTTCCGCAGCGGAGATTTGTTTTCCCAATGATCGAAATGATAACTCACCTGTAAAGATAATAAGAAAAAATAGAGCGATTAGTTATTTAAGTTTAAAGCGTGTGGGTGAGGAACTATTGTCCTTTATTGATAGACCTGTGGAATGCAAACTGAGTCCAAAGTAAGACGAAATGCGACCAACAATGTTGAGAACATTTTTTCAGTTTGTTCATGAAAGTAACTAGATCGATGAATCTTCCGATTGCTGAGCTTCTAACTTCATAGGGGTAATAAACAACTTTCAGCGACCTCTAGAAGTGACACTATAAAAAAAAACACGACAAATATGACCCAGAATTTTGGTCCAAAAATCGAAACTGCTTTCTGGTTCTTAGGAAAAAAGTTTATGAAAATGAGTCAAAAACGCAAAAGATCAAAGGATTTAAACCTCCTTGAATATTTTAGAGGAGTGAACTTTTATAACTCTAAACAGCGCTTTGAGCTTGCTTTAAATCTAGCATATTTACCACTTGCGGGAAACGAAAAACAAATGGTAATTGCTAGTGTTTAGTTTTTGTTTTTAAAAATTTGCGAGTTCTTAAGCACAATATAAGTATTACTTAAGTCATTCTAAAACACTCCAAAGAACATAAAAAACTTTTTGGAACTAGCCCATTTGTAAAAACGTGTCAGTTGAACAATACACAAAATTTGAAAAGCAAGAAAATCACAAACAATTATCAAGCCCTATTATTTGAAAAAAAAAAATGGAAATAATAACCTTCAATTTGCTAAGATTTGAAAACATAATATTGAAGTTCGAAAACATTATATATGGAATAATGTCGAAGCCTAGGAAAAAATATTGACATGACCATCTTCAATGATTGGTTATGACCATTTTTTTTAGATTTGACTAGTTCTTAACATATCAAATTTGATGCTTAAGTAACTAAAAACTGTTCCCAGTAACCTATTAAACAGTCTTGAACTTATTCATCTGTAATTTCTTGCATCTTGATCCCTATACAAGGTCTGAAAAACAGGAAACAAAATACCCTATCGAACTCGAAATTTTAGACAAGGGCCTGTTCATCAACCACGTAAACTCAGTTTTGGAATTCTCAGACCTCCCCTCCCACCCCCTCGTGGACTTTTTTCCATGCATATTTTTTAAATTTGGAACGCAGCAGACTTTGGTGATACCCCCCCCCACACTCAGTCAACGTGGTTTATGAACAGCCCCCAAGTCTGGTTATTCTCACCCAACCGTTGAAATCAACAAAAGAGCTGTATCTAAGTACGTAAGAAGTAATGAAGTAGATAAGAAGTTAGTAGGTTACACTTTATCCAAAAACTATTTTCCTGATTCAGTTTTCAATGAGCGTGTATTTTTTTTCTTCTATTTTTTGGGTATTTAACCCCGCAGAAGTAGTACTTAAGTGGTTTAAATTTTTTGGCTCTTGGCCTGTTGAACAATTTGGAACCGCTTTAGTGTGACTAAATCAATATACGAACAAAAGAACAAAACTGTCCTGACGAACTCGATGTTTTAGAATTAATTATCATTACATCTGGTAAAATTTGAACAAATGAAATCGTCAGAAGTACGTTAAGTAAGTGACTAAGTGAGTAACTAAGTAGCTAAGTAAGTAGTTAATAAGTAACACTATATTAGAAACAAATTTAATGCTTATAGGTATATAATTGGTTATATGATCACTTTTTTTTCAATTTAATGAGAACTTAAAACTGGAAAAGTTATACTTAAGCGATTGAAACCTGTTCCCGATAGCCTGGTAAACAATTTGGAACTTCTTCATCTGTAATTCATTGTAACTTAATTGATAAACGAAGTAAGAAAAACAAAAGAACAAAACAATCCTGTTGAACTCGATATTTTAGGCAAGGCTGGTAATTTTTATTTAAGCTGTTAAAAAATCAAATCATCAGAAGTATCATTAGCATTGAAGTAACTAGTAAGTAAGTCAGACTATATTAAAAAATAAATTTACTGCCTTAGTTATATTATTGATTACATGCTAATTATTTTTTTTTCGAATTTTATGAGCTGTTAAAACTGAAAGTAGCACATAAGTGATTGAAACATGTTCCCAATAGCCTTGTAAACAATTTGAAACGTCTTCATCTGTAATTCATTGTCATTTGATTGATATACAAAGTAAGAAAAACAGAAGAACTAAACAATCCTGTCCGACTCGATATTTTAGGCAAGGCTGATAATTTTCACTAAATTTGTTGAAATTTGAAAAAATCAAATCATCAAAAGTATGATAAGTAAGTTGGGAGTAAGTAATTCAGACTATATTTAAAAACATTCTGACTGCTGTTAAATAATTGACTGCTGTTATATAATTGGTAATATGCTCATTTTTTTTATTTATTGAGTTCATAAAACAGAAAAGGTGGTACTTAAGTGATTGAAACCCGTTCCCAATAGCCTGGTGAACAATTTGGAACTTCTTCATCTGTAATTCATTGTCACTTGATTGATATGCAAAGTAAAAAATAACAGAAGAACAAAACAATTCTGTCGAACTCGATATTTGAGGCAAGGCTGGTAATTTTCACTGAATCGGTTGAAATTCGGAAAAATCAAATCATCAGAAGTACGATAAGTACTTCCTAGTAAGTCAGACTATATTTAAAAACAAAACTACTGCTTTAGTTATATAATTGGTTATATGCTCACTTTTTTTTTAATTCAATGAGTTTATAAAACTGAAAAAGTAGTACTTAAGTGATTGAAACCCGTTCCCAATAGTCTGGTAAACAATTTGGAACTTCTTCATCTGTAATATATTTTCACTTGATTGATATACACAGTAAGAAAAACAAAACAATCCCATCGAACTCAATATTTTAGGCAAGGCTGGTAATTTTCATTAAAGCTGATAAAATTTGAAAAAATCAAAACACCAGAAGTATGATCAGTTAGTTAGGAACTGGTACGTAAGTCAGAATATATTCAAAAACAAATTGACTGATTTGATAATACGATAATACGATAATATGTCAATTTTTCAAATTCAAGGAGTTCACTAAACTGCAAAAATAGTATATAAGTGCTTGAAACCCATTCCCAATAGCCTGTTAAACAATTTGCGTCTACTTCATCTGTAATACAAAGTCTAGCAAATAGAACAGAACAATCCTGTTGAACTCGATATTTTAGACAAAGCTGGTAATTTTCACTAAATCTGTAGAAATTTGAACAAATTATATGATCAGAAGTATGTTAAGTAAGAAATTGAGTTACTAAGTTAGAAGTAGATAAATAACACTGTATTCGAAAACAAATTTACTGAATTAGTTAAAATAAACGGTTATATGATTCAATTTTTTTTTAATTTAAAGAATTCCAAAAACTACAAATGTATACCCAATTGAAACTCGTTCAAAATTGCCGGCTAAACCATTTGGAACAACTTCATCTGTAAATGATTGCAACTTGATCAATATACTAGGTATAGAAATATGAACAAAACAATCATCTCTCGAACTCGATATTTAGGGCAAGGCTGGAAATTTCCACTAAATTTGTTGATATTCGAAAAAAATCAAATCATCAGGTGGTGAGTAAGTCAGCCAGTAAGTGAGTAAGTAGTAAATAAGTAACACGAAAACAAATTTTCGAATGATTTAGTCGTAAGATTGGTTGTATGCCTTTTTTTTTTTAATTTATCGAGTTTTAAAAACTGAAAAAGTAGTACTTAAGTGATTGAAACCCGTTCCCAATAGGTTAATCGACAATTTAGAACTATTTCAACTGTAATTTAAAGTTAGTTACCTGATCAAAAACAGAAGAACAAAAAAAAAGCTTACAGCTGGAAATTTTCACTCATTTTTTTGAAATTTGAAGAAATTAAATCATCAAAAATATGATGAGTAAGTTAGTTCGTAGATAAGTTGTAAGTAAGTAACACTATGTTCGAAGCAAATATACTGATTTAGTTATAAGATCGATATTTTTTTTATTTAATGAGTTTTCAAAATTGAACAAGTAGTACTTAAGTGATTGGAACCCGTTCCTAATAGGTTAATCAACCATAAGGAACTATTTCATCTGTAATTTAAAGTTAGTTACTTGATCAAAAACAGAAGAACTAAACAAATCTATCAAACTCGATATTTAAGAAAAGAGTGGAAATTTTCACTAAATTTGTTGAAATTTGAAAATAATACAATTATCAGAAATATGGTGAGTAAGTCAGTTAGTCAGTAAGTTGTAAGTAAGTTATTCTATGTTGGAAAACCAATATACTGATTTAGTTTTAAGATTGATTTTTTTTCAATTTAATGAGTTTAAAACAATTAAAAAGCAGTACTTAAGTGAATGAAACCCGTTCCCAATAGATTAAACTACAATTAAGAACTATTTCATCTGTAATTTAAAGTTAGTTACTTGATCAAAGCTAGCAAAATAGAAGAACAAATTTTGTTTGTCAAACTCGATATTTTAGACAAGGTTGGTAATTTGTTGAAATTCGAGCAAATCATTCAGTAAGTAGTAAGTATTAAGGCAGTAAGTAGTGCGTAAGTAGTAATTACGTAGTAAGTAAGTAGTAAGAATAAATAAGGAAGTTTTAAGTAAGTAGTAAGTACGTAAGTTGTAAGTAAGTAGTCAGTAGGTAAGTATTAAGTAAATAGTAAGTAAGTATTAAGTATTGAGTAAGTATGTAACGGCCATATCAAATGAAAATAAAAACCTGGTCTGTATAAGTAACAAGTTCTGTTATCCCAGAAATCGTTTTGATTTCCACTGTTATCATAAAATAAATCTGGTTATCACCATTGTAGTAAATTTTATTGTTTTTATTTGTTTTTATTTCATATGTTATCATTTCCAACAATTTTTTTTTTACGAACAATATTAGTTGCATGCAATATTATGAATATTATCAGCAAATTTGAACAAAAATTTAAGCTTCTTATCAAAAAAATTTTTTTCAGTTATTAGCGTGCGAATTTGATTTCAAATTGATAACATAATTTGAAAATTTTAGAATAAGTTTGCCTAAAATACAAGACTTGTTATCAAAATTTGCTATTATTATGATATTCAAAGAGCAGTTTTTTGCTATTCATTCTTTTATTTAGGCTATTTATTCAGCCTCAATGATAATATATTCAGTGATCAAAAATGACGATCCGGTAATAGAATTTGTATTCAATTTGGTATAATCCTTTGCTCGGGAAGTAAGTTAGTAGTAAGGAAGTAGTAAGTAAATAGTAAGTAAGTAGTAAGTAGTAAGTATTTAAAGAGTAAGTTAGTTACTATAGTACTAAGTAAGTCAGTTGTAAGTACACAGTAAGAGAGTAAGTAAAAAAGTAGTAAGTAGTAAGCTGTATTTAAGTAGGTAGTAAGTAAGTAAGTATTAAGTATGTAAGAAGTTATTAAGCGAGTAGTAGGTTAGAAAAAAGTTGTAGGTATATAATGAGTAAGTATGTAGTAAATGAAATTAGTAAGAAAGTATGTCAGTAATAAGTAAGTAGTCAGTAAGTAGTAGGTAAGTATGTAAGTATGTAGTAAGTAAGTTCCTAATTAGGAAATAAGTAAGTAGGAAATATGTAGGCAGCGAGTTTGTAGAAAGTAAGAGATTTTTAGGAACTTTAAAGTAGTAAGCAAGTAGTAAGTAGGTAGTAAGTAGGTAGCAAGTAGTAAGAAAGTAGTAAGTAGATAGTAAGTAAGATAGTAAGTAAGTAGTAAGTAGATAGTAAGTAAGTTCTTATCACAGTACATCACATCAAGTAGTAAGTAGTAAGTAGTAAGTAAGTAAGTTGCAACTAATTAAGCAGTAATTTAATAAATATGTAAGTAAAAGGTAGGCAAGGAGTAAGTAAGCAGTTAATAATTAGTAAGTAAGTAAGTAGGAATAATAAAAGTAAAATTATATCCAAAAACAAACTTTATGAATTTTTATGATTTATTATAGGGTAGGTAACGACTTAAGCACCCCGAGACCCTATTCCAAGCACGGGGTTAACGTTAACCTACAACGCTCATTTTTGCAGTATAGTGCTTCACTAGATGGAGCACCATACTGCAAAAATGAGCGTTATAGGTCAACGTTAACCGCATAGCTGAATAGGTCTCGAGATGCTAAGTCGTTACC
Source organism: Aedes japonicus (assembly GCA_034211315.2). Taxonomy (NCBI): domain Eukaryota; kingdom Metazoa; phylum Arthropoda; class Insecta; order Diptera; family Culicidae; genus Aedes; species Aedes japonicus. Next base: position 194,418 of record JASCZW010000263.1, read on the forward strand.
TACCCTATGCTCTTTTTTTTCAAATTTGAGTTTCTTAAACTGAAAAACTATAACTTAAAGGATTGAAACCTGCTTCCAATAGCCGAATAAACAATGAGGCCACCCAGGCCTTGCTCTGGCTGCAAACAAAACCAAAAAAGGATATGTTAAAATTTCTTTTTCGAACATAACGAGTTCTCTAACAGCAACTTGTTGCAAATCGATTAAAATAACTTCAATGTGACTTTAAGAAGTTACGATGAAGTTGCCAGTTATGTTGATTTTGTGTTGGTTGGGTTGTTAACAAAGTCAAATTGTTACTTTACTGACCTCAGGAACGAAACGATCAATTTAAAAGGTTTATCAATAAATAGAAAAAAAATGTGTAGAAACCTTTGCGTAGCTACCATCATGGTCAGCTACTTAAAGGTTTCTACAAATTTGTTTTTAAGGGCTCGCTAATGAGGCCGTGATCAGCAAACTTCACAAGTAACTGAGTTGATTGACTTCTAGGTCAAAATCTCCGTATTATACTCTTCAGCTTCGAGCAATCAAAAAATGGTTCGGTAAATCACATTGAGATTGGGTTGCCTCCGTTGATATGATGTCAAATTGGGCACAATACCAATAAAATCCAACTGAATTTCAAATTTTTACCGATCTGCTGGCTAGATTACAAACCGAGGTAATAGAAAACCACAACTCAAGCTGCCTTAGCTAACTCCGAAGATCGCTTAAAATAATTTGAATATGTTATGTTGTAATTTGTTGTTCGTTAATTCTTATGGTAACTGTAACTGTATTTTTTTCACAGCTATACAAACTTTGGGAATAGTTTTGCGGAGTGAAAAATCAGAAAAGTACAGTTCTAATGATTATCACTAAACCAACATTTACTTTTAAGTGATTTAAATTGGTTGAAGTAGTCATTTTAAAGCTTTTTTAAAATGTATTCCAAAGGGCTCATTCGCAACGTTGCCACATGTCAGTTCATATTGGCACAGTGTCTTTTTCGATTTTTCGTACATCCGTCAAGCGCATTGAGCGCACTAGATTGTCTTCAACAAATTATATTTGAATCAATGGAAGTTGATGCCTTCAAATATGCAATTTTCGACTGCACCTGTGGTGTATTGAAAGCGTGGTTGCCTCTCATCCCAGTCGGTCTGGTATCAATTCCAGTCGACACCGTTGAAATTTTCTGAGACGAAAAATCTCTGATTACGTCTTGGTCCCGGCCCACGTGTTGATGGGTTCGAGTAAAGGTCATCTCGCTGGCGTTACAAACCAGACTCAGGCTGAAAGCTCATAAAAAAGGAAACAACAACAACAACAACAACAACAAACATTCGATGAGAAACCGATTAGCAAATTCAATCTCAATCCTTCATAACTCATGCGTTTTGAAATTTGTTTAAATGTACCAATAAATCTCTCTTAGAAAACTTCTACATTCCGGAACCAGTGTAGAACCCGCTCAAACCGACCACTTAAGTATTCCCATATTGTCCGCCACTCAATCGAGAGCACTCCTGCCCATTTTCATCTATAATTCCACCCATCGCCATCGATATACAAAGTTTGAAACAAGTTCAAAAACAACAATTTTTTACCCTTCAACCATCAAAACCACCGAACGTCTTGTTATGGTCGCTGGCCATAAACAGTACTTAGAAACTTGCAACGGGTCTTGTGCTGCATCGCCATCCTTCATCACCTTTCTCTCTCTCTCTCTCTCTGTCTTCGGAAGAATGCACGATGCGATCCTTCCGCTCGCGTGTGTTCATTTCTAGAAAAGTTGCTAGATGCTCTACTGTCTTCCTTCAAATGTTTACGCGATAAAAACGCCATTACGGAACGGCGCGCGCGAGACACGTATGTACCTTTCGCGATGGCCGGAGTTTTTCCCGGAAAATTTTTTACTCCTCCCGTTTGTTTACTCGCCGTCGTAAAACGTGAAAAGCGAAAAACAAGCTCGTGTGTAATTCATTTCTCGTCGTCGTCGGATGATTGTTTACTTTTACCATTTTCTCTCTCTCCCGCCTTTTTCTCTGTAGCGCATTCACCGCAGCGGGAAAACTATTTTTGAGTTTTGGATTTCGGGTGGAGAAGGGGGAAATGATGATGCTGTATATATATATATATGTGTGTAGTATTTAATTAGACCGGAGTCCGACGAAATTGTAAACCTAGCAAGTCATCGTTGTTCCTCGGTCGGGGTAATTGAATTAAAAAACCATGACGAGTGGAAAGTTGCAGCAATTAAGGGGCTGGCATTTTTTTTTACTATTTGCTAAATGAGCAAGTTGTCAGTTTCATGTAAGTCGGGATCAGGGCGGTTAATCAATTACTAAGGCAGTAGAATTGGATGCCAAATGATGTCTAGAAACTGTTGGAGGCGATTCATCTGTAATTTGAGGTTCTTTGGGAAATATAGATTGGATATAACTGTGGAAGATGATCCGACTTAAAGGTTTTTTTTGTTGCCTAAATCGGAGAAGAAATTCGAAATCAATTACTTAAGTTGATGGAATTTATCGACAATGATTGTTTAGAACAATTTGTTATGTTTCATCTGATATATCTTATAAGTGTGGGAAATTACCCAGCAAGAAAGATAGATAACTAGCGTATTTTGAACAGTTTAACTGATTTAACACAGGATTGGCAGAAGTTATATATTGCTTAACCAGTTGATATTTGTACTGAGAAGTGGGAAGTAGCTTTTGGTACAGTTTTATCTTAAATTCAATGTGATGCGACAAATATATTATGTATTTTCACATTCGCTTTCAAACGTGTTTTCGACAAAAAATCTGTCGGTTAAGACTTTTTTGTAGATGCTAAAATCAAACAACTATGTTTGCACTTATTTGTAAATATTATTTACCGGAAATGCATGAATTCAAGTTTTAAAAGAAACTTTCAAATTTTATATAAATTCAATGAAATGTTACTTAAGTATTAGCTTAAGAAGTCTAAAATCGTTCTTAAACGAACAAATTTAACCGCAAAAGCAGTTCATCTATAATTCCTTCCTTCTTTCGGGAAATATGACATTATTACCAGGTTTTTGATCGGATAATCCCCCCAGTAGACCGTAATTTCCTCCCTTGAAAACAAATCACAACATTAACCAGCAAATGGCAATCGCCAAACTTTTCAACAACCCCATTACCACCTGATTAGCTCCCTGGTTTCTCAGCGCAGGTAAGCAAAAAATCTAATTAAGGCGCCAACAAACACTGCCGACGATAACCATTTGCTTCTTCCTTTAATTTCCTCTTTGAAAACACGCAAACTTAATCAACGCATATTGCAGCGTCCATGAGCAGAAAAAAAACAAACGATTAAATTAGAAAATTGGAAATCCGATCCTTTTTCACCGATAGTATTTTTTTTTATCCTCTCGTTCGTTCGGAGTTGTTCATTAAGGAGCTAAATATAGCCTTGCCGGCGATTCGAAATATCTCATCTCAACAGCCCAGGACAGGTACGAAAAAATAAACCTTTATTATTTCCCCTTGCATTTAATTTTTTTTTTAGGTCACGCTTAATGAAATATTCATTACGGTTTCACCTTGAAATTCATTGCAAAAGGAAAAAAAAAAAACGACCAATTTCCCCTTCAAAGTTGGACGTGTGAAAGTGTTCCCTCGTCCTGGAAGGATTGCAACCGCAAGTTCAATTCCGGTCACATACCAGGCAGGCACTCGCAATCACGCACACATCAATCGGTTTCGGTTTCATCCCATTCTAGATAATGATCCGGGTGGGCAGAAAGCAAAAAAGGGACTCTTTCAAAAGGGGGAAAAGAAAAAGCCTTTCTGAGGTGGTGGTTTCTGCGGTAGAACGGAAGACTGTCAGACTGACTCTGTGTCGCTATCAAAAGTGGATCTCGAAAGTAATCCGGTAGGTGGTTTGATTGACTTCGATGTGTCACGGATTAAAGGGGGTTCGTTTTGATCTAGATTTCAAAAAAGAAATAAAGAGTGGGGATGACAAATTGGTTTTTGGGACACTGGGCCATGGAAGTCGGTGATGCGAGGTGGTTTTTTTTTTTGGCTGTTACTTGGACTGTTGGCGTTTGATGTACTACTTAAGTTGTCGCAATTTGTTGGGAAGGGTGTTGGGAATAGTGGGGATGAGTTTCATCTGTAATTGTTGTTTATACAAGGATATTCAAAGAAATTAGGCACAGTGTTTTGGTGTTTCCCAATGTTAACGTAAACTATGGGAAGGAAATGAAGACAAAATTAGCTCTCGTTACTTCGACAATTCAAAAGAGTTTTTTTGCAAAATGAATCTATGGTGATTTAGACCAACAATTCGAGTTAATAATCACTGTATTTGAGTACATAAGTTGAAATAACAGATGAAGTTTGCATTTGAAAATACATCAAGATGACTAAATGACTTTAAAATGACACTTAAGTATTGAGTTATTACAGATAAAACTGAAGTGAACTGTCTTCGTCTTGAGAATTAATTCAACTCACTTAAGATCTAATTTGACAATCGGAGCAGCTTTTTGAGTTTGACAAAAGACTTTAAACATAGCCTATATTTGACATTTTCAGGTCCAAAAATTACTTGTTTTCAAGTACAATAATCTAAACTATCTTGTTTCAGTTAGGTCAGTTACTACGTTGAAGTTTTTGTAAACTTTAAGCAACTCCCTAGCATTTTTCTCAACGTGGAGCATGAAAAGTCTTATACAAAATTTTACTTCTACTTCCTAAGCTTTGTAAATCGAACAACTGACACAAAATCACAGATTTTAGAGGTAGAATGCAGTATTGTGAAACGTGTCCGCGTAAATAAAATACGTAGTGCATCAAGTTTGATATAACTGGTTCCAACTTGGTCGTAATCCTGACCATCTAGTCAGCTTCTGTCTTCGATAAAGGGATCCAGTAGATCAGAGCCTTTCCATTGGTGACTGCTAGTTAAGATTTTTGTCACTACGCGGCGCTAGTGTGCAAGTAATTTACTTAAAAATGCTTTATCTTTAGCTCCTGACCAAATGGCTGGTTTTCGACAGAGTTGATCTGAAGGTCAAGGTCTTCTGATTGATGAACAGTAGTTCAGAATAGTTTCAATACCGGGCACTAGGCTGTAAGTAAGTGTTCCGAGTATGCTACATCTTGGGACTCTAGCCCTATTAATCTTATATCTTTGATATAGTAGTCTAGTGACCCATAGTCTTTCATTGGTGATTAATAGTTCATAATTTTCTTACTACGCGGCACAAGCGCACAAGTGAGTTTCCTGAACAAAGCGTACTTTCATATTTTTCCATATGGAAGGTTCCTGTCAGTTTTCAAATTCGATATTTCAGCGTATTCTTGTATTTCATTAAAATAAACCACCCAACTTGTGAGTGATCCCAACAGCATCCTTACTGTTGGTTTAAATCAGTTCTCAAATTCGATATTTCAACGTATTTCCGTATTTCATCATCATCCGAAGTAACAATTTCAATTTTATTCCAGCCATATAGCACTCCTACCCGCATTGCTGATAAAACTACTGTTTTGTTTACCAACACCTGCTCTATGCTTCTTTAAAACCGAAATTTGTAGAAAGTGGCCAACTCTATTGACAGTTTTAAAAACAACTAAAAAAACCGTTATAAGACCATATAGATTTTGAAAATATTCTCTAGTTCAAGATGTTCTGATCATTTAAGACCCTTCATAAAACCTTTTGGCTGCCATGAAAACCAACATACGGGCACATGGCCACAGGCAGCAAACTACACTGTGATATCGCGGTTGATTTTGGTTGTTCTACTTTGTTCGATTCGCTGCTCTTATGATTCATTCAACAGTAAATAATATCTAAGAAAAAAGTTCTAGTGTTGCGGGAAATTTTGCTTAACAGCAAAATATCCAAAACAAATTGAGTTTTTCACAGCGTATCATGCTTCAAATCATATGCTCGCACTATTTTCAGGTGAAACTACGAAAGCGTGAGGAAACTGGTTTTTCCACGGAAGCCGCGCATCAAAGACATGCAACATAAATTGTTGAAAACAATCGTTGACATTTCGTTGCATGGGTCTATAGCGACGAAAACAAAATTATAACATATATATTATAACAAATATATTCGATAAATGAATCATGAATTTCCTGAAAATTGATGAAATTGAATTGGGTTACCTAAAAGAATGCTGGAATTGATCTCCGAACCACAGTTCAATTTAGCATAACATTTAAAAGTTGGTACATTTATTTTACCACATTTAAATTATTTCTTATATTTCAATATGGCGATAGACAATGACTACTAGAAAACTATTTGGTCATGTTTTTTGCCGTTTTAAAACCCTCAACGCTAATTCACTGTTGTATGCATTTACTGGAGGCAAAAAGGTTTTAAAATGCGTTTTCAACTAACCATCATAAGATTGTATGAATGAGTCCTGCCAAGGAGTCCTAATACTTTAATAAAACTTCTTAAAGCTGGATGGTTTTTGCAATGTAACTTAGGATGTGTGTGGCCTCAACAGTATCCTTACTGTTAGTTTAAATCAGTTCTCAAACTCGATGTTTAAACGTATTTTTGTAATCTGCTAAAATAAACCTCCCACACTTGTGAGTGAGCCCAACTGCAACCTTACTGTTGGTTTAAATCGGTCCTCAATTTTAAATTTTGAAACATTTTTGTATTCCATTGAAATAAACCACCCGCACATTTAAGTGGCCCCAGCAGCATCACTTCTGTTGGTTTAAACCGGTCCTCGAATTCGATATTTTGAAGTATTTTTGTATTTCTTTGGAATAAATCACCTACACATGTGGTTGGCGCCAGCATCATCACTACTGGTGATTTAAATCGGTTCTCAAACTCAATGTTTTGTAGTTCACTAGGGTTTATTTTACACGGTTTGTTTTCAACGAAAACTCCAGAACGAAATTACTTATCGACCTAATTCGAATCACATTTTACGTTTTGGGCAAAAATTAATCATATGGAAGTTTTTCAAAACATTCACAATTTTTGGTGTGAATACTTAAATTTGATTCCCAGTGATTACTCGTGGAAGTGCAGTGGACTTTATAGCTTCTTTCAATGCGAGTATCATGTCAACTCATTCCTATACCCATTCCCTACTTTACCCGCATTCGGACTTGGCCGCCGTCGATATTGCCTATTATAGCATTGAGATGTTGGTTCTCTGTTACAATTACAGCTGATCTGAGAATAATGGAGGAGCAGTTATCAATCATGCTTATGCTCATGCTCGTGTCCATATGGAAGGTTCCTGTCTTCGAAAAAGTTATTCAGTAGTTCAACGCCATTAGTTTGATGGAGAGGAGTTCTGAATTTTATCAGTACGCGACGCCTTGACCTACTGTACAAATTAGGCGAAGATAGACACCTTCTTCACTGAAAAATCGAGGCATGCAGCGCTAGTGCATTTTTTATCTCCGTCGCTTGTCTTTTTCTGTGAAGTTCATACTTTTTGTAGTATAAAAAGCGAGTATGCATTGCTATGCAGATTCGGAACTGATAGTCACCAATGGAAGTTCTTGACCTAGTGAGCAACTCTATCAACAGGAATCTTTATAATGGTCAAAATTCCAAGTTACAGCTTAGTCGGAAAACTTAATTGCACGCCAGCGCCGCCTAGCGAAACGATTGTGAACTGATGGCAATCAAGAAAAAGGTCTTGTTCCACTAAAAAACTTATCCGCAGACATCATCTTTTCAAATGGTTAGGATCCTCAGGTAAGGCACCTTCAGGAAATACGTTGGCACAGTGTCACGTAGCGAGAAAATTTTGAAACGCTATTCACCATTCAAAAGTGGATGACCCACTGAACAACATTGTGGAACACAGAAACGTTCTATCTGGTCAGGATACCAAGATATAGCATATTTCCGAAAATAATTAGCACACTAGCGCCGCGTAGCGAAAATAATGCGAACTTCTGGTCATACTTTCGATTTATGAGTTTTGTTTCACTGCACAACATTTTCGAGGACACAAACATTCTATCTATATAGCATATTTTTGAAAATAATTAGTACACTCGCGCCGCGTAGTGAGATAATGCAAAAACTGTTCCCAGAAGAACAGGCCTTAACCTACTGAATAACTTTGCTGAAGACAATAACATTCTATGTGATGCGTATCACAAGATACTCCGGGAAGGAATGTGATGTCATCTGATGTGATGTGGTAGGAAGCCACCACCAGTTCAGGACTTGCCATAGCGAACAGTTCCTCCCAATGGCAAGATCAAACGGTGCATACCTGTAATCCACACTATTCCGTTGTATGTAGGGACTGAAAACGGGAGTTAGGACCCATAAGCAGAATTACTTACACGAAGCCGACGGAAAGGATAGAGAATCTCTTTCTAACGAAATGCTCTTATTACAGGACATGTACAGTAAGCAATACACATTAGGATTTCCGTCTGATGGTTAGTTAAAAATAGGGTTAGCAATCTCACTGTTGACTGTTGAAAGACATTCAGCCCTTCGCTTATCCGGATTAGCCGATTTTCATCAAGGAAGATCATTTATGATTTGGGCCTGATATTCCGGGAAGGAATGTTTTGAACAAATAACAACGCTCGGGCGCTCGTGTTACAAAAGGTGGTGCGAGTCCTGAAGAGTAAATACACTTTGTGTGGTAGTCAACTGATGAGGAATTTCAGGTGATGTTTTTTAATCGTTTTAAACCCATGCAACACCAAACTGATATAATTAGTTTCAGCAACTTGAGTGTGACCAAATTTAGTCACATTGAAGTTACTTCTACCGAAGTGCAACAATTCTCGAGTAATTCATGATTAGGGCCTAAAAGCCATTTGTAAACAATGACTTTAAACGTTGATATCTCACGAGTCACGAGAATCTCACTATATCCAGCTACTCCATATGGTAAAACTAACATTCTTCTACCAAATGCTGCTTTCATTTCGGGAGAGTGATTTGAGATTGAAAAGAAATCGACATTTAAAGTCATTGTTTACAAATGGCTTTTAGGCCCTTAACATGAATTACTCGAGAATTGTAATGCTAGGGAAGGCCTCTGGGAAAGATTTCGAATTACTGGAGTGATAATTTGATTGCTAAAAACTAGTTTCGCCTGAGCCCTAGCCTTTTCTTACCTCTTTCTTAATTCTGATCTTAGAGGCGAACCAGCTCAGGGCTAAAAGTCGCTATAATGAAGTAATAAAATACAAAATTTGAGCTGAATAAGACGTATAAAAATTCTTACCCATTTTTTTTTTAAACTTTGTACTTTGATCTACTAACAAGAAATTACAGGTGAGTTAGTTCCAATTTTTTTCTAAAGCTCTTGAAAGCAGTTATAAATTCCTTACTGCTTTTCGTACTACTTTTTCTGTTTCAGAACACTTAAAATAATAAAAATATATAACAGAATCAATCTCAAATTACGTAAATTTATTTTTCGGATACAGAATTTCAGCGATCTTCCAAAATTTTAGGGGGGTTAAGGAAAGGCCAGCAGCAGTAATTTGACTGATCTTGTTTGCTCGTCTTTAGCGTGGCCATAAACTTTACAAAACTATTAACTGACAAGAAATTATAGAGACTGGCAATGCACGGATAATTACGCCGCCAGAACACGACTTTAGAATACCCTAGAGGCCCAAGGAAGACAACCTTATGTTCCTATAAGAGATGTGTTAGGATCTCGCGATCTGTGCTATATGCAATCGATTTATGTGTTTCTTCAAATGTCTAATATATGAATTTAATCTGCTTGTGTTTTTGTTTTTCTTTATTCATTAGTTTGTGTTTGTTCTGTTCCGACATCTCGAGGAGTCTCATCGTTGCCCAATGGTTACCACATCCGGCCGAATACAAAAAGGGAGCCCTGACCATTCCGCACCAAATTATTGTGCTGGCGACAACTATCTGATGAGACTACAGAATCTTATTTCTATGTTCCTTTTTCCAACCCACCCCAAAAAAATGTCACCTATTTTAATCTCGGGTAAACCGCGAGTAAACGGCCCAAGTCCTACTAATCCTAGTATTAAGCCATTACGTTATACAAAACTCAATGAATTATCGGTTGCGTAAAGCTAACGCAATTGAGCCTCCCAAATAAATGGACTAGTTAAAAACAAAAGAAATAATAGATAAATTTGTTCTAAATTATTTATCCAGGACCAAGGCGAAATTTCGGATTATTTAAGAAAAAATTTAACATTCCTAACATTTGACCAAGATACCATAATCCACAATATATAGTTTTAGCTGGATCACCTACGAGAAAACTTCAGTTAACCTAACTTCTTTTCCTCTTTCGAAATTTTGTGCTTCATGAGGTTTGTTTTTATGGTTCTGACCCTTACTTTCTAAACTTTGCATTTTGATCAACTAACAAGAAATTACAGATAAATAAGATCCAAATTATTGATCAGGCACTTGGGAAGGATAATCGATCACTTAAGCATTACTTTCTCTATTTTGAGAACTTGTTAAGTTCGAAAAAAAAATCTAGCAGCATTCATTGATGCCAGTAAAATGATTTTTCGGATGTAGAATTGCAGCGGACTCGTACATTAAGAGGGTTGTTCAGGATGTGTCATAAATGCAATTTTTGATACATTCATGTCAAAAAATATCAAGGAATTGGTTAGGAATGTTTCGGGAGCTTTCTGAATGAATTTTAAGAAACCTGTGAGATAAAGTTCCTATAAATTGCTCGATGGAATGCATAAATATTTTCGAACTAATTTTCAGAATTTCCCGAAATTCCAGAAATTTTAAGAAATTCACGTTCCTATAAGAAAGAAGGAATATAAGGAATATAAGAACTGTTTAGAATATTTTGAATCAACTATCAAAAATAGTTTAGGAGAAGTTTATGGAAAAGTCCTACCAACTATTTTGAACTCTGCAATTTTGCGACGAATTTAAAGTATATTTGAAGTATACTTTTGTCAAGGTGGAAACAGGATTATATTTTTTCTGTGAAGTATAAGTAACTGTTTAAATAGATTTTTTTGGCTTCATGGACCGTGTTTTTGAAACAGTTACAGCACAGTTACAGCACAGGAACAGCTACAACAAAACTGTGCATTTTGATCAACTAACAAGAAATTACAGATAAATAAGATCCAAATTATTGATCAGGCACTTGGGAAGGATTACCAATCGCTTAAGTTTAACTTTCACTATTTTGAGAACTTGTTAAGTTCGAAAAAAAAAACTAGCTTGTCATTCATTGATGCCAGTAAAACGATTTTTCGGATGCAACATTTCAGCGAACGCGTACTTTAAGAGGCTTGTTCATGAGAGGTCACAAATGCTATTTAGGTAGCTTCATGCCAATTTCAACGTATTTTGCAGCAACATTCATTCAACTCTCATCTCTCATCTAATTTAATCGGAGCTTTAGAAAGACCGTTAACTTTAACTATAATATTAAATCGATCCCAGTTCAGTACCCCTGCACTCGTTGGCCACAACCTATCCGATGCCAAAACGATTCCAAAACCATACTTAAGCGCCTTTGACGTTCAAACCCGCTCCACACCCAATTTCACGCCGAAAGTCGCCCCAATTGTGTTCCATTAGCCATCCTTCCTAGCGATAGCTTTAATCACCGCAACCAGCCCGACATTCTTCTAATACTAATTGCACAGCTCGGCATTTTCCATCTTAAGCGTAAGAGCATTATTCTACCCTCACTGCTCCGTCCAACGAAAGCGGCTTCGGACCTCGTCGTCCGAAAGTTTCGTTCCGCGTCTTCTGAGAACAGTAGCCCAACGAAGCAGTAGTGGCTTTAATCTCTCAAGAATATGTTACCCACTTTAAGAACCCACACACCATCACCTCTGCGCTCAACCGACGACGACGACGGCGACGATGGTAATAACAACAACAGCAACAACAATGTGAGTAGCAAGTGTGTGTACTTTTTACCTTTTTGGAGTGCGGAACATCGTCCTGGCCTTCGGCTTCGCCTTGACGCTTTTCACAAGACGAAGATGAGGCGTGTGGGAAAGTGGGGGAGACTGCAGCGCAGGTTATAATCCTAGGTACTTGGGAATGGAAACAAGTCTTGTGCAACCGACTAACCGCTCTTCGTTGAGAGGCAGGCGAAAAGGGGGACCCGGACGGGACGGGCGGAGTCGTCATGAAAGAATGGAAAACTACAAGGACTACCTCTTCTGACTGCATCATCTGTGACGAGCAGCTCCACTGTGGGAAAATGGAAAAAGGAAGGGCACGTAACAACACCATCATCGTCCTCGTTGTGGATGAGCAAAACGGAGTGGGGAGTCACACTCACACAATGCTTGCAATTAGTAGGATTTTAAGTAGATTCATGTAGCCTGCGCCTTACTGACTTTCAACTCTTGTTCATCGCCCGCTCCGGGGAGAGGAGGCTTCCGATGGGGGATTACAAGAGGCTCCCCCAATGAGATGGAAATTGTAGCAAAGTAACCGAGCTCGGGGATGATATTTTTGAAATTCTACAACTGCCAGCTTAAAGCTCTTCTCCCCCCCACATTATGCAACTCTGGCGACAATGAACTGGTTGCTGTGCTGCTTTTCGGCATTCACACACATGCAAAAAAAATGAAGTGAAAAAGCTCCCGGCACACAAACAGCACTGAGATTCAGTCAGACGTTTTGTTTCAATTTTTATTTACACGGTTGGTACCCCGTCCCAGGCCACGTCGGCTCGGCTTGTGACGCCCCAGAGCGAACCCACAGCTGGAATTCAGACACTGAAATAGAGCAAGCGAGCAACGATGAGGACGACGACGGTGCAGCATTATTACAAAATTCCCGTTCCCCACACTCACACACACACACATTCGGGCTGAACACACATCGAGGGAGGAGGAGCATGAGGGGAGCCAGAACAGAGATTCAGGACCGAGAAAAACCGCATTGTTTCTCGGGAGAATGCTGCTGTGTTTGTTTGCGCCATCCCGCAGTCTTCATTCTCTGTGCCATTGCGCCGCCGGTCGTCATCCGTCGGTGTGTGCCATCATGAAAGATTGTTCATTAGGAATCGTCGCCGCTAGCGCCTGGTGGTGGTGGATTGTGGCGGTTGAAATGGTGCCACGGTGCGAGGTCGGTTGATGGGTTGGACTCAACAGCTCCAGTGCGAACCAGGGAGCATTCGCCGGTTGAAAGATTTGATTTTCGGTGTGGGGATCGGGATATTGACGGGACTGCTCTCGGTGACCTGATTTAAGGTCTATATGGTTAATGAAATTTTTCAACCCGGAAAATTCGGCTGAGCTAATCTGGGTTCAAACACATTTTCACGGAATTTCAAAAGTCAAAGTTTCAGACAGTTAGTGGTTGGAATTTACATGCCAGATGTTCGTCAGCATATTGCTGATTTTACCCCAGTTTCCACTTATTTCTCTGAAAAAGAAAAACAGTTCTCTTTGGTTTAAACTCAGTATGGACAAAACACAAGGCTTATTCACAAGATTTTTCAGCCAATGGCACTTTTGCTATCGTCTAACCATCCGTAGCGAGATATGTTTTAAATTTTAAATCTTGAGAAGTGGAGTAAAATCAGCAACAGCTTTTTTTGCACGTCTGAGTAAATTCCCCCTATTAAGCCTCCTAAGACATTCTTTTATCATGAGACTAAAGCTAGTTATCTTGTCAATTATATACCACTCGACTTGAGGACATATATTTCAAAGTTCAGTTTCTTTTAAAAAGCTTCCTTTTTTTTCTTAAAAAAAAAGGGACAATCGGGGTTAAATCGGTAGGAAGTCACTAATTTGTTCGAATGCAAACCTACGTAGTTCAATCCAACGCGTTTAATTCTTAGAGGTCTTTGCGTATTGTGCGTGATTTAAGCATTTTTTCTTCTAAATAAGCTCATTTCAAATGCTCAATTATCTCAAACGATTTTACGGAGCCGAGAGACAAACAATATTTCAGATGAAAAAGAAAATAATCGCAAGACGTTTTGGTTAAAATAAAGTAAAAATATTAAGAAGCGAATAGCGTAGGCAACATTCACAGAGCTGCTCGATAACTATATTCTAAATATCATGTTCCTATTCTTAAAGAGTTGTTGCGAAAAACAAAGATGATTAGGTATGGAAAATTCTGATTGTATTTCGTTCACAGACCTCCACTGGATTCCCCAGGTATAGCACGCAAATAATTACCACATATGTTAACTGAGATATCTTTGATGTTTAAAAACCAAAGGACTTATCAGTTATCATCACCCCCAATAGAACAATGGAGAAACAATGGACACCACTCAATGGAACAAATAGATAAATCTTGATAAAAGTTCAACCAAACTGGAGCGAGAATCGAAGCATTATAGATTCAGGCAAATATTTGCAGATTTGTAAAAAAAAACTTTGGGAAATTTTCGAGACCTTCTTAGAGAAAATAGATAAGCTTAGAGAGAAATTCATGGATTGCTTAGAACGACAATCAAAAAACACTTTTGAAAAATGTCAAGGAATTGGTAAGGAATGTTACGGGAGCTTTCTGAACGAATTTGAAGACACCTGTGAGATAAAGTTCCGATATCTCTTTCGATGGAATGCAATAATATTTTAATACTAACGAATTTCTAGGAAATTCACGATACTATAAGGAAGACATACAAGGAACTGTTTAGCTGATATTGAGGGAACATTTTTAATCAAATATCTAAAATATACTACAATTGTTATGTTTGTACGTCAGTGTACGGCAGGTTGTGAAAATTGAATAGAAGTATTGAAAATTGACCGAAAGGCTTGGATATAGCAGAACTCTAGCCAAGCACGTATTCCTTTGCCTAACATCCCACTGCGGGGTAGGTCAAGGCACGGACGAATCCGCTACCTCGGCAGGCAAAATAATGCGCATCTGATCGTGCTCACGTACTACCAACTGCTTGTGATGGTTCTAGCGATTGTTTGAACACACATCGTTTGATTGCCTTTATGGGAGAAAAACTCTCTCCTTTTGAGTTCTTCAATCTTCCATACTTATATTCAATTTTCACAACCTGCCGTACACTGACGGAACTATTCACACTTTCGCTTCATATCTTTCATTTCTAGCAAAACATTACCGTCCTCTATTGGGGCCTCATGGTGATGAGCGAACACCTCCTGCTACATCATATCTAAAAAAGTTTAAGAGAAAATTATGGAAAAGTCCTATCCAACTATTTTGAGCAGTACTCTTAAAATACGCGACGAATTCAAAACATATTTGAAGTATACTTTCCTTAAGGTGGAATCAGGATAGTAATTTTTCTGTGAAGTTTAAGTAGCTGTATAAATTGATTTATTTTTTGGAATCATGGACCGTATTTTTGAAACAGTTGAAAGCAAATTTGATGTAGCCAGTCAGGAAATAATCGATTAGGAATGTTAAAGATGCTTAAAGATTTCTATTTTTAAACCAATTTCAATATTTTTTTAAGAAATTCACTCTACATTCAGGAAGAAATACAAGAAACTGCTTGGCTGAATTTGAGATAAAAACTTGAACAGCAAAGGGATGGCCATTGGAATGTACCGTGAAGTTTATGAAATATGTTTAATCAACTATCTAAAATATTGATAAGGGAACTTTTAGGATAGTCTTACCACCTGTTTTAGGCAGATTTCTTAAATTTCCCGACGAATAAAACGAACGAAAATATGTATATTTTATCAATATATTATCTATATAAAAAAGAAATTCTGTCTGTCTGTCTGTCTGTCTGACCCTTATAACCTCGGAAACTATTGAACGGATCGGCATGAAAATTTGTATGCAGGTGTTTTTGGGACCGGGGAAAGTTCTCATGTTGGTTTAAAACCCCTCCCGCTTCTGGAAGAGGGGCTTTCATACAAATTAGGCAATCACAAATTTCTGTATAACCCAAGAACTAATCAACTAATCAAGCAAATGGAACCAAATTTGGCATGTGGAAGTTTTTGAAGGCAAAACATATTTCTATGGTAGTTTGAGACCCCCCTCTGAAAACGAGGGCTCCCATAGATATGAAACAAAAATGTTTGCATTACTCGAGAACTAATGAAGAAAATGGAACCAAATTAGACATGTAGAGGGTTTTGAAGGCAAGAAATGATTCTATGCAGGTTCTAGGTTCGTATAGAAGGGGGGATGCTCTCATACAAATCTATCTTCTATGTATGTAAAAATGCATTTCTGTCCGTCTGTCTGACCTTTATAGACTCGGAAACTACTGAACCGATCGGTTATAAAATTTGAATGTAGGGGTTTTTAGGGCCAAAAAAGGATTTTTTGGGATGATTCAAGACCTCTTTCACCTCTAGAAAGTGGGGCTCTCATACAAATAAAACAATGATTTAAACCAAATATGAGAATTATCCTTCTGTTATGAAAAATTGTATGCGGGTTTTTCGGCCGAAGAAGGTTCTTAGAACACGAAAACCAAGAAAAATAAATGTAATTCATGTTTTCGTAATTATTTTCGCCAGTAAGGTGTATTTTTATATCTTTTCAAAAAAGTATATTTTAAAGCGTATTTAATTGGTAAAATCTGTTCAATGGTTCAAATGCTATGAATCTTTCGACCACCCTAGCGCAGAAATGAGCTCCCTGATGACGAATTGTCTCGTACTAATAAACTGAAGAAGTCTGCACATTGTAGACGAAATACGCGTATCTGTCGAAAATAAGCAAAGGTAGTTGGAATTAAATGGAGAAAACTAATTTTTCTTCTAATTTCTAGTTACAGGCATTCCACTAAACAGCTCAAACCCTCTAGGATTCAATAAATAATTGTTCATTATTTATCGATAACGTAAAATAAATAAAAATATAACACAATGGATTTAAGAAAATATCAACACTGAGAATATTTTATTTATTTGTTTGATTCGTTTTCAATAAAATGCTCATAAATAGCTATGCTGAAAGTGCAAACCGTTTCCGAGATATTCTCAAAATTCTGAAAACAAAATCGGTAAGTAACATTTCGCAGATACGCCATTTTCATAATTAAGTCGTGATTTTTTTTATTTCTACTCAATAATTTTTCAAAATAAGCGTTGGATTTCAACCATAATTTTGCTCACATTTTGCTTCGAGACCGTGAACCATTTCATACTGAATCGATAGGCTTAAATACACAATGAGGAAATGATCATGAAATTTTCACACAAAAAAATCCAACATAAAGCACATTTCTAAATTGCCTATTTTCCAATGATCTCTTTTCTTAATTAATGTATCAAAGATACAAGGATGAAGTTTCACTAATGGTGTAGATCCAAATAAAATATAAAAAATATTTAGCCAGAAAAACTTTTTATGGATTTTGAATACTGGATGTGTTAATCAGATACGCCGATTTCATAAGTTAGTTGTGATTTTCAATTTTTAATGATATTTTTTTCTAAAATACACATAAACTTTCAAATATATTCTACTCAGACACTTTCACGATGACCTGTGGGTGAAGTATATGAACAGTGAGAAAAATAAATCATGAATATTAAAAATAAGAAATTTTAATAAGAATAATAAGTAAAAAGAAAACCATCGTAAGCACGTTTCAAAGATAGGGGTTTCTCTAATAAACAAGATTTCACAAGAAAAACTTTTAATGGATTTTTCATGTTTTATGTGTTTTGCAGATATGCCATTTTTTAAAGTTGGTCGTGATTTCTGTTTCAAATCTTGTTTTTAGAAAATAAGCATTAAATTTCAAGCGTTTTTTCTGAGATACTTTCATGATAACTTGAACCACTGTAAGTTAAACCTGTGGCAGGAATATACAAGCTGAGGAAAATATAGTGATCATTTTCAAAAACAATACATATCTTCTAATTGCCTGTTTCTGCAGCATTTTATTTATTTAAAATTTATTTACTGTTAAACCTTAAGATAGTACGAAGGCAATCTTAACCATTTCAAAGATCAAGAAGAACCACATAAATAATATTTTCCAAAAAATATTTTTATGAATTTTTGAAACTTCAGGTGTTTTGCAGATATGCCATTCTTATAAATTAGTCGGGATTCTCCGTTTTTAATAATATTTTTCGAAAATCAGCATTTAATTTGAAACATTATTTGCTTCGACACATTCACAATAACCCGTTGACTGAAATATACACTGAGAAAAAAATATTTTCAATATTTAATTTAATTTTATTAGGAATTTTTATCTATTTCTATTGTTTCTATTTTTATTGTCTCTATTTCTATTGTTTCTATTTCTATTGTTGTATGCATTATCTAAAAAAATCAGAGAAGGAAGGAAAACAATAAAAAACTAGACAGCTTGTAAGATTTATTTAATAAATTTTTGATACTTGGTGTGTTGATGGATCGTTTTAGAAAGTTTCAGGTAACATTTTGTTTAAGTCTTAGCAACCATATTAGAGAAATTTCTAATTTTTATTTCTGAAGAAGTTCAAAGGAAGTTTGATTTGGCCAATCAGGATACTGATTGGCAACGGTCAGAAAACTATTTGAAGATATTTGAGAACTTCTTTGATAAGTTCAGGTAAGTTTTTGGATGGAAATCAAAACATTTTCATCATTGAGTTGAAGTGACTTACTGGTTGAAATTTGGGAATTTTTGGAGACGGACCTCAACGATCTTTTGGATCTTTGGTATCGTAGATGTTCTAATGATACTGTTATATGACTAAAATTGTGCAATGATGTCCCATGGAGCTTAACCAACTCATAACCCGAGCAGGAACGAATAACTTGATAGCTGGCCTTGGTATTTAAGAGCGCATCATAAAAATGTTCCCACGATCTTATGCGAATTCCAAATTGAGGTAAGACAATACCAAAATAGTACCTCTCAGGTATTCCCAGGTATCCGAAATAACAAGTTTTATTATTCGAGAGAAATTTTGATTGCAATTCTTAGATATTTTAATTCGGTATAATACCTCTTATGCTGTGTTAAAACCAAGGCCAGTTATCGAGATCAAAATCCTGTCCGGGAAGTGCGATGAATACCTCGTAGACCGCCTTGTTGATGATGCAAAACATCAAGAATTAAATTCAAGAAAAGTTTGGAGTGCCGTAGATATTCTGAGAGTACTGTAATGACTAAAATTGTGCAATAATGTCCTATGTAGCTTTACCAACTCATTAGTGCGATGAAGTTTTCGTATATCACCTTGTTGATTATGCAACAAGACTAAGATCTGAACTCAAGAATAGTTTGGAGTACCGTTGATATTCTGAGGTTCTGCAACAATTTTAAGATTTTCCTTGTAACTTGTAACAGCTAAGAAATACGGTCAAAACACTCTAAACCTCCTTATCGATAGAGATGTACAGCATCAAGACCTGAACTCAGGAACAGTTTGGATGATCTAGATCCTGTTCAATATTTTTCCAAGTTAAACTCTAGTACTCTCTGAAAAAGTCGAATTTCGACAGCAAATTTTAATCCTGGGTCATATATTAACAATCCATATTGAATTGGTTGAGGAAAAATACAAGGAACTACTTGAATGGAATCAAGAAACATTTGAATAGTTCAGAGATATGCTTCAAGAATATTTCATGAGCTTGAGGCAACTTTTTTGATCAAACTTTTTGTAAAAGCACTAACCATTTTGAGGAATTTTTTTTTTCGCTTTAAAGAAATCAGGATTTTTTAATAAAACTGATTCGAGATTCAAGTTTTCCGAAGAATTGATGGAACGATTATTTCTTTCTACAAATAATAAGTAAATTAAGTAAAAAAATAGACAACTATTGTGAGGTGACCAATCAGGAAACTAACTTGCAACGCTCATTTAAAGATACACTAAGGTCTTTTTTACACGCTTTGTTTCCGGCGATAACTCCAGACAAAACAACTTAACGACCTCATTCGAATCACTTTTTCCGTTTTGGGCAACAAGTTATCATACACATAGATTAGATTTTAGATTTAGATTCTTTACAGAAATCTGTAGATTAAATTAGATTTTTTTACAGAAATCTGTAAAATTCAACTGGAATTTTCCAGTTACCTGTAATTTTTTAAAATTTAAATCGGATTACCGATCGTTCAGCTGTTGAGAATTCGATAAAATTTTACAGAATTCTCTAAAAAAAATTTAGTGTGTATGGCAGTTTTTCAAAAAAATCACAATATTTGGTGTAAATAGACAAAATTTCAAAAACTGTATTTTGATCACTGCATGAAATGCTAACACATGCAAACAAAATCGAAGAAATTTAAAATAATCCAACTGTTATGTTTTGTATTCTCCGTGCGTGGAGTAACGATTATGATGTAGAGGAGATGTGAAGTAGAAGTATTGAAAATTGAGCGAAAGGACATAACATCCCACTGCGGGGTAGGTTGAGGCACGGATGAATCCGCACCCTCAACAGGCAAAAATACCGTGAAGCGAGGTGGTGGTGGCGGATTCGTCGGTGCCTCGATCTACCCCGCAGTGGGATGTTAGGCAAAGGTAACATCCTTGGTTCGAGTACTACTTTAACCATACCCTTTCGCTTAATTTTCAATACTTCTATTTCCATCCTACCGTACATTGACGGAACTTTCAACACTTTCTCTTCATATTTTACATTCTAGCAAACATTACTGTCCATGGTGATGAGCGAACACCTCCTTCTAAATAATCTAAAATGTCTATGAATGTGAATTGATCAACTCTATTTAGTCTTTTTTTACGCGGTTCCATAGTAAAAGTGGAACGTTCCCCCGTGTAAAAAAAACACCTTTGTGTATTTGAGAACTTTTGCGATGAGTTCAGTAAATATTTAAGAAGGAATTCAAGACAATTTTTAACTTGAGTTGAAGCAAGTTACTGGTTGAAATTTGGGAAATTTTGAGGACCAACCTCGGCGATGTTTTGAAATAACTTAGTACGTTTTAATAACTAGTACGTTTTGAATTAAGCCTAGGCAGCGTCTTAGATAAAGTATAGGAAGTTAATTGATTGAAATTTGTGAGATTTTCATCATGGAGTTGGAGCCTTACTCTGTAAGATAACTACAGATGGGATAACATTGATCAGCGGGGAAACATTGATAGTTTTGGTTTGTGTTTTAAGTGGAAGCATAGACAAAATGAACTGTATTACAAAAATGTCACTAAAAATTAACATCAGATATAAATTTGTAATATTGTTGTTTCTTATTACATTCAGGTAGATTGTGCACTTAGTGGACGTCACTATGAAATATGCATTTTGAATAATAAACAAAACGGTAGTTGACTATTCAATACAATTTTACCAACATTCAATCATAGTAACATTAGACTTCCCTACCACAGACATCCGAATCGAATGACACGCGGAAAACCTCCACAAGGTCACGCCCTTATCACGAACTTTTTATTCGGTCACTGTATTTCCGCGTCTCGAAAGTTTCTTTTGTTCCACTGCAACATTGGACCAACGAAGAAAACCCCCCTCTCCATCCCCACTCAACGATCCCATTATGTCATTGACTTTTAATACAACGACAACAGGACAATAGGGACCGAGAATGTGTCACTTTTTCCCACCCCACCATTCCGTGCCCTGCTCGAAGGACATCGATAGCCAGCCCGGCGATATCTCCCTCGAGTGAAGCGACAGAAAAGAGATACCGAGGGAGGAAACAAGCAAAAATCTGACATGACACCGAACAGCAACAAGTCCTCTAGCCGTCCTGGCCCCTCGGGGTCGGCTGCGTTTCCAGCGCCAGGCAAATTGATATGGAATTGATAAGCCGTAAACATTTCTCCTCGGGGCTTTATTTGCCGGTCGATTTCTTCCGGAAGTCGTAAGCGAAGATGGCTCGGGGGCCATAAATCGATCCCCTGCACGCCGATCGAAGTGCGTAAAGATGGGGAATTTATCGACGCTCTTTCCGGGATTTCACCTGGAAATCGGACCCGACATTCGCCGCCGTGGGCACATAAATCATGTTGTTCTTTGATTAAGGCTGCCCTCGGTGGCGGTGTGGACGGTTGTCAAGTTCGCAGAGAGGTAATAAAATATGATGAATTATTTACGGGGTGGAATTTCGGTTAATCCTGATTTTTTCCAAAAACCCTTTTTGTGGAATTGTTGGAAGATGTTGATCTTTGAGTGGATTACACTCCATTCAGCAATTGAGCAAGTCCAGGACCAGGAGCGCAAAATTCCCACAACGACTCTTCAGACACTAACTAAAACCAACATTCCGAACAAGATTGATAGTAATTGAGTTGCTCCTTTGTCGCACCGGTCCGGAAACGTGTTTCGAGGGGGGCGTGGGGGGATTCGGTTCATAGATCACATACAGACGGTCGAAACATCGCCATCGACGGCAGTGACACTTTTATCGACTAAACGTCAGCTTTGCGAAATGTTCTTTTCACCATCGATGGCAGTCGTTCGCCGGCGTTGAACGACCGACCGACCAACCCAGCAACGGTGCCGGTACGCACTATGCATTTTCCGTTTCTTTTTCTTTTTTTTTCTTTTTATCTTTTCAATCACATCACATTCCGCGACGACAACGACGCTAGTAGCAGCGTGACAAAAAACACACAAATGGAAATGCTTTCAAATGTCGCCTCGCAGTTCGCCGGGGTTGAGGGGGTCACTCGCACAGCAGTCGGGGAAGTCATGTGCGGTTGGCTTGCTGGTATGTGACAGCAATTTGATTTGATTGCTTTATTTGGGTGCCCCGGTCGGGGAGGCCCAAAACTGGTTATTTTCTTTCGCTCGTCGCAATTGGTTGGGAAATGGTTTGCGGTTGAGGAAGTTTGGCTCGCGTGACGCCGGCTGCGACGCTGGAGCTAATAGGGCCGATCAACAGGTCGTTAACGGCTGTTTCCACGATGACCTGGCAGTCGGAACTGGGTAGAACTGTTTAGAAATGACTTCATTCCAGTAATTCAATGGCCTCAATCGGCTAAATGGTTCCGGAGACACGGTCCGACGTCCCGTACCAAAGTCATGCTTAATCGAGCCAATCCCGAGCATTTCCGTCGCTCACTTAACGAGGATTTATTGTGCATAGATGAGTGAAAATCTCGGTCAGCTTTTTTTTCTCCCCTAACAACAAGCGAAAAATCCTAGAAGAGGCGCCTACTTAGCGATTCCGTGCACGTTCTTTCACGAACATCGCCGCCGAATCGCCTTTGGCTACCGACCAACCCCATCCTGCTATTTTTTTTTTCGTCGTCCTCTTCTTTGAATTCATATTTAATTGAATAATCCTTTACCTGCGCTTTAGCTCGCCTGCAGGCCAGTGTAAGCCCCCCTTATTCCCCATCCACAGAATCTTCTCTAATTTCACTCATTTTCAACTCCCAGCAGCGCGAAAAGATCATTATAAACAACGCCGTTTCGCCCTTTAATTTTTATATCTCATCCTGCTTTGCAAGGCTTTTGTTTTTTTTTCCGTCGACGTCAGCAGCAGTAGTAGCAGCATCATCCTTGGACCCCCCATCCCATCGCATTTTTTTTTCACCCACGCTTTGATTACAGGTATTCACCGAGCGCCCATTGCTCTGCCGCAGCCGTTCTGTACGTCCTTTTTCTTCTTCTTGTTGTTGTTGTTGTTAAATTTTTAATTTCATTTTCTGCTTATTCATGATTTCTTTATACAATGTTTATTCACTGAACATCCGCGGGGAAGGAAGTCTGAAGGGAAGGGTCAAGAATTCCCCCACTTCCCCCCAACCGTTGGTTTTCTTTTCAGTGGAATTTTCGGGGAAATGTTTGCGGGGTTGGAATTATTTCACCCTCGAAATAAAAAAAAGCATTCCGAAACACTGGGGTCGCTTGAAGAATCAATCTTTAAGGTTCGAGCCTCCCAAGGATGGCTGAAAGAAAAAAGAAAAAACTGGAAAGGCAATTGCGAAATGTGTATGGAAATGGACGGCGGACACCCTCTTGAAGCTTTGTTTACCAGGTTCAATGAAGCAGAAGTGGGATAATTTGGCGGTGGATCACACCGAGTAGACGCCGATGGCACTCTTGAAGTTGGGAGTATTGATTTATCAACGTAAACATTGTCCTTTAAGGATGAATAATTGAAGGTAGACTGTCGTGGGACTGGGTTTTTTTTTGCTTGCTGTTCTAGAACTGTAAATAAGAACAGATCCTAATTAGAATTTTTATTTTTTCTATCGACACCACCAATATTCATGGGACTGATAGCTGAGTAACGACCTATACTGAAGTACGTTGCAGTGTTTAGCGCAACTTCAAGAAGGTTTAGCAGGTTTCGCATGAATGCGCATGTCGTTGAAGGCGCACAACAGCCCCAGAGCGGCGCAAATAAGATTATTCAATTTCAATTTTTGATTTTCATGGCAGAACCTACGATATTGACGAGCCTGCTTGTCGAAAAGTTGCGTATTTTAACTCATTTCGTGGTATTATCGATGAGTTCTTGTCGGAGCATGTCCAGAGTAGGAGCATAAAAGTAACGATTACAGAAATTTTAATTTTAGTTGATGCTTCTCGGATATTGACAGGACTGCTTTTCTTAAAAGTAGATCTTTTATCTTAAGTACAGAGAAAAGCGGTATTTTTGCCTGAAAATTGTATTTTACACTTCAGACAAGTTTTGCAAGAAACGCTAAAATAATCTCCCTTATTTCAAGGGTGATGAGTTCCTGAATGGATAATTTCAAGATCTCAGGAAGTAATTTTCCAAACGTTCGTCGGTTTGGCGTTGAATGGGTACAGAAACCCCAGAGCGGCACAAACAAGATTATTCAATTTCAATTTTTGAGTTTCATGGCAGAGCCTACGATATTGACGAGTCTGCTTGTCGAAAAATGGCATATTCTAACTCATTTTGTGGTATTGACGACAAGTTCGTGGCGAAACATCTCAAATGTTTCCACACCAGACATTTAAATTTTGGATGGTCTTTCTTGGATATATATAAAAAGGAATTTCTGTCCGTCTGAACCTTATAGACTCAAAAACTACTGAACCGATCAGCGTAAAATTTTGTATGCAGGGGTTTTTAGGGCCAGAGTTCTTTATGATAGTTAGAGACCCCTCCCTTCTCTGGAAGGGGGCACTTCCAAACAAATGAAATACAAATTTCTTCATAACCTGAGAACTATTCAAGCAAAAGAAACCAAAATGAGCATGTGGGGGCTTTTGAAGGCAAGAAAAGTTCCAATGGTGGTTGAAGACCCATCCCCTCTCTAGACGGGGAGGCTCTCATACAAATGAAACAGAAGTTTCTGCATAATTCAAGAACTAATCAAGCAAATGCAAACAAATTTGGCAAGAAATGTTTTTGTGGTGATATGAGAACCCTCTTTTCTTTTAAAGGAGAGGGGGGGGGGGGCTTTCATACAAATGAAACTGTTTTTTTTGCATAACTCGTGAAGTAATACAGTTTCCAGGTGTTTCCAGATCCCTCCTCTCTTGGGAGGGGGGGGGGGGTGGTTGTCTCATGCAAATAAAACACAAATTTCAGCCAAACATGAGCATTATCCAGGCAACTAAAATACAAAATATGTATTTCTCGGGTAAGCAGCATGTTCTTATAGAAGTTTAAACCCTTTCTTTGTTAAGAAGGAAGATGCTTGATTTACTCTCAGAGCAACATTATGCACAAGTAGTTAATTTAAGGTTATACTTCATCCGAAATTTGTACATTTATTTCAAAATTTCAAGATAACCCCCTAAAATCTCCTGGAAGTTTCCAAAATTTCATCCAGAATAAAATCTGGTCCGGTTAAATTTATGACAGCTGAAACTCTCCACTTTATTGCGCTTTACAACATGTTTACATTTTTGTTACACTAAGTAAAATGGCGTCGAATCAAGTGGAAGTGCGCAAACGCATTTTTATCAGAAGTCACGGCCCCCAGCTGTTTAGACCTGTTTTTTTTTAAGAAGTAATGTGGTATCCTAACTTAAAGAAATTGCCTAGTCCTGGCGATTTTTTCCTGTTTTCTTGATCTCTGGATTTCTTGAAATTTGCTTCCAGATATGCAGTCCTGAAGTCTTGAATTCTAATCAGCTCCATATCAGATCACTCAGGCTTAGAACGCATTGGAGATTCAAAGAAGTAGTCCACCGATTTTAGGCCGATTTCCACCGATTCCGATTTTTCTCTGCCACGTGACTTGTGAGGGGCCTTTAGATAGACCCGATGCAGGTCTGCGCTACTATTCTGCTGAAATTACTGACGGTCACCAGTTCTAGATTCACGATAGCTTCGATGACCTCGATTCCATCATCGTCAGGATGGAGTTGGAGTTCAGAAGACTTTTTGGGAGAAATCATCAAAAACACTGCAATTTTTTCTCAACTTAAGGCTCGTCACTATAACAAGTTCAGTCATGCATTTTTTGTTTATTTGAGAGTTTGAATTTGAAAACAATGTTAGCATCAATCGGCGATTATTGTACGCACTCGACGATTGAAAAAAAAAATCGGTGATTGGTAGTGGATTGAAATAAAATGTTTTTTTTTTATATACATATATAATTGGGATGGTCTCACCAAAGTATACTGCTTCATCTAGGACGCGGGCGAAACCAGCGATAGGATAGGAATTGTCTGAAATAAGTTAAATTTCAACTCGTGGGGTGGGGATAATAGCCGAAATTTCAGGTGTGGGCCTCGAGAAGTGTATAATGCTTGTTTATCCATCCCACTGATTTCAGTGAAGAATTAATGAAATTCATTCGTTTTAAGTGAAATGCATTTTTAGTATAAATCTGGAGTTGTTGCACGCGTTGTACGTTTTATTTGGATCGAAGAAATAATTTATCCAGTGTAGTTTCGAGACGCGATTCCTCCAAGAAGGACACATGTTACACATGTTGCCATTACTGTAACTCCCGGAGTATCTTGATTATTGTTGGACAGTTTGGTAGATTGTCTGTTTTTGGCACGGATTTGACCTCTTCTACCTTATACGAGAGTCATGGTTATTGATAAAAATGCATGTGCACACTTCCACTTGATTCGACACCATTTCACTGAATGTAACAAGAATGTTAACATGTTGTATCAGGAAATAAAGTGGAGAGTTTCAGCTGTCCTATAAGTGAAACGTTTCAGCGATCCGTGAAATAATTCAAAATCTACACCCAAAGAAAAGTGTCCGAAATTTAACGTGGACAGGCTTTATTGTGGATGAAATTTTGGAAACTTCCAGGAAATTTTCAGGGATTATCATGAAACTTCGGATGGCGATCAGAGGACTTTTTGGGAAAAGTCTCTCGGTTTTTTTTTCACAAAAATGATGATCGGTTGTGGATTGGAATATTTTTTTTTAATACATTTATAATTGGAATGGTCTCACAAATTTAAACCGCTCTATCTTTGAAACGTGCGGAACCAGCGATAGCATGGAGACTAGCACTAATAAGTCAAACTTCAACTCGTTGAATAGCTTAAAACCAAGTGCGTCGAACGCGATGGTGGGGTTAATAGTCGAAATTGCAAGTATGGGCCTCAAGAAGGGCGAAGTGTTAGTTCAACTGATTTCGGTGAAAAATTTGATTAAGTTCGTTCGTTTTGAGTTATATGCAATGTAAGTAGAAGTCTGGGGTTCTGGCACGCGTTGTACGCTTTATTTGGACAGAAAGAATAGTATATCCAACGTAGTTTCGCGATTCCTCCAAAGACACATGACGCACCTCTCATGTTCTCATTACTGGAACTCCCGGAGTATCTTGGTTATTGTTTTTCTGCCTAAATTATTGCTTTCTGCCCAAATCAAGCGTAGAATGCGTGCAACAACTCCAGACTTCCAACTTCAATCCACATCCCTTAAAATGATCTCATATATTCAATGTTTCGCCAAAATCGATGGGACTGATGGCCGACTATCCACTCTTCCCGATGCCCGAGAAACCTGCAATTTTAACTACCATTCCCGACCCCACTATCGTGTCTAACGCATTTGGTTTTAAATTATTCAACGAGTTGAAATTTAACTTGCTGCAGCCAGTTCCCCACGCCCTCGCTGGTTCCGCACGTGTCCTAGATAAACCTTTAATTTAGGTAATCGCACTAGCGAAAGGAAGGAAAAAAAGCCAGTACACACATTGTGTCGCAATACCAACTGCAGCAGCTGGTGCCGTGTGACACATTTCAGTTTGTTAGCAATGTGTCCGAACGCTCCCCGGGGCCGGTGTCTCTCTGCTGTTGGGTGGAAGTCCATTGACACCCACTTCTGCCTGGACGAGTGCAAGTTGCAGTTTACCGCGCCGGTACATTTCTCCTATCAAATCAATAAATCAATCATTATTTATTCATCGCCAAACGTACTAATTTACATATTTATGGGTTGAAATTTATGACGACACCCTCCTCCCAGGCAGGCGCGACGGGTGTCAGTCCCGGTTAAACCGGGATTGATATCTCTATAAGCCATTACATCGTGTTTATAATAGCAGCTTTTTTTCTCTCTCTGTCTCTCCGTCGACATTGTCACCCGCCTGCCTCATAGGGGCCGACACATTGGGGATCAATTCGCAGGAAGTCGAACTTCCCACTTCAATCCCTTGTTGGAAGGTTCTCGGAAACTCTACGGGCCAATCGATCAACATTGAACGCAACGCCACGAGTTAGGCAACGGGCAGCACATGTAGCGCACAAAAGCGCCTCCGCTCGTGCAATCTTATCAACGCCATCTGGCGGCGGTTGAGTGCGAGGGCACCGCACCCACTTGGGGATCGATTGGCGGGTATAATTTCTGCTGAAACTCGATGACAGATAGCGCACCGAGATAGCAATCGGGCGAAAAGGCAATAACTTAATGGCGCGCGTCGGCAGGCAGGCAGGCAGGCTGTCATTAGATCCCGAGCGTGCGAACCATTTTCCAACGATTCCGAAGTGACGCGATTCTCTAAATAATTGATTCTGCCAAAGCTTTCTATCAAATTGATGGCTTTGAAGGATTTTTTTTCTACATTCGATTGTCCATTGTGGATAAAAGGAGGTAAAGGGATAGTTATCAACTTGCACCCGGGGCGGCGATAAGCGAGGGCAGTAGGGCGGCTTCTCCGGGAAAGCGCTGAGTAATTTCACTATAATAGCTCGGCCCGGTCGGTGTGCAGCAACAGATAATTGACGGATTGATTTTCCATCGGATTGGGGATGTTCTTCGTGTTCGCGTGCGCGCTTCCGGTCACTGAAAGGTGATATTAAATCAATCAAATTGTAATTACAACCGCTCGAAGGTGGCGCGTGATTGGGGGTGAAGAGGTAATCGATCAAGTTAGATGGCGGCGAACAGGTTGGAGGAAGAAGCGAGTTTGGTTTCCAGACGCACACGTTCCAGGACTTCAACCATGCCCTTCTTGTTATTGTTTTCGTTTTCCCAAACTTTTACTGCCATTTTAAAAAGTGTCGCTACACTTTTTATGGACCTCGAGTCGAGCGAGAAATGCTGCCGCACACGTCAACCGTTAAATTTATAGCAAAACATCATCGTGAAAATTTCCCCATCCTGGCACTGAATTTCTAGCCTCTTCCTTAAAAAAAAGCAAAAACCCCAATTTACCTTCCTGACACCACCGTCTTTTATTGGGAAGGAGGGATGATCGTTAAATTCAATAATTCATCCCCGCAAAGACGACTTCAGACGGCACATTCCCACATTCGATCCCATTTCCCAGAGTCGAAACTTGTTTTAACGATTCCCGAGCGCTGCCGATCATCCTTGTAAAACGAGAAGATGTGATTAAAAATTGACAAACCCACATCACAGCAAGGAGGGGGGGGGGGGGGCATGTATGGTACGATTTGTCATGCCACCGACGCAGTTGTGATTAAAAGATGAACCGTCGCCTCTTCGAAGGAGCTCCGCATAATTAGACGGGAAAAACCCGTAAAAAGGCCTGCCGAGTTGATAACTCGGCATTTGTGTACGCCCTTTTGAATGTTTAATTGACTGAATTTTGGGAAACGATTCATGAATTTTAAATTATGCCGTTCGGGTTTGAAGAAAGGGGGCGAATTTTTCGGAGGCGGGGGCCGAATGAAGAGACTGGGTTGAAGTTTGAGGAAATTTTAAATTTTGGGTATGAAGATGCTTTTCAAATGTGTGAGGCCACCTTCAAGAAGAGCTGAAACTCAATGAGTAAAATATCAACGGTGCAGGTCCCTTTCTCTGGAGGCGAACCAGCCTAAGGCTGAAAGCCACCTTAATATCGAAAAAAAAAGAAGACGTAGTTAGGATGGCCTAGTACATCCCAGATTATCTCATGTACGACCTGCCAGAAGATTCAGTACTAGAGTTGGATACATATTGCAACTTTTATCAGCGAAAAATGTTACACTAACAATTCTAGACTGTTAGAACCGAGCTCCATGACAGTTTGGATGACCTAGAATATCCAGAAACTATCTTTCGTTTGTCGTTTAGAGTTTTAACGTAACTCTATGTAGCCGCATTCGTGTATCTGGGCTCATTGGTGACCGCCGATAACGACACCAGCAGAGAAATACAAAGGCGCATTATGGCTGGCAAGCGTGCCTACTTTGGACTCCGAAGGACGCTAAGGTCGAACAATGTTCGCCGAACCACAAAGTTGACCATCTACAAGACATTCATTGGACCGGTAGGACTTGGCTAGTGGAGGACCAACGCGCCCTTGGAGTCTTTGAACGGAAGGTGCTGCGTACCATTTACGGTGGAGTGCAGATGGAAGACGGAACGTGGACGAATTGCACCAGTTGCTGGGACAACCTCCCATCGTACACATTGCAAAAATCGGTCGACCACGATGGGCTGGGCATGTCGTAAGAATATCGGACGACAGCCCTGTTAAAATGGTTCTCGGAAACGAACCGATGGGTACAAGAAGAAGGAGCGCGCAACGAGCAAAGTGAATCTATCAAGTAGAAGGTGACCTGTGGACTCTCCGCAGACAGCGAGGCTGGCGAGTGACAGCCAAGGACCGAATAGAATGGAGACAACTTCTGTGTACAGCAGAGGCTACGCCGGGCTTAGTCTGATTGGTAAGGTAAGCTATGTAGCCAAAAAAAAAGTAGCAATTACACAATTAGAGCATGACCTCTTACCTCCAGAACAGTTTGGATTACCTAAAACATCCCAAATTAACACAAAATGTCCACATCTCCCTTGTAGAAGATTCGACGATCATGATTGAAACCATATCGCAACTTTGATTAGTGGAAAAAAAACTCTTACGACTGTAGACCTCATGTTCTGACTTCCAGGACAGTTTGGAAGTCCTAAATATCCCAAAAGTAATTATTCGATAATGTCTGCTATTCGTTAAGCTTCCATAAAATAGTTTTTTATGTTATGTAGTACTGCATAAAAAAAGAAAAGGAAAATTACAATAGTAGACCTTAAGTTCTGAGCTCCAGGACAGGTTCGATGACCTAGAACATCCCAGTTTATCTCATTATGACCGTTGAACTTCAAGACAATTGAATGCACACAGATGAACACACATCGTTATTGAATGACCTATAACATCTAAGATTACCTCTTAATCTCTATTGAGCTTCTTAAGGATCCTATTGACATTGTTGAATATATATGGCAATTTTGAAGGCGAAAAAACTGTTACAACTGACGAACTTGTCTACCTAATTTCAGGACAGATTGGATGACTAAGAACATCCATTTCAAAATATCACCCAGAACTTTTTAATCGCCATGGTTAAAAACATGCAGTAACTTTTCCACCCAAAAACAATCGACAGTTAAATCTTAATATTCTAATTTTAAAGTCCAGGACAATTTGTATGACCGAGAAATTCTCAGATTACCCTATAATGTCTGATGACTCCTCAAATAATTTTATGAAGTTGAATGACTTGAAACGTAACTCCATGTAGTCTTAATATCGACAGTTACAACTGAAGACCTAATATTCTGAACTTCATGACAGTTTGGGCCAGAAAATATTATGAACATGATTGATTTGAACCGTAACTCCATGTAGTCGTAATATCGATAGTTACAAATGTAGAACTTAAATTCTGTACTCTATGATATTTTGGGCCTCCTGGACCAAGATTATCTTGTAGCTTGCCGCTTGTAGCTTGTATCTTGTAGCTTTTAGCAGTGTTACTCTTATCTTAGCTTATAAATCGTTTCCTATCTATAGCGAAAAAAGGTTATCGTTGTAGGTTGCATGATTTCGGAACCAGTTTGGATGATCTTGGATATCCAAGATTATCACATATAGTATGGATGTCCTCCTAAAAAATGCAATAGACATGTTAAAATACATACCTTTTAAAACTATAATGTCGAACTTAGTCGGACTCATAATCCGTCATAATCGATTGCAGTAACTTTATTGTGACTCAATAGAGTCACATTGATGTTACTTCCACCAATCTACAACAAGTGTGCTGCTAAGGCCGATTATCTTATAGTATCTGATAAATTCTCAGAAGATTTAAAGAACATGATTGATTTTGTAACATAAGTCAATGAAGCCGTAGAACTTACAGTTACAACTGTAAATCCTAAGTTCTGAACTCTAGGACAGTTTAGATGACTAGGTATATCTCAAAACAACGGTTTGAATCACCTAGAAAGTCAACTATAATCTTGTATTGTTCGTCAGTCTTCAGAAGCTTCAATAAACATGATTGAATATGTAACGTAATCCCATATAGCCGTAATAATTACAGTTACAAGTTTACTTGAACTCTAGCGCAGTTTGGATGACCTAAAACATCCACTTTCATCTCATAACGTTTG
This sequence comes from Aedes japonicus, assembly GCA_034211315.2. Classification (NCBI taxonomy): domain Eukaryota; kingdom Metazoa; phylum Arthropoda; class Insecta; order Diptera; family Culicidae; genus Aedes; species Aedes japonicus. The sequence continues at coordinate 227,034 of JASCZW010000263.1, forward strand.
CTGGTCTTCAGAACAGCTACAAAAGCCTAGAACATCCTTGGTTATCTCCCGGTGTCTGATGGTCTCTCAGAACATTTTATGTACAAAGTTGAATACATATTGCAGCTTCGTTTAGCCGAAATGACTGCAGTCCCATACAAACATCAAGTTAAGACTTTAGATAACGTGAAAATTCATGATTCAAATAACTACTTCCGACCATCAACACCCATCCTCATTCCGACTCAAGGCATTTATAAAACAGTGGCCACTCCACTGGTTTCCGAAATGCTACGGAATATGGCCAGCGAGATCGAGAACTCCCAAGACGTCCACCAATGAACTTGAATCGTAGAATCGTTTCAAACCCAATCAAATAGTGGTCACCTCTCCAAGAGAAACCAGATTTCCGAAATGCTCCGCAATGTGACCAGTAAGACCAAAACATTTCTCAAACAGTCCACCAATGAACTTGTTTCATAAAATCATGAACTGTTACTAATCGCAAAATGGGTTCCAGACCCAATCCAAGAGTGACTTAGAATGCCCGGAATATGACAACTGAGACCGGGAATTTTCTCAAGCAGTTCATCAACTAACTAGCCAATATAACCGAGAATTCTCAAAATGACCTTGGTTTGTGAGATCAAGAACTTGAATAAGTCGCAAACTGGTGGTCTAATGAAATAGAGGCAACTTCCTCAAAGAGAAACCAAGGTTTGCCAAGGCACAAGCTGGATTTCAGAATCAATTGAATCTCCGGGGAACCAAGTTTCCAGAAAACCCCGAGAGGACAATTTTTCCGTAAAATCAGGAGCTTGGATACGTCCAAGGCTGGGTTCCCTGGAGAGAACCAGGTCTCCGAAATTATCCAGAATGTGACGAGTAAGGCCTAAAAGTCTCAAAATAAGTGTCCAGAATCCGCTAATCTAACTGACCAGCAAGGCCTTGGGTTCTCTTGTTCCGTAAAATAACGACGTTTGACATGTCACAAGGTGGCTTTCAGAACTAACCAAATTTCCTACACCCAATAGTTTAAAAAGTGGCAAAAAATCCCAACGCAAATGTTGCAATTTATGCAATCGTTTCTTGAGAAAGCTGCATGATTCGGAAAAGGCGATTCATAATGAAAAGTTAAACAAAATCCTGTAAGATCGCTACGAAATGTTGCTTTTTTAGCACACTTGTTGCAAACCGGTTGAGTCAACTGCATCGTGACTCAATTAAGTCAAAATCGAGTTACTGTAACCGCTTTTGCTTACTGAGTGCTTCTTGGGTAGGGGCCACTTCTCCGGGAGGGGCCTGGTTTCCGGAATGCTCCGAAGTATAACCAGTAAGACCGAAAATTCTGAGTATGTCCTTCAATGAATTTCAAATATCATGACGTTTACCATGTAGCAAGGTGCGTTTCAGAACCAACGAAACTTCCCACGGGGATACCAGTTTCCGGAATGCGATTCGTGAAACCAAGAACTCTGAAAATGTCCTACAGTGAACTTGCGCTGTGAAATCATGACGTTTGATATATCGCAAGTTAGGATTTTTAACCGAGGATAATCCAAAACTGAAATAGCTTAAGAACCCTCATGTCAATCCCAAAGGTTATTCCAAACTTCAAATCTATTCATATTACCGGTTCCTGAAAGCGTCAATGATGGCCAATGAATCGATTATAACCGAATGTGAAATGATTTTTCAAACTTATCGAGAGAACATAAGGATGAGCTACTAAAATCAATGCCATTTAGGACCCCAAGTGGTCTTTCGACAAGTCTTCCTTAGTCATGAATATTACGAGAAGACAAATTCAAACTGTCAATAACAACTATTAACGGAATAGCCAACATTGTTACAATACTGGGGTCTGTAAGATGAGGACCCTATGAAGTGCCATGACCTCACCATTGTTTGTGAGGACCTTTGGAAAGCAAATAAGTTGGCAGAATTGTTCTTTTTTCAGGTGCTTTAGACCACCAGTGATCATACATGGGGTAAGAGACCTTGGGAGATATGAAGACTACCGGATGAAAGTAATTCCAAGGCAACGCGATTGAGCCCTAAAGTTTGAATATAAATGTATAAACTAATCTAAAATCCTAATACACATTGAAAATGTATTTTTGCGAAAAAGTGTCTTAAATTAGCAGTCAATAGACGATCTTCATTAATTTCTATGTACAGGTATGCATTTGTGCCTAGAGACATTTTCAACGTTGTGACCCCTAACAGTCATATTGGAACAGGTAATCCAAATTGGCTCCAATTTTCAGTCTTAAGCATGTCATTATGCTACACCTGGTTTAAAAACGTGTTGATAATTTAGGACCCAAAGATATTAGGGTTCATGGGGTTTAGGACCGATCAGCACATATTCTCGAAGTATACTGAAAAGTTTGGGTATAGTTAACATGAAATGGCTGTGTTCAAACTAGATTTGAGCCCTCAGAGATATTTAACGATGTAACCCCAAACAGTCAAATTAAAACAGGGAACCCAAGTTTACCACAATTGACAGTCTTAAACACAACGACCGATTCGCATACGAGTGAATTATTTTAGACTCCACGATATTAGGTTTAACGGGGTCTTAAGTTATCAGAACCTATTTCAAATCCTAAAACGTTAGAATCGCCATTGGGACCATTCGAAAAGACTATGTATGCAGCAAGTTAGGATCCTTATCTTTAATGATCGGTGCTGCCAATGTGACTAGTTGAGTTCAAGTTATTTGGACCCCTTAAGAGAATATTACCATTAGGCAGTATCTCTAATATACTACTAATTGATATTGTTAAGATCGACAATGTTACAACCTTGCAATCAAAACCAGAGACTCTAATCTGCTTGTAACCGGTTTAGATTATCGATATAATTTAAAATATATTTAAAAAAAATAACACGTTAATTAGTGGGTCTTAAATAGTCAATCAGTGCTACTAATGTTTGCATTTTAAACCTTAAGTTATAAGAAAGATTCAGAAATCACCTTCAAGTATTGATAAGTGTCGAATCTGGACACATTCAATTCATATGTTCATACATCAATAGTCACTGGATGTAATTTAAGTCTGGGGTCCTAAATTGCTAGAAAATTTAAGAAGATTATCGACAAAAGGACCTTTCAATTACAATTCAATACCGAGGAACCCAGCTTCCTCCTAATTTTACAATCTAGTATGATCGCACTAATGTACATTTTATATATTCTGAACATTTTCAAATGATTAACGTTAAGACCTCTAATATACAGAAATTATTTAGTAAACTAATATCCACCATTTTTTGGAAATGGGAACGAAATGGCTTTATCGGAAACGTAAACGGATTCTTATGATCTAGTCATTTGGGAACCTATTAGAATAATTTTAAGATAGAAGCCCTTAACAGTTAAGACCCTATAAACCGTTTATAAACTTAAGAGCCTCATAGAATCAGTGTTGCCAACGTGAGTTACTAACATGACTTTCTGATTATCATTTAAGAACCACTATATCTCTCGAACTGACTCTTATTGACCATAAATTTGCCTCAATGTCGAACCAATCCTTACATTCCAGGCTTTTGGGACCCCAAAAGCCGTTTCGGTTTCCAAACACCAAATCACTCGAATCAAAATTTCCCAGCCTGAACGGCAGCCAACCGACTTACACCGGCTTATCCCTTCCCCTTCACCCCGACTACGAAAAAACCCGGAGACACCCCAGGAAAATATTTATGAAGTACTTACAACATTGGAACGCCCATCGTCGCACACTCACAGTAAATTTCAATTCACCCCGTACCCTTGCACAGCCCAGCCCCCCATCCAACGGGGGAGAAAATAAAATAAAAAAAAAGAAAAGACGGAAGAAATTCGCCTTCCACTGACAAAGGACTGGTGTTCCTTTTGATAAAGTTACGGCATTCTTATTTATTTCCGTTCTCTTGTGTTGTTGTTGTTGTTGTTGTTGTTGTAACCATCCCATTGTTGCTGCTCGCTTACCTGCGGAATAAAGGAAACAGAGGAAAATCGCGTTAATAATAATTTACACAACACTATGGGTTAGGAGGGGAAGGCGAATGTGGGGGGGCGCAGAGATTTTTTTCGCAAAAAGAGCTGGGGAGTTGAGATTAGAATGGCATGAGCGGCTGATGATGCGTACCAGGCGAAAATTGTTTTCCATAATCTTGGAGTTGCTTTCTTCTTTTTTTTATTCGAGGGTCGTCGGCGGTGAAAGCGGAAAAGTTTTCCCAAACTTACGTGGCAGAGAAGAGAACAAGAAATTTAATTTCAAATTGTTCCTTTTATGAAATATTAAAATACTTTGCCTGGCTGTGTCTCTCTCTATCTCTTCTTCGAGAAAGCAATGCGAAATTCGAATAAAAGGTACTCGGGCTCCATCATATAGAAGTGTAATTTTACGATGATAGGTGCATGTCACGAACGGATACGGATGCCGAGTGACGAAAAAAAAACGCGGGAGGAAATTGGAATACTTTCCTTCGAAAAAAGGAAATCCGAGCGATTCGCAACTATAAGTGGGACGGAGGTATTGTTGAAATTTACGACGGAGAACGATGATTTAAATTTGAAATGGGAGCATTCGAGGGATTTTCAGCATCTGTCAGAACCCAACAATTCTGAATATTAAGATATAGAATTTTGTTTAAATTTGAATTCCTTATGAAACTATCCTAACAGCTCAATTCTTGTTTCAATTGATGAAACATGCCAAAAATACTAATATATTAGTGGAGCTCTCCAAGATACGTTTTCGATTATTGAATATTTGTGATGGAATGGTGAAAGGTCTCAAACGAAAAACTTAACTACACATAATGTAAAAATAGAGTTGTTTAATTTTAAATTCGTACGTCGTAAGACAAGAATAGTCCTCAAATTTTACTGCGAACAAATTATTGTTTATAAAACTCCAAGTTCCTCCGAAAGCCCCGAAGAAATATTCCATTAAACGCATCCACAGCCCAAAAGAGTTCCAGATATTCTGGCTAAAAAGTTTCAAACCGAAAGTAACGAAGTTAAATTTCATCGAGTAGTAGAATTTGGTGAGTTCATTCCAATAATGAAATTTATGTGGAAGCTCAATTCGATCGGCATCTCGTTGTCAATTAATTGTCGAATATTTTTTCCTAACCTGAAAACGGGCTTTAAAATTGGTTTCCGTGGCTGCTTGATCTGTTATCTACTGAAACGAGCGAAGATACGAGACAGCGCCTGGTGAGCATTGGAGAAGTTTCCGATTGTCTTCTAATTCCACGTGAGGATCGTTTAAAAATAATGTTCCACTTTTCTTCGATTTTCTTGTGATCTACGCTGGGGATTAGTTCAACAATGAATATAATTATCAAGCATTAACGCGTACCACCCGATCGGTTCATACATATACCTACCTCTAGCGAATTTTACTGAGAACAATTTTTTATTATAACAGTTTTTTCAAAAGCCCCAACAAAATATAGAAACGAACGCCTCCACAGCTCAAAAGTGTTCCACAAGTTTTGGCTCAACATTATCAAACTGAAAGGAATTTAAAGTAAAATTTCATCGACTAGTAAAATTTGGTGAGTTCATTCCAATAATGAAATTTATGTGGAAGGTCATTTCGATCTTTATGTACTTTGATGTAAATTAATTGTCGAATTTTGAGTTGAAGATACAGGCTCGAATATCGACTAACATAGCCGCTTGATCTGTTATCTCGTGAAACTAGCAAAAACACAAGAGGGCATGATGAGAATTACAGAAGTTTTCAATTGTCTTTTAATTTCTCGTGAGCATCGTTCTTCTTTTCCTCGATTTATTCAGGACTTACGCTGAAAATTAGCTCAACAATTAATCTTCATATACACCGTTAGCGAATTTTAATGTTAGATTTCTGAGGTTTTCGGCCTTTTAATAAGTGGAAACAGATACTTTTTCTGTTTTCCGACGTTTCGGCGTAATGTATTTCTGCACTCTGAGTACTGGCAAATGGCGTGGACTTCTGTGAGTATTGGGAAATGGCGTGGACGTCCAAGAAAATACCTCCAGAAATTACAAAAAGCAACCCACAAAAGTTTTCTGGAAACTGTCAGGCCCTAACGCCATAAGTACAAGGCCTGGATTCAAAAAATCAAAGCCATCGGAAACAGCTGAGATTTCATTGACTAGATTATGTATTCGAAAAAAATGACTTTTTAGCGTGTGGGTAAAAATTGACGAAACTTTGATTTACGTTACGTTGAATGTACGTTGGAACAATGTCATTACAATCTGTCAAATGGTTAGCGAGATGGCATGGAAACAAGATAAGATTCGCCAAAAACAAAAAAATATGTGAGCAGTCGTGGAAAATCCGACAGCGCCCCTCCGGATGAGGTAAGGAAGCAGAAGCTGGACATATTCACCATAAAGTTCTTGGTTTAGCATGCCGTCTGTGGGTGTGGAGAAATGAACCAGCCATACAATACGACTGGTACGATGTATAGGCAAATCTACCGAGATGAGTGCCTCCAGAAGCGCCTTCTACTACGCGCGGCCGGTTCTAGACTGGTACACAGTTAATAATGTTGTTTGTGAACCAAAGGATTTATACCCACCGAACTCGCCAGAACATTGTCCGATTTAGTAGTTTTGGGTCATCTTGAGGGTCAAACTTCGTAAAACACCTTAAGTACTCGAGAACGAGCTGGCTTTGAAGGAACAGTGGGTAGAAGTATCAAAAGAAGTCGGCCCCACTATTGCCCACAATCTTATGAGTGGTTTCAAGAGCAAAGTGCGGGCATTGGGTCATAGAGAAGAAACCAACTAAACCAATAAAGTAGGCAGCTAACCATAATGATGTAGTTCAGTTCTTAAAAGTTTGAAGAAATTTTCGACAATAAATAACTTTTCGACGACCATTTGTTTTTGTCTCTTTTGTTCGAGTATAGTCTTAAGATGAATTTTGAGCGGAAAAAAATTGAGAGGCTCGCTGAAACTTTCACGGAATATCTTCTAAAAAATCACGAAAATTGCTCCGAAAATTCGTGAGATCTGCATATTATCCAAGAAGTTCCAGCGACCTTTTCCGGAAGATTCGAAGAACTTCCACCGAAAAGTTCAACATAAATTGGAAGAATTTCTCAGAGGACTTTTTTTTTGAGAATGCTCAAAGATTTCAACTCAAGGATAGTTTAGAGTACAGTGTTATGACATACCATGGAGCTATTTCAACTCATAAGTACGGTGGAGACATCGTAAATAGCCTTGTTGGTCATCTAGAATATCAAGATCTCAACTCAAGGATAGAGTCGAGCCCCTTAAGATTCTAAATATACTAAAAACATGTCTATTAAAATGTTATGATGTACCGTGGCGCTATTTCAACCCTTAAGTTGGTGGAGACATCGTAGGTAGCCTTGTTGATAATGTAAGACGTCAAGATCTGAACTGAAGGGTACCCGAACCTTAGGTATTCTAGAAATACTATAACATGTCTTTTTCAGTGTTATGATGTCCCGTTGAGGCATTGCAACTCATAAGTACGGTCGGGCATCGTAAATAGCCTTGTAGATCATGTATAACATCAAGAACTCAACTCAAGGATAGTTTGAAGTAACTTTTGTATTCTAGAATTACTTTAACATGTCTATTTCAGTGTAATGATGTCCCGTGGAGCTATTTCAACTCATAAGTACGGTGGAGACATCGTAGATAGCCTTGTTCATCATGTAGACCATCAAGATTTGAACTCAAGGGTAGTCTCGAGTACCTTAGTTATTTTAGAAATCCTGTAATATGTCTACAGTGTTGATGATGTTCCGTGGAGCTTTTCCCACTAATAAGTACGGTCGAGACATCGTAAATCTCCTTATTGGCCATATACAACCTATAGATCTAAAGTCACGGATTGTATGGAAACGCAGGTGAAACATTTGTTCGCAAATTTCAACCTTTTAGATCAGAAAAAACCGAATTGGATCAGGCAAAATAAAAAAAAAGAGCAAAATGAAATATCCAAGGAATTTTATTTAGTGAATAAAACGAAGAAGTTCAACCATAATTCTATTAAACTTTCAACAGGAATCAGTAAAGATCCCTCTACAATATTCAAAGAACACCGGTTGATCCATGGATTACATAAACCAAATTAAACTTTCTCTTTAATACCGAGGAAGTTCCTCGAAAATTTTGACCATTTTGACCATAATGAACAAAGGATTTCCGAAGGGACTGTTCATAAATCGCGTACATTTTTCTGGGGAGAGAAGGGGGGCTGACCAAAGTCTACGCCCCATACAAAATTTCAACAACTTGTACGTAGAAAAGTCTACGAGGGGGAGGGGGGTCTGAGATTTTAAAAAATGAGTCGACGTGGATTATGAACAATCTCTAACTTCGTTAAAAATAGTTGTCTGGAATAGTTTCCGCCATATTTTTCTAATATTATTGTCTTCAAAGGTTGGATAACATCCTATAAAGAATTAATGGAATTCACTCCGGAAATCCGCTCTCTTCTAAAAATCAAGCATTTTACTTCGGAAGTTTCTCCAGAAAATTCAAGCAAATTTACTCAGTTAGTTTTTTAAATCCGCATATTTCTTTTACTTTTCGAAAACTTTCTCGAAAACCTTAAGGAACGCAGAAGATAGCAGTCCAATGAACTTCCTAACAAATTTCTTTAGAACTGCACAAAAAGAACCACTAGCGCTTCCAGAATAATGTACACAATTAAAGTGCTTTTAAAAATATATCGACCGACTTTTAGAACATAATACAGTTTTCTTTCTGTAAGTAAATCAAACGTCACCTAGAATTTCCTAAAAAAAAAAATTTCCAATTACGTTTAAAAGTTCCATTCGAGAGTTCAAAAAATTAGAATCTGGAGAAAAAAGTGTTCCCACCAGGAACCAGATGGAAAAAAAATGAATAAACAACAATTCCCAGCAGTTTTATGCACAACATTCAAGTAATCTTCGGAAAGTTTAAGAAAGATTGAAAAACTTAAAAAAAAATTCGAGGAAGAATTGGAAAAAGTTTGTCCACAAATCACATTTTTTTTCGCTCCAAAAAACGAGAAACATTTTCAAGAATTGAAAATCCAGTTGGTTTTTTTAAGGCTCAATCACATTAACTTTACGGAGCCGATATTTTACTGTTTTTTTTATTACATCGATAGTATTTACCATTTCAAATAAGTTGGAGATTATCTAAGAATATAGAGATTGTTCATGCTTCATCAGGACTGTTCAAAAAGCGATTAACAACATTTGCTTTTATTTTCGAATCATCCAAATGTAGATCTTATACAAAAGCTGCGTGTGCTTGTAGTATTTCTATCTTATGCAAATATATAAACAATTTTTTGAATATTAAATGCCAATACTGGGGAATGGGAGGGACCATCAGGGCACCCGATTGAAGTGGATTGGAGGGGGAGAGTGAGAATGCCAACTCCTTTTTGTCAAAAGTTTGTGAATAGCGGGATGGGCTCTGCTCCCCACCCATTGGGACAGTCTCATGGTAGATAGCCCACCTTCTTTTATCAATGATTCAATTTTGTTTTGGGCACCCGAGCAGGAGAAAATAACATATGAATACCTAATTTTGAGCTTGATAACTGGACTTTCTATTCAAGAGCACAGCATAAGAGGTAAAATGCCCAAGCAAAATAGCAAAGAATTGCAAGCAAAATACCTCTTGAAAAACAAAACTTGTTATTTGGAACCCTGGAAATACCTGAGAGGTACTATTTTGGTATTTTTTTATTTCAATTTGGTATTCGAAGAACATTTCTGTGGTGTTATTCTCAGGTATTTTACCTCTTATGCGATGCTTTTAAATACCAAAGCCAGTTATCAAGATATTCGTTCCTGATGACATGATGAGAACAATCTGTGGTTTTCAAATCTTGATTAAGTAAAGCCTGTTGCTGTCCAACTTAGTTTCCTGCTACAATGAATAGTAGTCCATATTATCTGGAGAATCTAAAAAGTACTCTGACGTTTATTCAGTTCTCTGAGACATGCTTTGGTATTAAAGGGTGGAACGGTCAAAAATTGGTCAAACATGATTAAGTGCACACTGATTAGTTTGTTATATCAATGATCAATCTTTGTTTATTTTTGAAGATTTTATACAAAACACAGGAAAATTATTTTTCGAATCGACGAGGCTTTACAATTCACACCTTCCATCAAGTTTTGTACCGCTGATATATGCACCTTATTTGATGCTGCACGCCAATTTGCCTTGAACTGTTTTTTAGTTTTCTCGAGGTTTCTCTTTACGATTGCCCAATATTTTTCAATTGGGCGCAGTTCCAGTGAGTTTTTCCATTCCTGAGCCATTTTTACGTAGCGGCAAGAAGCTACGTCTGGGCAAGAACAGCACGGAAAAACTATGTTTCTTCAAGAAAGGCAATAGGCATTTTTGTAAGCATTCTTTTACATGAATATTTTGGTTGACCGTGCCGTTGAGTTGTCACAAAGCTTTCGCTTTATGGACCACATTTACAAATCGCCTGCCAAACATAGTTATTTTTTTTTGGGGAACTTTGACATTTTTTTTCTACTTAAGCTTATCTTGAACCTTTCCTTTTCCGGTAGCCGTATAAAACTCTTGACCTGAGCTGCTTGAAATCAGCCTTGACGTCCATTACGACGCAATCAAACTTGGTCAAAAAACTTGTGTACAACTAGCACGCTCTTCTTTTGGCTGTTGAGCGGTTCCATATCATTTCAGCAACGAGAAATTTTCATATTTTTTGATTTGCATGAAACCTTGCATACAAGTTTTAGGGGAAGAAAAACGCCGTTTTGCATACTTGGTTCGCCATTTTGAATCTAGCCTTACTTATGAGAAGGGCCTATGAAAAATGCACATGATATCTTCAAAAAATTGTATCTCAGAAACTGTTTGTCCGATTGGTTTGATGTCTTCGGCGAAGTTTTAGACAATTGTTGGTGCTATATGGAAAAAATATGCACGGTAAACAAAAAGTTTGGTTTTTGTGTTTTGAACTAAAATATAGATTTTCCCTTAAAAGTTACATGTCAATAATTTTTTAATTATTCTTATGTTATAGCTGACTAAAAATGCTGTATAGTGCACAGTGGGTTGTTCTGGAGAAAAATAGGTTACAATGAAGAAAAAATTTAAAAAAAAAATTACAATTTTCAAAAAAGCTATTAAGAAAAGTCAAAAAAGTTTGTCATCCTAATTTTATGAAAGTACATCAAATTTGCAAGCAAAAAGTACTTCGGTAACATTTTTCTAAGATGCACCGTTTAGAAGATATTACTGATTTAATGTTGATTTTTTGATAACTTAATAAATTTTGGCCCTTTTCGGATGTACTCCGTGTTTTTCCAGTTTCAAAAGTATTTTTTCGGAAAGATTGGAAAATTTTGAGTTAAAATGACACTAACAGCTTAAAGATTCGAGTGAAATTCTCTGCAAAAGTATTTTGAAAAACAAGTTACAAAATCCCACTATCAGGAACAATGATTTCTTCCAGTTATTTTTGGTGTATTGTGTTGAAAATGTGCATTCAACTCTTGCATATCGCCTAACAGTTTAATCCATTTAAACTGGATGTGTTTATACTGTGCATATTTTCTCTCTATTGCCGAACATTGCCCCAGACATCAAACCGATGAGACAACTCGATTTCGAGATACACCTTTTGAGAACTGCAAATGCAAGCTCCTCAATTAGCAAGATTCAAAAGAGCGAATTAAAGCTTATTTTTCAGGGATGGTGATTGTGCGCAATAAAAAATAACTATATATAATGTTGGATATCATCAGTTTATTTTTATTCCTGTATTTTTATAAAATTATTGTTCACACAACTATCTTAACAATATCGAATATTTTGGCATCATTGTCAGGACAGTTTGAATAAAGCTTTGCCTTTATTGTATTTTCTGATAGAGAAAGAAATGAGTGGAATTTTTGAGTTCCTTGAATTGTTTTTGCATTATTATATTGATTATTTAGCTGCAAAGACATATTTTCGTATTCTTCTGTAGTAGAATAACAAAATGACAACTTTGTAAGTTCTTCTTCTTTTCGTTTGTTTGCCCAATTAAACAACTCTCTTGCAGTCTTTATCGGGTGTTCGCGTTCTTTGGCTAAACTTGCTCTGGTAGCCATGCGTTTTATCGTACCTCAATAGCATCGCATGGACCTTTTCCGTGCGATGTTGCGAAAAATGCCATTCAGCGTCAATACCATACTTTGACTTAAATTTACAAAGGCTAGAAAAAGTTTTTCGGTTTTTATACTGTGAAGCAGCACCATCTGACATAAAATAATTTTTTTTATGTTTTTATTTTGATCAATTTGTAAAAAGTTTATCATTTTATCAATAAACAAATTAACAGCGACTGAATCATGTCTTAGTTCTTCAGAAATTATAATGAAGCTAAAATGTTTAATTTGCATATTTTCAGTATAATATATTACGAAAGGATGGATGGTGGCCTGTTGCACGTTCCAATGGTGTGATTGAACTTCATCCTGCAAAATGAAGCTGTAATTTTCAGAAAAGTCACAAATAGCTAAAAATTCACCATCTTGCAAGTTTTGTTTTGTAGTTTTCGAAAAATTGGATTGTTCGGTTTTTACAAAATCATGCGGAATCAAACTTTCTAATTTTGTGCTGAAAAATGAAACAAACTCATCGGTTTGCTTTACAATAGTTTCTAAATCACATCTGTCAGTGGTAACCCATTGTTCGAATGAAAGCTTTTCAACAAAGTTTTCTTCCAGTTGTTTCAATAAACTGTCTTCTAAAACTGAGGTATCTGGGCAGTTTTACATCTTCGTAGATGGCAATGAGTTGTCTTATTTTCGCAAAGTAATCTATTCGTTAATGTTTTTAGATCATTCAAGACATTGTATATTTTTAAGCTATGTAGAATTAAATTGACATTTTCATGCGTAGTGCAAACGCAAACATTATGTGTTCCTGTGATAGTCAATAGTTTACATTGCCTTGGCCGGAGGCTTGCAAATGATGAAAACCCTATTTTTACATTGACGTACATTTCATTAAAGCAATTAAAAGCTTCTCTCAATGTCATCATTAACAATCTTTTCTGAACAGCTAATCTCTTATTTCCTGTCTTTACGCTAACAAAATCTCTTTGGCCTGGCATTGCACGGCTTATATCATCGTCCTCAAAAAAGTCATGGTGGACTAGTTCCAACAAAGACCATGTTTACAATCACCAACTGTACTGTAATACAGCTAACTGGTATCTAATTACCTGTATCTAATACTTGTTAGCACGTTTTCACACTACGCACTAAAAATAACTGGAAGAAATCATTGTTCCTGATAGTGGGATTTTGTAACTTGTTTTTCAAAATACTTTTAAGGCAGAGAATTTCACTCGAATCTTTAAGCTGTTAGTGTCTATTTTCAACTCAAAATTTTCCAATCTTTCCGAAAAAAATACTTTTGAAACTGGAAAAACACGGAGTACATCCGAAAAGAGCTAAAACTTATTAAGTTATCAAAAAAATCAATATTAAATCAGTAATATCTTCTAAACGGTGCATCTTAGAAAAAATGTTACCGAAGTACTTTTTGCTTGCAAATTTGATGTACTTTCATAAAATTAGGGTGACAAACTTTATTAACTCTTCTTAATAGCTTTTTGAAAATTGTAATTTTTTTAAAAATTTTTTCATTGTAACCTATTTTTCTCCAGTAACAACCCACTGTGCACTAGATAGCATTTTAAGTCAGCTATAACATAAGAATAATTAAAAAATTATTGACATGTAACTTTTAAGGAAAAATCTATATTTTAGTTCAAAACACAAAAACCAAACTTTTTTTTACCGTGCATATTTTCTCCATATAGCACCAACAATTGTCTAAAACTTCGCCGAAGACACCAAACCAATCGGACAAACCGTTTCCGAGATACAATTTTTGAAGATATCATGATGCATTTTTCACTAGGCCCTTCTCATAAGTGAGGCTAGATTCAAAATGGCGAACCAAGTATGCAAAACGGCGTTTTTCTTCCCCAAAAACTTGTATGCAAGGTTTCATACAAAATCAAAAAATACAAAAAATAAAAACTGGAAAAAATTTCCCACTTGTTCGTGGAATCGCTCTGTTGTGTTTTTGCTTATCATCTCGATTGGGTGTCACTGTAACCTTAAGTGTTGACAGTCCGGCTCATTTCGAGTCAACCAAGTTTTGACCGTTCCACCCTTTATTAACACAGATTAAAATATGTTTCCGGAAGATCCGATTCTTAAATAATCATTTTCGAAAGTAAATGTCTATTTGACTTTTGTTTGAATTGAGGGTTTCGGTCCAACGATGATAGATTGAAACAGTGATTCGCTCACTGATTTAACTGACAAAATACACCCAAAAAAATAACATTTGCAATCTGCTTGCTTTATACAAACACTTTAATTTTTAGATTTTTTTCCCAATCCCGAAACCATCTCCCATTAAAGTTCACCCAATCAAACAAGGGACCCATCTGTGTCATCATCTTCCCTCCCTTCCCTTCTTTTCAGCCCCGAAAACTTTCATGTGATAATCACAAACATAATTTTAAATTTAATTATTTACACCAAAGAGCTTCGCTTCGCTTTTTTAGTCGCCGCCGACGCTGCCACCGCCCTCGTAAAGACGGTAAACATCGTAATCTCTCGTGTTCTGTTCGGAATTATCCAACGGGCGCGGCAGTCACCAGCCACCACTAGTTTGGTAGGACGATGTTGCAACTCGCAAGCAGTGGCGCCCTCGTTTGTCATAAAACGTCGTCCAACCGACCCCAAGCTGGAAGGTGATCTGATGACGACGACGACGACGACGACGACGACGACGAAAAGCTGGTTTTACGACACTCTGTTGCTCCGCTCCGGAGGACCAAAATCTTTGACTGAATGACTGAATTTTTCGCACCGCCCGTATTTGCGCCGAGTTCCGCTGGGGACTTAAACTCATTTCCTAGAGTTTTGCGGCTCGCTCCTAATTGTATTTACACCTTACTTTCCCAGCGAGCCTGCAGCTCAGCTGGGTCCTGTTTTTTTCCCCGGGAAGAAACGTGCAACCATCATGTTTTACAACACAGTGCAAACAAATTGAATTCTACACGGTTGAAGCGGCCCATTCTAGGTTCTAGGATGCGAGCGAAAAAAATACGAAAGTTTTCTGTGGGTAAGGTTACGTGGAAATGTAGAGTAAAAAAAAAAATTACGACCGGAATATCATGATGAAATGTAATTAGCGCCTGGCAAAAAGAAGGGCCCCCATCGCCGGAGATTCGTTTGAAGTTCAGTTGGCAGGCGTTTTCCTAACTAGGTGTAATTTGAAAATTTTAACCCTTATTTTCCTGATGGGGTTCGGAGGTGACTGAAGAGTTGAATGAAAGGGGGGGGGTCTTGCTGTTTAATTTACAATAGTTAATGGGCTTTAAATCCTAGTTTTGGAGACGTAATTGGTTGCAGTCGTTGACTGAAATCGTCGAACTCCAGCAATGTTTAAATTTGTGATTATCACCCATTTCGAGAATAATTCGACCCCCTCCAGTGTCAATTTCTTCGCCCTCCACCGAGCGCACTTATTTGTAATTATTGCGGGATTTTGTCCAAAGCCTTCAATTCTTTCCCCAATCGCACGACGGCAAGACATCCTGTTGATTTCAATTTGCCGCCTTTTACGACCACCGCCAGCGTCGTCGTCGTCGTCGTCGTCGTCGCGGTCGGCCTCAGGGCATTTCCACTTCCGCCATCCGCGAGCGATTTTGAGGTTTCATCATTTTTCCTAATCATCATCATTTGCCGTCTGCCACAGAAACTGGTCCGGCAATAGCAGTTATTTCCAATTCCCACCACTGCGGAAGTGTTGCTCTCCGAAAAAAATCAAGACAGGAGAAGGGCCCATTAATTGATGCAAAAGCGAGCCGTCATGTTTCTCGGCTGCCAAGCCATCGCAGGAATCAATAACCATAAATGTTGTGTTCTAATATTTTTCCATCAAACTGCCTTCCGCCGCCGCCGCTCCGGCCCGGGGTCAGGGTTTTATGGCAGGGGTTGGCGAACCTAGAAATTCAATATTCCCATCCACCGACCGACCGACCGACCGACGTCGACGTTGAGAAATGAAAAATGATGCCTAAAAAAAATATGTGGAACACCATCATGGCCATGATGGCTCGGCAGGTGGCCATGGGGGCGGCGGAGGTGGGCAGAAATAAAAGTAAACTCTTGTTTAGAACTTTTTTAATAAAAATTTACTTCACTTTCCACTTCCCGCGGGCGGCCTCCGAACGTCATTCAACTACCGATGAGGCAATGATGACCGTGGCGCACCAACCTAGCAGGAGAGGCCGCGCAGACCAGACAGACGTTGCCATATCACAGTCAATCACGAAAGTTGGCCGGGAATAAAAAGTGAAAACAGTGGAACAATGAAAACTTCATTGTGCCCGGGAAAGTTCGGCCAGTTTTATGGCAAGCTCCAGGCTGGGAGGATCAGTGGAGTCTGATAAGGCTGCTGGTGGAAGACGCCATCACCTGCGTAGATAGACAGATTTGAAGACCAATTCGATTTCACGAGGTCACAACGCAAGAATCGTAAGTTGGACAAACGTGGGTCGTTATCCAAATTGTTTTGGAAATTATGACTAGGAGATCTACAGGTTCAACAAAGTGTTTAAAAATGTCTACAAGAAGTGTAAAAAATTTAAATCTGTTAGAGCTTTATTCAGTGTTATCGCTGATCTGATGCTCAAAAGTAGGTCGTGTACAGATAGTACCATGTACGATGTACCTTTTGCTTCATATTTGCAAGGTCGTCAGTACAAAAACAGTTCTTCAAATTATCCTGAAATTACGATCTAGATGTTCCATACATTCAACCTAAACAACTGCTTTGAACCCTATAAGAGATTCACATAAGAAGCATGAGGATATCTACCAGCCGTGATTGATCGAAGCCAGTTGAAGTTGCACAGAGAACCAATAGAATGTGAATCCACGTACTCGTAGACCACGTCCTTGTAGATACTACCACGAGTATCTCAGGGACGGCCATTGCCAGTGTGAGATTTGATGAAAGGTTTCATCTTGGTAGGTGAGAAAATAGTGAACGCAACTGTTCAGCCGTATTTCCATACTTAATATACATCATTTATAAGAATTTACGGAGTTGCACAAAAGAGGTATTTAAATATAAGTACCGATTTAAACCAACAGTAAGGATGCTATTGGAGTTACTCACAAGGCGTGATGTTGGTTTTTCATTGAAAAACAAGGTTAATTTTCAGTAACGCTCGACAGACGATTTTGCCCCGTGAGCTTGTCGTGCTATTGTGCGTGGAATCAGACAAATTGAGGAGTTGCTCCTGGTGTTTGACAGAAGTTGTCTCCATTCTGATTCGACCCATGACTGCATTTCGCCAGCCTTGCAGACTACGAATGGATTCGCGTGTCGCCTACTACCAGATCGAACCACCATGCCCTTTGCGCGCCTCTTCTTCTTGTGCCTGTCGGTTCGTTTTGGGGAATTATTTTAACTGAGTCGTCGTTCGACATTCTTGTGCCATGTCCAGCCCACCGTAGTCGACCAATTTTTGCGGTGTGTACGATGGGAGGTTTCTCAGCAACTGATGCAATCTGCACTCCACTTTACGCAACACCTTCCGTTTGGAGACACCATGGGCGCGCGTTGGTCCTCCACAAGCAATGTCCATGTTTCGTGGCCGTAAAGGACTACCGGTCATATTGATGTCTTGCAGTTTAGTTATCAACCGACTAATTAGGTTTCCAAATGATAAAAAAAACTATCTAAACGCTAACAAAAACTGTATACTTGTATAGTTTCGCGACTTATTAAAATCGAAAACAGACCACACACAATTAAAGGCACGTTGCAAAGCAATCATTCCAGAGTTCGTACCGTAGACGGTTCCCTGTTTGGAACTCTAAGGTCAGTGAAGGGGAGTCCCGCGGCTTCATGACGAATTTGTAGTATGTCCAAATGAATCATAAGGCAGCGACTTTCGTAACTCGGAAGATTGAAAGGGTCCCTCCAAGGCAGTCGCCGAAGAGCGTATCGGATAAAACGTCGTTGAATTGCCTCAATTCGTTCGACGCCATTTGGAACTAAGGATAGTACAACAGTACAGCGACTTAAGGCACCTTTGTCAGGGTGGCCACACAATCTTAATCTAAAATTCCCGCATTTTTCCTGAATTTTTCCCGTTTTTTGCATTATTTTCCATACTGGAAGACGAGTTAATATTTATTGGAATAATAGATATTTTGTTTTCTTTTTCAAAAAGTAGCCGTGGCTTCTTGCGTATTGCATGATCTCCCATGTAGCACACTACGACCTTATTAGTTGTAGTGACTTGATTATGACTTAGCAAGTCATATTTATGATATCTCAACCGAATGGCAACAAGTGTGCTACAAGGGCTGCTTTGGTCTCTCATATTGCTATCGATAACACTTAACTTTATATAAGTCATTGATCTTTCTAGTTTCTAGAAGCATAACATCGAAGAAACATAGTAAAGCGATCGAGTTTTTCGAGTACAACGTGCGTTGTTCAAGGACTTCGTGTTCTCAACGTTGTTCACAGCTCGTAGACAAATCTCTGCGCTCCCAAGCTTTTTTTCAGTTTGGTTCACCACCAGACAGTTTCCATTTATTGAAAATCCGCATTTTTGTGAGACAGGATGAGCTAATTTTCAACAAATTTTGTCAAATTTGGCAGCTCTTTCTTCAAATGACCAATCAATTCTAGCCAAAATTTTTCCAAACGATGTTCTTGCCTCTGGAATCCGGCAAGCATCGTCAGACGACATTGAGCACAGCTGCCCTTTTACTTTGTGAGCAACTGCAGCGCTCAGATATTCTTTATCTACGAACGTTTCCAGACATAAATCTAGAAACTTGTTCGCTATGTCCGTGAAGAGAGTTATGACAACAAGATTAATGCAGATGACGTAACGCGTTACAGGGAATGTTAATAGAGATTCAGAGAACGATCATAAGTCGTTGCGGAATGCCAAAACGTCTTTGTCGGAAATTTTAGCAAATTATGTCGCTTTCTTAATTGCCGGTTTAGAGGCAAAACCAATTTCCACATTTGACTGTCAGACGCTTGAGCTTAACTATTTTCTCCATAGCGGCAACAAGTTCTCTGAACTTCTAAGATGTTCTGTATACTTCGAGCAAGTTTCATGAAATGTTTTGAAATGTTTCATGAGAAGTTTTCTGAACCACTAGGAAGATCCGCAAACTTTTGAAAAGCTTCACGAATTGCTGGACAGTTCGCTGAATTTATGGGAGCTTCTCTAATTTTCAGGAAAGTTTCTTGAACTTTTGGAAAGTTCCCAGAATTTCTGGATAGTTGCCTGAACTTATGTGAAGCTTTCTGAATTCATGGAAACAATCTGAATTTCAGGGAAGTTGCCTGAACTTCTAGAAAGAGTCCTTAACTTCGAGGAAGTTCCCTAATTTTCTGGAAAGTTCCCTGGGTTTTTGGGATGTTCCCTTAACATCAGGCATAATAGCAAAACCTTGGGGAGGTTTCCTGAATTTCTAAGAAGTATACCGAGCTTCTGATAAGATCCCTGAGTTTCTAGGAAGTTCACTGAATTCATACGATTTTTTCGAATTTTTGGGAGCATTTTCGTTCATCAGTTTTCGTCGAAAGAACTAGTTGAGGAACCGTACGCCAACATTCCAGGCTGCAGTACCTCAACGAGCTCAGGTCAATAATTCCAGCTGCATCGCAACAGCTGGAAAAAGTCATCAGCTGACTCTAGTTGTCGCATAATGTCCAGGTACATCTCCCTGGGAATGTTGAAACGACGTAGAAAGTGTTTCTTGTCATAGGTTGGCGTGTCGCTAAAGTCTTAAAGTCCTGGAACAGCTTCTGATGACCGAAACGAAACGTGACCCTCTCGGTTTCAACGCATGTTTTTCTGCTGCCAAATTACAAATCAGCATTATCTAATATCGTTTAAATGAAATTCATGCATTTACACGCTCACCTTCAGCCAAACGAAAGAGAAAGTATTCTCGTCGTCTGCTAACGACGCACTACTGGCAGTTAAAATTATTAGGTCAAACAAATCCATGGCAAAAAGTTCACGAAAAATCTGATTTCCCCAGTGAATTTTTGAACGCCTTCCAGTTGACAACCGGGCCATCCATGTACTATAGCAATGAGCTATCTTCTTCAGCAATGCTGGATTTGCAGAAAAACACTGTTTCATTCCGTGTATGAGATCGTTGAGCCGAGTAAACGAGAAAAACCCTACTCAAATCACGTCCTTCGGAGTCCAAAGTAGGTGCGATTGCCAGCCATAATGCGACTTTGCATCTATCTGCTGGTGTCGTTATCGGCGGTCACCAATGAGTTCAGATACACGATTTTGTCTATAGTCGAATCGTGGTCTGGAGCCTCTTCCTTTCGTGTATTTTGATTTCAACGCATTAATCAATTCTACAAGCCAAATTCTACTTGCTTCAGCCTTAAGTCCCGTTTCCACCATCGTCTCAAAGGTAGGTGCTGCGATAACAACGTCTTGGGCGAAGACAAATAGTTGGACAGACTTCCTGAAGATCGTGCCTCTCGTGTATATCTTCGCTCTAGCAAAAACTACAATAAATCACCTTGCCGTATTCCCAAATCTATCATTGCTTTGACCAGACCAACAGCGTCAGTTTGTCTGGGAATCCATAACCAACAACTTATAGCATAGCTATAATGGCCAACCGAACACTGGGTGACCGTTTTAGAGACGATGGAAGTGCCAGGAAAGCAGTCTGGGATATGACAGTCCAGCCAACACAAAGTCGTATATGAGTACAACGTTGAGGATTACCCTTCAAATTACTCTTTAAAATGATTTTTGGTAGAAGTGCAGAAGATTTTTCGGTTTCTTACACAACGAGTATCACCTCAACAAATGTCTTGATCAATGAAAAATGTCCTACGATTTTTACTGAAATACGTCTGAGAAATTGTTTGGTTGATTTAATGTAGACAAGTAAGAAATCGTATGACAAAAAATCTCACGGTTGCATGATAGTTTCAGAATGACATGAAAGTGCATGATAATGGGTGACAGTGAGATAGTTGGTTGTTTTCATTGTTGCCAGACGGCCGTGAGATTTGCCAGCTCTGGTTCCATATCCTTAATTTACCTGGATTCGGACAGGGGTGGCTCTTCAATTGCATTAGTTTCTGTCTAACTGCTTTTACACATTGAGGATGCATGGTAGTTCCAAGCATCATCTGTTCGTTAAGTGTGTGATTACAGCTAATCTCTGAATGACGGAGTAGCAACTTCGGGTGGCCGACCGTTGCCATGCGATTCAAATCAGCTGTGAAGATGTGATTAGATTCAAGAAGAGAGTAAGGAAGGGAAACAAAAAACAAACAAATTCTATGATTGAAATCCGTTTTAAATCAACAGTGACGATGCCGTTGGGTCAAACGAAAAGTAATAATTGATACAATGATGTATGATTAGGCTACCACCCATTGTAGCATGGAAGCCAGGACCGACAGCAATGAGCTCTCCTCTCTGTTAAACTTGATCAAGCTTTAATAACCACTGATTATCCGCATCATGGAATTGCATGAAGGTCCAAAAACGGGTTCGGTGGATCGATAGACAAAATCCCTTGTATGTATCCACAGGGATATAAAGAATCTCCTGCCAACAATAGATTGAACAATTGGTCAAAAGAGCGAGCTGAGGATGCCCCAATGGGTGGAGAGAACAGTGCATTTCTGCTTTAATCGGGTGCCCTGCTGGTCCCTCTCATTTTCCTATATTAGCATTATTTGTTTATATTTATATAAGAGAAAGTTCTAAAGTTGTTGATCCTGAGATGACAGAAATGTTGTAAATTGCTTCCGAAGTTCAGTTTAAAGAGACCTAAACATGAAATCGTGTATGTAAACGAAAATACTTTAAAAAAGCATATGTAAGCAAAAATCCATTAACATAGATATAACACATGAAATTCTACAGCCTGAAAATCTGATATGATAATGATTAAGTAGTAATAATTGATACAATGATCTCAAACTTCTTCTTTCTTGCTTTTTCAAACTTTAAACTTATTACTTATCGCAGTTAGGTTACTGTAAATAGCTCTGTGATTTAGATAAAATGTCTGCATTAATATAAGCACAATTTGTGAAAGAGAGGTGGGAGTCGAGAGAACATTCCTCCGTGAAAGAATTTTCAGATCTCACCGGGAATCGAAATCAGCCATCTTCAAGGTGGTTTGGCTTTAGATGCACCTTTATCGATTTAGCTCAGGGAGGAATTGTAGGGCCTAATAGTCTTGGAACGCGTTGGTTTTCAAACGTCAGTCTTTTCGAGTGGACAACTCGTTCGACTTCCCTGAAGCATAAACGTATAATTGTGCTTGTCACACACTATACGATTGGATGCTTTGGAAAGTCAAAGAAAATCCTCAATCAAGAATTGTAGAAGTGCTTCAAAGAACACTTATTTGAGCGAAAGGCAGAGTCCTGTTAAGAGAACGAAACAACAAAGAAGAAGAAGAAGAATATAAAAAGAGATAACTCACACATGCTCTGTGATTTACACTAAAAAGCAGATGGGTTATATATTCAGATGCCCTGGCCCCTCTCTTTTCCTGTAACAACAGAAATGTGCCTTGCGTGGTGTTTGATTTCGTACCTGGAAGTTGACACCAAAGCATGGCTGAGCTAATGGTTGCAGTAGCTTAAATGTTAAAAGCTCAATAATAAAGATATCTAATCTAATCTAATCTAGCTTAAATGTTGCTGCAACCATTCATGATGAATCTAACTAACAACTAACATCAATTGTTTCAGCAGCCTACAAGTTACCTTAACCGATTTTGATAGGGCATAAGAATAAGCAAATAAATAAATCAGAACGAACTCACCAAACCTTAAAGGAATAGATCTTTGGCGGAAAGCTGGACTTTAATTCTTTGCTGCTTCCTTTAAGGAATGCTGCTTCCTTGAACATGTTAATATTCCTTACTTGGCGGACATTGTGTAATCTAAAAGTATTGCGGTTCACAAACTGTTTCATAACCAATTATGCACAAAACTCTGACTAGCATCCTTATGGTCATCCATGTGAGTCTCATTTCATAACAAACAAATGGAATTTTCGGTCTTGTTATTCATGTAGAACGTTTGGTCTGGGGGATGGATAAAGCAACTAAACCAATACAAAAACGACACATGGGGTAAGAGGATGTCATGTTAGCCTAGCTTCTTCATGCGGCCTATGTACCAAATAGGTCATTAATTCATCGATAATCAACAAAATTATGTTGCTATCAGGATTGCCGGTTAATTCCAAGGCATTTAAGACATTATTAATCAATTTATAGTTGCTCACTTCCACGTAATTTTCGACTTCCATTACTTTTCAGACACCATGATTTCACTGGTTAAGCCGAACAGATTATTGCCACGATCTTTTAATGATCTTAATCGAGTAATGCAGCCTAGATGTACATATAACCATCACGCATTATCAACTAACTGTTCAAATAGATAAAGTAACAATGATTAAACAAGGAAACCGTAGATCCAATGTTGAGCCTGTTATAATAATAACGTAGTAAAATTGTTCTTATCAGTAAAATTTTAATCGAAATATATGCGCTTCTATATATTTTAAATGGCTCATCTTAAAACAAACCAGTGGAACAAAATCGGTTTAAAGAGAATAATAACGTTTTAACATTCTCGAATGGCAGGTAAATAATATGCGACAATCACTTGAGTGTTTCAAAACAGTTTTATTTTTTGTATGACTTTTCGTTGGTTAAGGGGAAAACAGCAGACAATGCCTTAAATCAGAAAATCAGAAAAAAAAAAACACACGAAAACTGCTTTAGTAACAAATCTATTGAATGAGACGAAAATGTATCCATGAATAGACTCAATTTGGTGCTTATATACCGACATAACATCCATATCACTATAAAGTTTCTGACCCTATAAAATGTGTGGTGTAACTTTTCATGAAATGTTCTACCAAACGTCTGACTAGACTAATCTTAGGATGTTGAATATCGCTTATAACTTAAATACTTAATCAGTTATGATAAAAAATACAAGCGATCGTTGCATAATAGCCTGAGTGAAGGGACACATACCCTATTTTTAAAACACTCAATTAAAAACAATGGAAGTGCATCTAGTACACAAATTACATAACTGGTTACATTAGGATTACATCACTGAATAATAAAAAATGCAATCCACAAATATTCAACAGTTAAAAACTGAAGAAAATAGTTTTGTTGTTTCCTGATAAACGATATTTTCAGCCAAGGACTGAAACTGAATGCTTTATAAGTAGTTTCAACAGTTGCACTAACTCTTGAAAACATGATAAATCAACATTTTTCGCATTATATTCTAAATCACTGAATCTCCCCTCATTCCCTCGACCTAGAACAACACATTCAACCCACTTAAGTACTCTTCGCACCCGCAACAACTCGCTCAAATCACGTTTCCAAAACCACCAACTCCACCAATCACCTGATTCTTCCACGAAAATCGAGAAATAATTCTCCCGAAAATTTCCAACCAAAGCCATCGTCTCCGCCGTGAAACAAAAATAAAAAACGTAAATAAACAGCTCGGGAAACTTTTGAAACTAGCGACTACACAGACACCGTACACGCGAAGAAACTTGATCCCGTTTGCCTTGAAAAGCGTGTCTGGCTCCGACGACGAACCAACCGAAAAAGAAGCGGAGCAACGCTGTGTGAGTAGGGAAGCAAAATGACGTTAAGATAAGTGAGTTTTAAACTTTATATTTTCACTCACTCTTCCTCATCGTCCTCGAAAAAGAAGGAAAGGGTTCCACAATGCAACGTGTGAGATGAAGTTTCTCGCTCGGCAGGCAAATGAAATATATCAAAAACAACGGAAAACGGAGCGCGCCAGGAGGGGTTTGCACTTTTATTAATAATCACAGCACGGCGAGCGGTCGGTGGGTGGCAAAAACGGAAGTGAAAAGTGACATCCGCTTTTCCGCTATCTGTTGCGTGTTGTTGTAGTTGTTCTTGGTGGCGGCGGTGGCGAGGACGCGATGGGGAAATTAAATGATACTCATTTCTCGCCTTCTATGCAAACGGGTTGAAAACATGCCATTTCGGGCTTAATTTCAGTTGGAATTAATTCGTTTGAAGTCGAAATCGAATCAGGAGGGGTGTTTTTTCTGCGAGTTGTTCTTACTCGTGTTTGCGTTGTATATCGCGTGGAATGCGGGTTACGAGATGGATTGTTGTTTGGGAAGGTGAAGATGGATGTTCGCAACGAATTGGGACGACTTAAGTGATATGTTAAGGGGATAGAAGTTGTTGAAAAAATAGTAAAAGTTTATGATCGTCATGAAGTTGATTAATACATGTTTTTAGCGAGTTATACTAATTAAAACTTTCTGAAATTAAGTAATTCAAGCATCAATAATAAATGACTTTGTCTTTTGACACATTTGAAATGATTTAAAGAAAAAAATCGAAATTCAAAAAGTTACCCTTAATCTTAAATTTTCTATAAATCATCAATTTATTGATGTTTTTAAAAATTTTAAGGAAGAAGTGTATTTCAAAATCTTTTCACAACTAAACAAAGCCACTTAAGTAACACCTTCAAGCACTCAACATTGTGTTTCCCACAATTTTCCGAAACCCCTCCGCAAACCTGCAACTCTTTATATATCATCAACCGAAGCACCAAATTCAAATCCGTTTTCGCCACCTGCTAACCCTCACCGAATCGCATCAATCTGGTCAACGCAAATGGGGCGGCAGCTTGCTGTTGCTTCACTTGAGCGAGATTGATGCCCATCCTCAGCGCACCTGATGTGCAAGCACAATAAAATGCAATATAATCTGCTTCGGGTGTCACCCTTGGCAACGGGCTCTTTATCTTCACAAAAGAAGAAATGCATTCCAGCGCCGTTCGCCCCGAACCGGAACTGTAATTGTAATCGTGAAGGTTGTGCCAACTCGCTATTTTCCCGGGGTTTGAAAGGCTCAGACCGGGAGGGAAAAATGAGCGGCCATTAATAAACTCGGGCTTTTCTGAATCCACCGCGAGAAGGGCGGGGAATGGAGCGTATAAAAGTTTATTATTTACTCTAATACTCGCGTGGCACCTTTCGAAGACTCGAAGGATGGACCCAGAACGAACGCATCTTGAAAATTTGGAAGGGGCGAGAGTAAATGAAACATGGAAATAAATTTTAAATGAGTTGTTTGAATAATTTAATAGGTTTTACTTGGGGCTGTATCTGGTGCTGCTTCCCGGAGGAAATTGCTGTTTATCACGTTGCGTTTACGTCTTGATGCATGGAGGAATCGCGCCATACAGTGGAAATGTGGAAGTTGAGACGAAATTCAAGAATGGAAAATAGATTAAAGTCAGTTCTCGGTTGACTTGATGGAAAACGGAAGTCTAATAATGCGGTAAAACCGAATCGACCACCTTAAATGAACATCAATTATGCCGAATGCTCGATGCTGGCGGGCAACTTACGATGGGGGCTGACAGCGATTGAACGATGAGAAACTCACCTGGAATAAAAAAGAGAAAAAAGGAATTGTTAATAGAGCAAAAAAAAAATTTACTAGCAAAACGCATTATATATCACATTTTTACGCATAATATTTATGATAAAAGTTTATTGGTAGCTTCGTAAAAATGTATAGAATCGTTGGACGCAACTTAAGTAATAGTTATAGCGATAAATTGATAAGTTAGGTATAAAAAAAAAGAAAAACAAGGAAAATAAAAGAAAAAAATACTAACATTTTATTTTGATTTCAAACTCAAAATATTCAAGGTTTTGCGACCAGAAGACCAATATAACAATTATCAGCGAATTTTACCAATTATCTACGGAACTGCACGGTTTTATACTAACTCTTTAATACATTATATATCAACACACACATAACCGAATCTTATGTTTTCTGCACCATCCTTTCCCCAGCATTCCACCGCTTCCGATTGGACTACTTAAGTAATACTTTCGTCCAGGAAAATCGATCCTAACTTACAGGAAACCAGTAACTTTCATTTCCAACCTCTGTCCAAACGCCATCATGAACTCAAACCACCGCCATCCGATGGGAAGCAGTGCACCCAACTTCTAAGCACCCACACCCACCCACCTGTCAGGCCGATTAGAACATAAACCGGTGAAATGCTGTCGGAACCATCCACATCACCCCCCCAGGGCCAAAAGAGCCAGGAGACATCTTCCCTTTCACCGGGCAACTGTCATAACGAACGATCATGATGTTGCATTGCGAAGACAATGAGTCAGGTGCAAAAATTTCTCTGCTGTCTTCTTCCACATGGCTGGCTGTGGCACACCTTTGCCTTCGGAGCCTACCTGGGACACAATGAATGCATCGGTCCCGTCTGTGTATGACTATTTATTAGGCAGGAAAATTTTCGATACAAACATTTTCCAGGGCCCTGTCGGAATATCCGGTTATCAAAGCGTATCAAAGTGAGACAAAGAAGGTGGAAACCGGCACTAGTAGCAGGATCAGAAATCAATGACCGATGAGGTGGGTTCCTGAATCCAGCAGGACCAGGGTGGTTTGACAAACGGTTGGCTGGACGGAAGCATTAGTTTTATGTGTTTATTCCTGCTGTGCACTGCAATGGTGGCACATTGTTCTAACCGAGAAGAACTCTCTACACACAATATCTGAGAGAATTCCGGATTTGCTGACACATGACTGTGGCCGAGAATTTCAACCGTTTTTGCACTTTAAAGCCGATTAGGTATTATAGATTTCCAGCGAAGCGAACCGCTTGAGAGCCCCCCAGATCAAAGCGTTCCTCCGTTCGGATGGGATAATAATTTGAATAAACACCACACCTACCGCTGCCGACTAGCTACCGGTCGACGCCGCCGTGATTGCAGGAGTGGGTGAGCATCCTCAGCGGGAATTTTGTGAGATAAAACCCCCCGGAGGGGTTTTGCGGTATTATCATCAACATCAACATCACCATCATCATCCGCACCGACATCCATTGGCGACAGGCTTTGAATAGGGGATGAAATCAATCAAAACCGCCCGAAGGCAGGCATACATTTCACTTACAACCGCACGGGGCTGGCATTTCGAATTCGGAAGCGAGTGGTTCGGAGCGATGAATGGATTTTCCTCGGAAATGGGTAAGCATTCTTGGTGCGGTTTCAATGGAATTGAATGGCGAAAATTGTAAGTCACCAGCGTTTGGCTTTGGTTGCAAAACTTAAAAATAACTACTGAGGTCTATTGTGGCAGCTTGAATAGAGGGAAACGGTTGAGTTGGTTTTCTGAAAAGTACAGCGGAAGACAGAAAGCTTCCATTGAACCACGCTCATTAGGATGAATTATCAACCAAACTTTGCACACAGGAAAAGATCTTGTTCAAATGAACATCTATGCCAAAGAAAGCCCGCTTCTATCTATTCAGGAAGATGAGTTATATCAAACTGAAAATTTATAACACACTAGCGCCGCGTGGCGGATAATTTTTGAAACTTAAATGTTGAAAGTGGAAAACTGAACTCGACTTGAAGAATTTTGCAGAAGAAACCAACCTTCTATCTAACCAGGTTGGCGAGTTAGAGCAAATCGAAAATTTAGGACACACTAGCGGCACCTAGTGGATGGATTACAGCTGTTTACACTGGTAAAGGGCTGGTCAATACAAACAGATTCCCGCTTCTATCAAGGCTTCTATCCCACTGAAACGATCCCGCCTCTATCAAGGCAAGATGAGGAGCTACAGCAGATCAAGTATAGAAGAACCTCTAGCGTCGCACAGTGGATGATTGTTCAACCAAACTGTTCATAAAACAAATAATCTAGTTCACTTGGACAACATTATCGAAGAAAGCGACTTGCTAGCAAGTCAAGATTATCGAACTAAAATGTTTATAAAAGCAACGATTTCGCCGCCTGAACTACTTTGCCAGAGACTTCGGATGATGGTAATTTAAAACTTAAAATTCTATAGCGTCACGTGGTGAATGAATTATGAACTAAACATTTCATATGGACACGTTTAACCATGAACACTTTGTCGAAGAGGCTATCTTTTCGGTGATGACTTAAGCAAATTTAAAATTGAAATATACTAGCGTCACGTGGTGGATGAATTTTCAACTAAAATCATGAAAGTGAAGAAGATCAATTTGCAAGAACAATGGCAGAAGAAAACGCCATTCTATCTTACCGGTATTGTCAGATAGACCAAAATGAAAGTTAATGGCACACTAGCTTCGCCTGGTGGAGGAATATTACACTACAAATTGTTTGTCTAGTAAGAATGACAAATTACAGCAAAACGAAAATTGATGACTTATTAAGGCCACAAAGTTGCGACATTTACAACTGAATTGGTTACATAATAAGGTCTTGTTCATCTAAACAATATTTTATTGGCAGAGAGAATCGAAAATGTATTAAAGTAAACTTTGGGGGGAGGGGGTCTGACAAAAATATGTATGGAGAAAAGTCTGTGAGGGGGCAGCTGGATCTGAGATATTCAAAAATGAGTTTAGCTGGTGTATGAACAGACCCTGAATCACTTTGCCGAAGAAGGAACTTTCTATCAAGTTAGGATGATGGGTAAATTAAAATTTAAAAATAGCACGCCATCGTCGCATGGTGAATAAATTTTCAACTAAACACGCTTAAACTAAACGCTAGACACGGTCTTGAACCCATGAACAACTTTGCCGAAGAGAGCCTACTTCTATCTATTCAGAATGATGATTTAGAGCAAATCGCAAATTGATGACACACTAGCGCCGGCTGGTGTGTTTTTCTAACTAAACTATTAATACTAGAAAATCTGTTGACCGTCTGTTGAAAAAATTAGCTGGAGAAAGTCTACTTCTATCTATTCAGGGTGACGATTTAGAAGGAATCAAAAATTTATGGCTGCTTCTACCTATTAATCACGATGATGAGTTTAGGAAAACTGACCATCTATGACACATTAGCGCTACATGGTGGAGGAATTATTAACTAATATGTTGAAATTTGGAAACTTCTTTTCCATTTGAACAACTTTGTAGAAGAAAACAATCTTCTGTCTAGTAAGGAAGATGAGTTAGAGCAAATCGAAAAAATCACGACACACTAGCGTCACGTTGTGGATGAATTTGAAACTAATATGTTGATAATGGAAACGATCTGCCCCATCTGAACAACTTTGCTGAAGAGAGCATCCTTCTATTCAACCTCCTTTAGGTGTCGGGGCCAATATGACCCGAAATGGATTTAAAAAAATGCTATAATTTTCTAAAATACGCATCTAACCCTTTGAATTTTCTTGATTTTTTTTTTAAATCGCGCAAGTTTTTTTTTTGACATTTCTAAAGGGCTGTTAAAAAAAGTATCCAATAAGCTGTTCCGGGTCATATTGACCCAGATTTCAAACTCACATTGTGGAAACTATATATGACCAAATTCAAAAGTCTTTGCAGCCAAAATGTTCATTAGAGTCCTATTTTTAAGTTTCAGGATAGTACTTCCCTTTTTGAGCCGACTGGCCTCACGGAATCTGTGCCGGAAGCGGGCATATTTTGCCACGATCCGTGAGGTGGCGGTAGATTCAAATTTTCGTCGGGACATGCTTTTCGACGGCTTAAACTTCATAATTTTTCATGAATAAACTACTTCTAGCCTTGAAATGGCCCAATGACTAAATTGAACATTCCGGGACAATCCGGATGCCCCGGCGATCCGTTTAGGGGGGGACAAAAACGAACTTTCGCCGAAACATGCCTTTCGACGGCTCAAACTTCATGAATTTTCATGAATCTTCTAGCCTACTTCTAGCCTTGAAAATGATCAATGGCCATGTTGGCCATTCCGGGACAATCTGGATACTACCGGGGAAGCCTTCAGGAGGAAACAAATGCGGTTTTTCGCCGAAACATGCCTTTCAACGTTTCAAACTTAATTTTTTTTGATAAGCAGTCTATTTCTAGCCTAGAAATGGCTCAATCACTATATTGACCATTTCGAAACAATCCGGATGCCCCGGAAGAACCTGTTAGGAGGGGACAAAAACGAACTTTCACCGAAAGATGTCTTTCGACGGCTCAAACTTCATAATTTTTCATGAATAGTCTACTTCTAGCATCGAAATGGGCCTATGACCATGTTGGCCATTCCGGGACAATCCGGATACTATCGGGGAAGCCTTCAGGGGAAGACAAATGCGGAAGAACCTTTTATGTCTTCCGACGACACAAACTTCAGGACTTCTAGTCATTAAATGGATGAACGACCATATTGACCATTCCGGGGCAACCTGGATACTCCGAGGGAACCCTTCAGAGGGAGACCAATGACCGACAGTTGCCTTTGTTTACATACGAGCTAGGATTGATTGATGATATTGGATTGATCTTTACAAGATCCTTCTGATGTCAATTTTCAATTTGTTAAATTGATCCTATGACCCTTAGAAAATAAGAAAGATTATCATTTGTTTTTATCATTTCCGAACGCCGATATGCCGTCAACAACGTTTAAGTGATGCCCAAGGACAAGAACCCTCCCAACACGCCAGAGCTTTGCGCAATCGAACAATATTGGGCCATCGTCAAGCGGAACCTTGACTTTGAAGACTCGAAAACCTGTTGTGAGCGAGAAACAGTTCAAGGCAAACTGGCGTTCTGCGGCAAATAAAGTGGACGATGAGACTGTACAAAATCTTATGGCAGGTGTTAAACGAAAGATCCGACAATTCGCATTCGGTAAAAAGGAAGGTTAGCTGAATATTTCTCCTGTATTCTGTATTAAGTCAATTAGAAAAAGAAAATTTTGATTGACTCACACACATTACTGTTTGAGCAAATTTTGATCGGAGCATCCTTCAGAATGGAACAATTTCAACAACATAGGGTCGGTGGACCCATCTAGTAATTCCGAAGCAATCCGAATGGGTTGGTCAGCGACACGGTGAAGTTAAATGCCATTTGACGCAGATCCTGTCAGGTCATGGTTGCCTTAGACAGTACATGGGGACACAACCCCGGATATTCTTGTCCAGAAGATGTGGCAAGCCCGGAAAATCTGGAACGCTGTAAGTATAGCGGCTTTCAAGATCGTCTTGGAGCTCCAAGACAGGTCAGAAGGGACTAGCTGACTGCTAAAGTCCTAAGACGTGCGGGTGATCAAAGCCCAATAGCTCCTACCCGAAGTAATACCGAAAGGTAGTTCCGGGGAACTAAACGCTAAAGACAAGGGAGGATTTTTAGTGGGTCAAGGGCTTTGCACCCTCAACACCATACCCTGAGTTCTCCAGAAGGCTAGTTTTCAGTGTTGACAACAAACAACACGTTGAGGAAACGCAAAACTCTAACACGGGCATCAGAGTACACAAACCAAATGACATGAAAATAGTAGTTTGTAAGATGAAGGAAGGAAACTATTGGAAGATATGGAGAGAATTAGTGAAGTCTGTGCATCAGCAAATTTAGAACTAATCCACAAGAAAGACCTTCTTGTGAATTAGCTCTAAATTTGCTGATGCCAGACCGGTGGAAATAAGTTCGACCTTCGGAAGGACTCCACTTCGTTAGGTAAATATAATTATTTCATTTTAAAATCATACAGTAAAAGCAATGAACAGGTCAGAAAGTTTTGGAAGATTTAAAAGAATTCTGTTGCAAGAAGCATGAAGCCTTTTTTTTAATTTCAAAGCAATATTGATACTTGACGTATCAGCACAGGTGGCTGAAAATCACCTTAATAAAGCTTTAAGAAAAAATGAAACTGATACGCCAGCAGCCCAAAAACCAATGCATCCACACATTTTTAGCTCAATATAATCAAGGGAAAACATCATTTAGATAGTAGGATTTGGTGAGTTCATTCCAATTAATGAATATATGTTCCAGGTTATTTCAATCTGATCTATTGTGGTGGACCCCTGTTTGTTTTTGCATCCGTTCAGGACGACGGGTGACCATTCATGGTAACGGATTTTGCAAGGTACGATTCTTAGAACAAACTCAACCAGAAGATTGGGATTTTCCATCCAAATTTCAGAAAGACTAAGAATAGCCTTGTTGAAGTATTGTCTTATACGTACAAACAATGCTGGGCAGTCATATAGTAAATGTTGAGAGGTCTCTGTCTCACAATCACAAAACCGTCAGCCATCTGTTTGACTTCTTTTTTACTTTTTCAAATGATTTCTCGGTGGGCAGTGTCCCGTGAGAAACCCGATACGTTTGTTGCATGACTTTTTATTGAGTTTTAAATTTTTTTTTGCGATTAGTTTGTTTGGAGTTATGAATAATTTGGATTGCATCGGTAAGTGTTTTACGTTCAAGGTCAACAGAATCATATATTCCTACCATTTTTTAAATTCCATTTGTATTACACAATTAGTATTCCCACAGTAAGGATCGGGTCCTATGAATTGAGTACTTGAACCTTGCCTAGCGAGTAAATCGGTTTTTTGGTGCCTTCTACTCCACAATTGCCTGGTACACAGTACAAGTGAACCTGGTTTTTGTCTGCCAGTTGTTCCAGCCACTCCCAAACCAATTTTGATTGACATGTGAACGATTTTAGTGCATTCAAAGCCGCCTGACTGTCTGAAAATATGCAAATTCTTGCATTTCAATAATTTCGCTTCAGGCATATTCAAGTATGGCATTTATTTCTGCAAGGAAAACGGTGGTCCATTTTCCCAATGGAATTGAGATATTAAGTCCTGGACCAGTGTAGACAATTATCGATCCTGGTGAGATATTTGGCCTTTGGCGATCAGTTTCAATCACTATGTACGGAATATCCAGGATTAGACCTTTTTTTCATCCAGCCTTCGTTCATAATGGATTGATACGAAAGTTTTTCAGTTTACTGAGATGCCAAGAGAGATTGCCCTTTAGAAGTATATTAGTCCTACGCACCCTTAGCGCACTCTTTGCAGCCTCCATTTGCACATATTGATGCAGTGGAAGATCATAAAGAATTGCATCTATAGCTGTTGATGGTGTTCTGTGCATTAGTCCTATGAAGGCCTTGTAGGCCAAGCGTTGTAATTTCAAAAGCTACTTTTGGGCGGTATTCTGTATTGTTTTTTGCCACCAAATTAATGAAGCATATTCAACAACCGTGTAGATCAAATGAATTATTTTAGGTTTAAGTCCCCAATTTTTTTTACATGCTCTAAGTATGAATTCCAGCTGAGTTTATCATCTAGAATAACTCCCAGATACTTTACACTTGTCGAATATTGTACGGGATAGATCCATTAATACTCACACTTTTAAGCGAAGGTTTACTTCGGCAGATGAACGGAACCAAAGCTGTTTTCGATGAATTTATGTTTAACCCTTCATTTTGGCACCACTGCCAAGTAAAGTTCAGTGCAGTTTGCATTCTATCAGTGATGATATGATCGAACTTTCCGCGAACTATTTTAACCAAATCATCAGCAAAACCGATTACTTCGAATCTCGTTCTCCGCTAATTTATAAGGAAGATCTCCAACAACAAGCGACCATAACCCCCCTTGAGGACACCCTCTAGTGGTTCTTGTTGTTATTGATGATTTTCCCAATTAAGCAGACACAATATGACACATTTTCATATTCTCGGCTCTAAGACACGAATCAAAATTACGTTTTTCCATTGGCTTTTTCATAGATTTAAAAAACGTGTTATCAAAAGCACCTTCTACGTCAAGATATGCTGCGAGAGCATCTGCTTTTTGGTCGAAAGAAGCTTCTATTTTTGTAACCAATTTATGTAGTGCTGTAACATTTGATTTATTTGCTTAATAAGCAAATTGAAATCTGTTGAGGGGAATTTTTTTGATATATTCTGATTTTCAGAACTCGTCTATTATCTTCTCTATTACTTTAGGTATAGTAGATGTAAGAATTAATGGTCTAAAAGATTTTGGATTTGATAAGAAGTACACAAGAGATAAGGCGCGATAACCTTGGTAATTATTGCCAGCTTTGATTCAAATGCCAAAAGTTCAGTTACAGGCAAAAGGAGCATAAACTAATCTTTCTAGCATCTATGCTCCCAACGATAATGTCCAAATTATCACACTGTTTAACTCTATATGGAAGCGTTTGGTACGGGAGGTCCACGCTTTCTTACTTCCCTTGATTCGAAGTAGTAAAGCGATTTTAGATCTTTCTGGAATCGCTTTATTTATTGGAATCCTCTCTGCGGAACGTGCTACGCAGTTGGCCTGGCCGGTGAGAAGAAAAATGATGTATTTAAGAAACCGTCGATTTCCAGGATGCTTTCAAGAATTGCCTGGTATTTAAACTAGCTGCATTGTTGCTTGTAGCCACGATTGACCTGCAATTATCCTCAA
This sequence comes from Aedes japonicus, assembly GCA_034211315.2. Classification (NCBI taxonomy): domain Eukaryota; kingdom Metazoa; phylum Arthropoda; class Insecta; order Diptera; family Culicidae; genus Aedes; species Aedes japonicus. Next base: position 262,408 of record JASCZW010000263.1, read on the forward strand.
CTTTTGAACGTTCTGTACCATCATCGCTTTACACTACATGTGAGCCTGGAAAATGAGTATCCATAATAATTACAAGTGTTTCTTTAGCATTAGCTTGGTAGTTGAGTCCCATTTGTGTTCTTTAAATTCACCAGTCCATTAGAATGGTCTTTGAAAGTACTTTTTGTAGCTTCGCTATATGTTCTTCTTCGTAATTTCCTCAATTCTTTATTGTAAGCTGTAAGGTCCTAAAATTGAATGCACCAATATGAGCTACCATCTGTTTTTTTTTTTCGGGAACAACAATACCAATTATAGACTACCTTTGGGCATATTATGATATTGGAAAGTTGGGAAAACCGAAATTTAGCGCATAAATTTGATGATTCATTTGCGAAAATGGAAATTTTGTAATTGAGGGATGTTTAACATGGTCTTTTCTCAGTTTAAAAATGATTCACACATTTTTTTTTTTTAAAAAAAAAGACCGTGCGTAGCGTAGTTGCTACTCCGTTACCGATCAGAACTAGTGTAATTGCACAGAGAACCACATAGATGGAGCTTGGGAGTAGGCTTTGCATCTTCAATGTACAAGTTCACTAATTCTATTTATAGATCAGATCAGTACCGGCGTCGGCCACGTCCTCACGGTCTTTGGGGAGGGGGGAAGGATGATTAGTTAGACAATCGTTGGATAGAGACCGTGTTTACCTCTGCGTCTCCACAATTGTCAAGGGAAGGATAGATTTGTGTTAGTGAGGCAGGTTATTTATAGATCATGGATTCACTGTGGTAAGTGATGCGATCAATGAAAGCGCAGTAGACTGCTTTTTATTTTAAATCTAGTGGTGATAGAAAGAGGCAAGTGACAAATGACAAGGAAGGGGACGGGCCTGGGATTGAACTCCCGACCATCTGCTCAGTAAGCAGAACGGATAACCACTGAGCTATCCAGCCACGTCTTAAATCAGTTTAAAAATGATTCACACATTGACTACAAAGTGCAGGCTGAACATGTGCACAAGATTACACATTTAAGGCAGTTGGTGGTTAATTTGATCTTTTGAGGCACAACGTTTTATGAAAACACATACCAACTTGACGCTGAGATGTTCAACTAAGCTGACTGTGTTATGATTTTGAACAAGGTTTGAAATTGACAAGTTATTAATATGACTACTAGAGAGCGACCAATATATTGCTTTGTTTGCTGATCGACTTGAAGGACCCTTAAATGTACAGAAGATTGTTTTTAGCAAACATTTTATTACAACGATTTGGCAGGTGCTGTCGTTATGTATTTTTTCTCAACTTGGTCGTATAAGAAAATGTAAAATTTTATGGAAATAATATCAAAGTACAGTACATTTATCACCCCCAATTGGGCATGATTTCATTGCTTCTCGTATGTTTCCCGGAGATCTGTTGTCGAATTTTACATGCAATTTAAAAATCTACCAAAAAATACTCAAGTCAAGCGTTTGTCACACACTTTTACCACGTTCGAAACCTTTCAGTCGGTATCGAGACCGGTTGAAAAATCTCAATCTTTCCCAGCTTTCCTGAGAATTCTACCTTCCGGCTTCCGGCACAATCTTTAATATCTTCCACGCAAAACCCCAAAATCCCCAACCTGATTTGAATAAGCAAAATGTACACACATTTTCCCGTTGCCATCACTTCAGCTCGGCTTCCGGAAAAGCATAGGCGGTAAACCTCAAGCTTCCTCCTTCCACCCATCCCCTTCTTACCCCGCTAGCAATGAAAACGATAACATTACGAGTTGATCCGGTTTGCCCCAATGCCGGGAAACTTTTATTCCCATCAAGGGACCCCCGGAACCATCAGACCACGCCGAACTAGAGAGAGGAATTAGTTACAGATAATGTTCTGAAATATTCATGCCAACTCCCGCATCTCCTCATCGTGCGCAAATGCCTGCCACTATTTCCAAGCACAATGCAACGAGAGGTGCTAAAATGTGTAAACATACGTACGTGTACTCGCAGAAACGAACCGAAATTTTTCGGACACATGTTTTATTCATCCACACTGCATGTCTGTCGGTCTGTCTGTGTGTGTACACACTACAAACCTGGAAACAATTTCTGGCTTATTCGAGGGCGCTGCTCGAATTGAACAAGAGAGACAGAAGAAAAGCGGAAACCCTAAAAATAGAATTGCCGTACAGAAAACACACCACATTGAATGGGGAATCATTTGTTGGAAAATTTGCACGCCTTCTGAGCTCTAGGTTGGTTGTCGGTCCCGGGCAGGGGATGGAATTAAATTTAATTTTCCGACCAAATCGAAGAAATAGAAACACTTGAATGACCCGGAGTCCGGAAAAGTGCATTATTGGGTTTGTAACTGACTTTTGAAGTGGGCTATGAATTTTCGATTTTGTTTGTTTGTTTGTGTCGAATTGTGGCGTTGGATTCCAGTTTCGAGTAGTCAAACAACAGTCTACACACTCGAGGGTGCTCATCTGATTTGGGGAAACGGTCAAAACGCTTCAAATTTGGACAAAACGCTTTAAAATACGTTCAAGCGTTTGCCACAAACGCTTCGAAAATTAATTTTAATCTGCTAGAATCACACAAATTTGATCGACACTCTGATAAATTCCTTCAACAGACAACAGGCATCATCCAAAAGAAGAGAAAATAAAAACCAAGCCAATTATCCAAAATTTCCAATAAGAAAACTTTCTTCCAAGAACAACAATTAAAAACTCCCACCAACGTCGTTCCAAGCGGAAAAAAAGAAGCTTATCACAACCACCTCTGCTTCCAACGATCCGGTTCGGTGAAAATTGCCCGGTTAATTTTTGGTTGCCCACAACCGCTCTGTTCTCCGCCGATTTTCGTCCAACCGTTCGCCTCAAAAAAAAAAAAAAAGAAAACTCTCAAAAGAAAAACAAAAGCCGAAATGTGTGTGCGTGTTATTCTTCCGTCAATTAAGTCGAAAAAGGGCTCCTTCTGGATCGATTCCGGCGCAAAACTTTCCCCCAAGCGCCCGCGCCCGGTTGGATGTTTCTCTTTCAAGTGAAGCGTTTGCCAACCACCACCACCGTCGCTTCGAGGATGATTTATCCTTGCAGGAAGTTTTAATCAAAAATCAGTTTACCGAGCCGAGATTGATAACCACCGGAAAGAACGAGGAGGCGGAGGAGGAGTAGGAAGAAGAAAAAGGACATGCCCATCACCATCATCATCATCATCATCATCATCATCATCCATTCCGGTCGGTTAGCGCTGAGTCAGCGAAGGAGGCTCGGCCGCAGCAGAATCCTCGATTCGCAGCAACAAGGACGAGTTCATTTGAAGTTCTTCTTTTTCTTCGTATTGAGGTTAAACTAAACATAAAATTTTAATGATTGCAACGTGTGCTGCAACCGCGGCAGTATGCCACTTGCCACACACCGCTGCCGGTTTGCGTTTCGCCGAAACTGCTTTGATCGTTCGGCTAGGATGCTACTGTTTGCAAACGGTTGGAGGCCTGATCTACCTTTGGCGAGTGGTTTGATCTTTTTTTTTTTCGGCTAGGAGTTGGCTTTTCAAACAGGAGAAAGTTCCCAATCGGGTTAGAGGACTATTGTAGTTATTTGGAGCGTTAAAAGTGGATATAATTTGATGCAAACGCTTCGGAATGGAAAATGGTTCGGACTTCTTTCGATAATTGAAGCTGTTTAACTTCGAAGAGAGGCTAATTAAGCTTTAATTCAGTCTGATTTTTCATGACAGCAATCCATTTACGCTAGCAGAAATTGAGCCTAACATTAGAAAAGGACCTGATTTCTGTTTGGAACATCAAACGAATACGTGGCAACGCTTGAAGTTTAGGCCGACAGTAGATGTTGTGAACTTACACATGCAATAAATTTCTACGCTGGAAAATGTCATTGCACTGATGTTTTTCCCAGAGAAAAATTGAATGGAAAGAATCGATCCACAATGATAGTTCCTTTCCCCATGCTACGCGAGATCTAATGATTTTCTGGCTCCGTAAAGTCAACACAATTGAGCCTTTAAAAGTAGAAAAAATAATAATAATAAATTGAATAAATTGGTGCTCAATAACATTGAAATGATTGAAAAGATTAGGATATTTTTTTTGAGGTGTGCTAGGTCGTCCAAACTGTCCTGGAGTTTAGAACATAAGATCTACAGTTGTAACAGTAGCTTTGTCCACTTTAAAATGGTATAAATATATTCAAACATATTCAATGAAGGACATTCATTGGAAGACCAACAGACATTATGAGATAATCTTCGGATGTTCTATGCCAAACAAACTAACTTTACCTTTTATAGCCCATAAAGCTACTGTTACAATTGTAGACCTTATGTTCGCAATGACCTAAAACTAACAAGATCATCCCATGATGTATGTGGACGTTTCAGAATATTCATTGAATATGTTTGAATAGTTATCTTAGTTTTGTATAGCTCAAGAGGCGGTTACTACTGTATAGCTTAAGTTCTGAACTCAAGTCAGTTTTTTATGAACTTGAACATCCCAAGATACTCTGATAATGACTGCTAACCTTACAGAAGATTCACTCAATGTATTAGAAAGCATATCGTCACCTTTCATAAGTTGCAAACCTCATGTTACGACTGTAGATCCTAACCACTGAACTCAAAGGCAGCGTTGATGATCTAGAACATCCCAAGTTATCTAATTATATCTGTTTACCTTCCAAATGACCCATTACAATTGGTCAAATACGTATTGTTACTTTGTTTGGTCCAGAAAGCTACAGTTACCGCTGAAAATTTTCAGTTTTGAACTCAATGATAGTTTGGATAACCGAGTACATTATCTAATAATGTCTATTGGTCTTCTAAGTTATTCAATGGATGTGTTTCAATAAACAGCGTAGCTTTGCATATCCCAGAAAGCTTTCGTTGCAACTGTAGGTCCTATGTTCAGATCTTAAGGATAGTTTGGATGACCCAGAACATGTCATGTTGCGTTAGAATGTTTGTTGACATTTAAGAATACGAATTGAATATGTTTGAATATTTATTGTAACATTGTAATGCCTTAAAATTACAGTTACAACTGAAAATCGTGAGTTCTAAACGGTAAGACAGTTTCAATGACCTAGAGGATCAGAAAGTTATGAAATATTGCCTGTTGACCTTTCGAAAGAATCATTGAATATTTTCGAATACATATAGTCACCTTATACAGCCCAACAAGCTACTGTTACAACTGTAGATCTAATGTTTTAAACTTTAGGACATTTTGGATGACCAGAAATATCCCAAGATTGTCACATTATGTTTGTTGACCTTCTAAACTATTCAATGGATATTCTTAAACACATATTGTTCCAATGCAAACTCCAAAAACAACTGTAGATCTTATGTTCTGAGCTCAAGAACAGTTTGGATGACCCTGATTATTTCCTTGTAATGTTTGTTTACATTCTACAATATTCACTGAATATGGTTGAATACGTAGCGTTACTTTGTATAGCCCAAAACGCTATAATTACTACTGTTGATCTTTCTTAAGTTCTGAACTCAAGGACAGTTTTGATGACCTAGAACATCATAAAATTATCAAATAATGACCGTGGACCTTCCAAAAGGTTCAGTCAATATGTTTGAATACAAATCATAATCTTAAATAGCCCTCAAAGCTACTGTTACAAATGTAGATCTGAAGTTCTGAACTCAACTGTATTTTGGATAACGTAAAACATCCCAGAAAGATACAAAAATCGTTAAATTATCAGCAAAAATTTAATAAAACTTATGCATATGTACCATATTCTAAAACAACCCTTTGTACTATTAATAAGGCATTCATTGTTTCTTCCTGAACTTCAGGATTTAGGATGCAGGATATTCTAGGTCGTCAAGTATGAGAGTCCCCTCTTCTAGGGCGGTCTCAAACCACCTTAATAACATTTCTTGCCTCCAAAAACTCCCACATGCTCAATTTGATTCCCTTTGCGTCACAAAATTATCAGTGTTTGGGAAGCTGCACTGGTTATTCCGAAAATATCCGTAATTTCGGATTCCCAGGTGGGAGTACTGAGGTTAGTACCTGTCCAGGGATGGTGGACATAAGATATTCAGATGCGAATAATAGCATGCGGCGTATCAAACTTCATGATTTAGCAAGACTAGGTTATCGGAAGACATTTTAAAAGATTCCTGACCATACTGTCCACTAAACGAGGCCCTACGGGATCCGAGTTCTTCCGAAAATTGGCCATATTCAAATCCTTGCCAAAACATGACTTGCGACATATCGACCTTCATGATTTTGCAAAACTTTGTCTTCAGAGAACATTCTGAGGCCATACTGGCCACATAGAGAGGCCCTGTGGGATCTGAGTTCCTCCGGTATCCTGTCAGTTTGAACGTAATTTGATCTCTAAGGTTCACTTCTTGTGCACAATGAAACACTGAGATTAGGTCAGGCTTCCCCCTTTTTTTGACAAAGGAGGTGTTTAAACTTCTATCAGAACATGCTTCTTATCCGAGAAAAACACATTTTGGATAATTCTTATGTTTGGTTAAAATATGAGGCTCCCCCCCTCATATTTTAACCAAACATAAGAATTATACAAAATTTAGGGGTCTCAAAGCATCATAGAAGCATTTCGTACCTCAAAAAAACCCCATATGCCAAATTCGATTCCATTCGCTTGACTAGTTATGCAGAAATCTATATTTAATTTGTATGAGAATCCCCCTCCCCCCCTTCTACAAAAGAGAGGGGTCTCGACCCATAATAGAAAGAAAATCCTGCCTCCAAAAACCACCACATGCCAAATGCACTTTCATTTGCTTAAATAGCTCTCGAATTATAAAGAAATTTGTGTTTCATTTGATGATAGCACCACTTTCAGAATGGGGAGGGGTCTCAACTATAAAGGGGGTATCTTGAATTATCATAGAACCATTTTTTGCCTCCAAGAACCTCCACATGCAAAATTCGGTTCCATTTGCTTGACTAATTCTCAAGTTATGCATAAATTTTGGTTTCATTTGTATGGCAGCCACCACCCTCCTTTCATAGAGTGGAGGGGTCTCAAATCACCATAGAAATATGTCTTGCTCTGAAAAACCTCCACATGCCAAATTTGGTTCCATTTACTTGATAAGTTCTCGAGTTATGCAGAAATTTGTGTTTCATTTGTATGGGAACCTCCCCTTTCAGAATGGGAAGGGGTCTCAAACTAAAGAGAGGGGGTCTTGAACTACCATTGAAACATTTCTTGCCCCCAAAAACCCCCACATTCCGAATTCGGCTCCGTTTGCTTGACTAGTTCTCGAGTTAATTGTGTTTCATTTGTATGGGAGACCACCTTCCAGAGGCTGGAGGGGTCTCAAACCACCATAGAAAAATGTGTTGCCTTCAAAAATTTCCACATGCCAAATTTGGTTCCATTTGCTTGATTAGTTCTCGTGTGATGCAAGAATTTGTATTTCATTTGTATGAGAGCCTTACTTTAAAGAGAGGAGGGTCTCACACCATCATAAGAACTTCACGAGCCCCAAAAACGCTTGCATACCAACTTTCACGCCTCACATCCGGACAAACAGTAAATTCATCTATAAATACAGATTTTATTATGATAATACAGATTTCGTCCAAAGCAAAACTAAAATGTTCTACAATTTTCATAGTTTTAGCTAAAAAGTATGATCTTTAAAAAAGCTCATGTCATTCTTTGAAAAATACGGTTTCCTATGACAAGTTCACAAAGTATAACTCTTCGAAAAAGAACTAATACAATTACAAATCTAGAGTCTAACATTTTTCGATAAGACAAAACTAGAAGTTATTAATCAAAGTGGTTAGTCATTGTAGTTCATTCGTAAACATTTGACCCGCATTTTTCTTTTTGTCATAGGTGACTAATTCAATGTAAGGGCTGGTCCGAATAAATGACTTTTTATAAAAATGTATTTTTTCAATTTTTCTCGTATTTTTTTTTCAAAAAATCACAAATACACTAATTAACTATCGGTTTTCTATTGATTAAAATTGTTTTTCGGCCCACTCTCTATAAAATTCCTTTGTTTTTATTTTTTTTTCTAAAAGCTTCGACCTTTCTACATACTATATAAAAATTGGAAATTCTTCCTTCTTGTTTTTGGGCAACTTTTTTTTTCAAAAATGATATGTTTTTAGTTTTTGATGACTATCCTACCACACGGATCAAAGGAACTTTCCAACTATGCTTCCCCATCAATCTAAAGTGATTTTTATAAGTTCATTTAGCTTTTCTATAGATGAAGAATGGGCCACAAGCCACGTATTCTCATATTTGGGATTTTCATATACCACCACCCCACCCTTCATGCATACTATTTTTATTTTAAATTCATATGGAGCATGTGTTCTGATTAACTCTCATCCACTTTTACAACAGTGGTTTATGAATCTTAAACATTTTTTTAATAAATCATATTTTCAGACCACCCTATTCCTAACGACCAAATATTCGAATTTTTATCGAAAACGAACAAAGCTACTAAACTTATAAACGATTGTCTGTTTTCTGTGGAATTGCTGTACATCTCTATTTTTTTTTTGGTTTTTTTTCGATTGGACTCCAAATCATGAGACCCTTAAAATCTGAGAGTATGTCTTGTATATAGAAAACCGTATAAGAATGACACTTGATTATTGATTGACACTTGAAATTAAATTAAAATTAAGACCTCAGAGATTTATTCAAGACGATACTCATCACCATGCAGTTTAATTTAGGACCCATAGAAGCATTTCAGATTGAAAATGGGTTGTTCAGCTCAACACTCTGCAGAACGCTTTGAAATTCTTTGAAATATAATTTCAACTTAAGGATCTCAAAGGAGACAATGAAGGCATCTGTTTTTATTTAACTAAGGTGAGCTGCAGATGGACCCCTAAGCTTCCCGTCAAGATTGCTACGTAGTCCCACGTCATCTTAGCGTACAACCCCATAGGCTCTGCTATGAACTGAGGTTTCAACAAGCAGGCATTCTTCTGATGATGAAATTTATAAATTTTTAATAGGCCATGGGGTCTTAAAATTAAAGTGAAATTAGAGATATTTCTCGAAAAAGGAAATCCTTATAAAAATGACACTTAATTGTTACCAAAGCTATTGAATTAGGCCCTTGAAATTAGAGATATTTCTAGAAAAAGGAAATCCTTATAAAAATGACACGTAAGTGTTACCAAAGCCATTTTATTTACAAAAATTTAATATATATCTATTTTTTTACAATTGGATTCCAAACTAGTTAAGACCCTTGAAGGGAGATTATTTCTCAAATAAGTAACTCTTTATAAGAAAAATTACACCTAATTGTTACCAACGCTATTTAATTGACTAAAATTGATGTTATTTTCTTAAAATTAGGACCTCAGATATGAAATCAAGAAGATACTCATCCCCATGCAGTTCAATTTAGGACTCATAGAAGCATTTCAAAGTAAAAATGGGCTGCTCAGCTCAAAAATTCATCAAAAGCGTTCAGAATATTTGAAATACAATTTCAATTAGAGAGTCTCAACTGAGACAATGAAGGCATCTGTTTTCAGTTTAGTTAGGTGACCTTTGAGCAGATGAATTTGAAGCAGATGGACCCCGAAATACCGACTACCAGATTGCATATTTTGAAGATAAAGTTTAATAAATTCCATGAAGCCATATTTGAGACAGCTAAAATGGTAGGTTCATCAATTTTCATTGGCATTATTTGTTTCATGTGATATGTTTAAAGACTTGAAGTCAACATGTTGAGACCCTTTGGAATATGTCTAAACTATAGAGTGCCCATCAAGAAAAAATGATGCTAAATTGTTCCCAGTGTTATTTTATTTAGTAAAATTGATCATGGGTAGTTGGGTTTAGGACCCCAAAAAATACTCAGAATGATACAGATCTCCTGTTCAATCAAGGTCCCAGAAATGTTCCAATGGAAAAATAGGTTGCTCAACTCAAAGTTGCACTTCCATGGGATTTTGTGAAATAAAATTCCATTGAGATGTTTATTTTATTTTAAATTTGGTGATTTTCAGCCAAATGGGATCTAGGGGGTCTAAAAGCTGCCAATACAGTGATTGTTCTGAGTAGCAAAAGTTGGATTGAAACATCGCTTAAAGTCAATATTTTAGTTGTTGATTATATAAATGAACTCTCATTTTAATTTGAATAGTTAAGACCCCTTTCGCTCAAATTGGAGGTCTTAACAACAAGAGATACCTTAAGAGTCCTGAAATATGTTCTCAACGAGAAAAGTTTCCATTTTCAAATGAATGACCTCGAGTTATGCAGAAGTTTGTGTTTCATTTGCATGAGAGCCCCACCCCCTTTCAAAGAGTGGAGGGGTCTCAAACCACCATAGAAACATTTATTGCGTTAAAAAACCTCCACTTGCCAAATTGCACAGCCAGTCACTGCATTTAAGTTGTTGAAATTGTTTTTGTTGATTTGTTGGAGCCTCAGTTCGATAAATTTGATCATTTACAAACAACCGATTCCGTTCTGTTCAGTTAACAACACAACTATTGCTTTCCGAAAACTCAACATCGATTATTCTTAAATTTAACTTTAAGGTCTCAACACAAGAAATAAACATAAATCAAACATCAAAAATCTTCTGAAGTTGTTTGTTTTGAAATAATCAAATCCAATTATTTCACCGGAGTCAAATTTGATCCTCTATCGAGTCCTATTTGAAGTTTTCGCTATTTCTCATCTAATTCTTATTTTGGGGCTTTGAGATCTTCGAGCAATTTTCTAGGATAATTTTAGGACTTGTTTTGCAATCACCCAAACTAGTTTGGAGTTCAGAATGACAAATTCTATGTCTATTTCTGATGGCCAAGGTAATTCAAACTATCGTAGAGTTCAGAACTTAAGATCTACAGGCAAAACAGCAGCTTTTTCTACTATATCGAACACGCTCATAGACTCTTCTGATAGTCCAACACGCATTACAAAAAAATAATTGAGATATTTAAGGTCATCCGGACTATTCTGAAGTACAGAACATAAGATTTACAGGGGCCTTAGATAGCCTAGTCAGTATAAGCCAAGGTATTACCCAGTCGGACGCGACGAACTCGATTCCCGGTCCGATTGAGAGTCTCAGCAAAGACTTTCGGGTTGGGAATTCCCTCGACTTCCCTGGGCATAGAGTATCATTATGCTTGACAAACAATACAAAATTTCATGCATTGGTGTTGGCAATGGAAGCCCTCAATTAATATCTGTGGAAGTGCAATTAGAACACTAAGTTGAGAGCAAGGAATAAGCTAATTGTGAAAGTAATAAGCTTCAAATGCTTAGAAAGAATAAAATACGAAGTATCAGCAGCTTTGTTGGTCCAGAGTGTAAAGGAATGCTATCATCCATATGCAGTTATTCGTCTGGTAGTTCAAAAGAACTTATATGATAATTTTTGGATGTCCATGGTCATCCAAAATACCCTGGAGTTCCAAGCATAAATCTTCCGACGTAACAAAGCTTTGTCTTGAATTTTTTTACAGTCCATAATCACCTAAGTTCATAGAATCCTCTGGTAAATGTGATATGATATATTATAGGAAAGTCGTTGGATATTCTACGACTCCCGACCTATCAGAGTAGAGGATCTTCAACGGAAACAGTTGCTTTTTCGACGATACATAGAATTACGACACTAATCAACTACGCTCACAGAGCCTTTTGATAATCCAACAGATATTGAAAGATAACTTTGGGATTTTCAAGGCCATCCAAATTATACCGGAGTTTGGAACTTGTGATCAACAGACCTAAAAGAAGCTTTTAACGCTAGATAAAACACGATCATGGAGATTTTAGATGATAAAGGTCATCCAAACTATCCTGGAGGTCAATATTTAAGATATTCAGGCGCAAGAGCAGCTTTTTTCGGTATATAGATGCACGAGAATGTCTTGAACCAAATTCTGGTAGCTCAAAAAGACCTTATATGATAGTTGTAGCTATTTTTTTTGATCATCCAACCTGCCCTGGAGTTGAGAGCTTAAATTCTACCTTCGTATCAAACCTTTGTTTTATTGTTCGTTTACAGTCCATAATCAACGGAGATGTTCAGAGGTCAGCTGGTAGTTGCGACATGAAGAATTATCCCAAACAACATGAAATCGCCGTATTCGGTTATAGCAACTTGATTGTGACTTAATTGAGTAGCATTGGAATTACATCAACTGTATTGCAACAAGTGTGCTGCTAGGGATATAGTCTGTAGATCCAGGTTAAAGTTCATGGATCAGGATCTTGTTCATTGGAATTTCACTAACCTCAACAGACAACATAAGAGAGCGGTGGGATGATCTGAATCATTCAAATTACATTGAGCGAATCTGCGAATTTGAGAATTTGGCATATATTTTGTTTGATAATCACGAAGAATTGAATCCTTTTGTTTTAAGCTTCAGGACAGTTTGGAAAACGTCGAACAGCCTCAATTACAGTTGGGTACACCCAAAAGTTGAAATTGTAGCAAAAAATGCAAAATTGAAATTTTGCAGTTTTTGCAATCATATCTTGAGAAATCCGCATGATTCTGAAAAAGGCAATTTGCTCCATCATGTTCCACAAAGCTTTTTATGGTATAAACAAAGCCATGCAAGTGTGTGCAAGTGGTTATCGCTGTGTGCCTAGTGCCTCGACAATCGCAGCAACCGTTGGGTTTTTGTTCAACCGTCAACAACTTCTCAATATGGGTGAGACAATGGCACAGAACGCCGCTACACCATATTCCACTGTTGCTATTCCGCTGTCAAGTGTTCTATTTTTATCTGCACTCGTCATCACACTCCTATCGCCCTCCCATCAAGTCACCATGCGGTTTATGAAATAAACGAAGCCATGTAAGTGTGTGCGACCGAAATTTGCTTCATTGTTGTAACGTTGAGTGCCTCAAAAACCGAAGAAACTGTAGGACTTTTATTCCGTTCACCTCAACTTGTTGTGGTGACTGGATGGTTACAACGAAGAGCCGTCATGCTGACGGTCGCGGTTCGACTCTCGGTAGCGGATGGTAATCTTTTTTTTTTGTGCGCCATTGAATTTACTACTACTAATCAACTGTACAACATCACGAACACATTGAATTTTTCTAATCGAATTGATGTGTTGCTTTTTTGCCCACGAACAATGTTGCTTTCTTTCTCCAAGTTGCGATCCATTACGAGAAAGGAAACCAAATCATGCGAAATTGCATTACAATCTTGCTTTTTTATTTTGGGTGTACATATCGTTTAGCTTCCTTTTTTGGGGGGTAAACAACGTGTTGTTACTTCCGAAAGCATTGATTTATTGACTGTTTTAACCACTCCATACCACTTAAGAAGTCGTTTAAGGATTCGTTTAGTTTAGCCTCCCACCCGTCCATGATCTTGTGACCTTCCTCTATCACAAAACTTCGACCCTTTTCAATTGCATACGAGGACTTTCCCGGCCTTTTTAAATAGCCACTTTCCGCCTTTCAACAAGACTACATCCCTTAGGCCCTCGGCCAACAACAACAACAACAACAACACCATGCGGCTGTCACTTGTCAACAATCATCCAAACAAAAACGAAAACTTTTGAGAAAGCCTCCTCTTAGTCCTTTCGCCTTTCGTCTCACTGACCACACAAAACGCAACAAGCGCACAAAACGATTCAACTTTGCTGCTAATTAAATTTAGAAACTTTTCCGTATCACTTTCGCCGGCCAGCTCCTCGAACTGCTCACACTAGTTGAATGATACCCCACCCCCTCCCCCCTTCTCACAGTTTCCACTTTATTCAACCCCTTTTCGCATTTCCTGAAAGCCGAAGAAATTGAAAAGAAAAAGGGGTTTTTCGGGTCGACCACAAATCCTTTTCATTTGTTTGACCCGTCTCCCTCCCCCTCCCCACTCAGACGACGACGACGATGACGACGGTGGCGCCATCTTTTCTTCTCGCACCGTACTCGGTCGGTAAGATTGTTTGGTAAAGTACGGATAATAGGATTATTTTTCCAGTTTTCTTTCGATGTTTTTCCGCCAGCCCATGGAGCTGTCCCAGGGGCTGGAAAGAAGGTTGCCGGAATTTTACCAGTGTAGATAATGAAGATCTCGTTTGGGAGCTTTATTGCACCTCGACTGCAACTAGTCCATCCGATGGAGTGCACATCCGGAGATTTTGTAATTAAGAAAGAAAGCAAACCAAGCTCTTTAAATCTGTTTTTCAACCACCTCCTCCTCTTCTACCTACGTGTGTTGCCTGGAGAAGTTGGACTCATCCATCTTCCGCTCAAAGACTCTGACAAGATATTAAATGCACCATTTCCTGCTTCAGGCCACGTCCAGGACGGAGAAAGTAATTTCTCGTCTTTTGTCATGAATTCGTAACCAGCGTTTGATTACCACTGACATTATTCATAACGGACCGAGGACCGGGCTTTTTCGGAAATTCGACCCCCCCCCCCCCTCCTCAAACCATTCTGAATGGCCACTACTGCAACCGGGAAAGGATGTAAATTTATGTCCTCCCCACTTCCCCACCCCAGCAGGGGGTTCTGCTGTTTTTCCAAAGTACAAGTCTATTTTCCGGGGACAGTTCAGTTGATGATGATAAAATGAATAAATAACTAAGTAAATAAAACTTCCCTCTCCAACACAAACTGCTGCCGGGTTGTTGCCGTCTTCGTCGTCGTCGCAGTTGAAGTCATTTTACTTTGTAGGTGGTCATAAACATAAAAGCAAATATTGCCGTTCGGTTTTAATCCGGCCCCTCCGCACTTCCGCTCTCCATAGGACAAACATGATGGGGGCTGCTCATCCAGAATGTGACAAAACTAATCTCTCTTTACATTGCATTGAGTTCGAAGCAAATGGACCCAACTCGTCCTGAAAGCAGCTGACATAATCAAAATTCAATCAAATTATTACTCTTTGGCTTATCTCTACCCCCCCCCCCCCCTCCTTCTTCATGCTACTAACCTATCTAAGAAGCGATAGAAGGCAGATTTGAATCGGATCGTTAAGTTTGAGTTTACTTTGTGCTTTGAGCTGAGATTTGTTGAGCTGATTTGGATGTGGTGTGGAAGAGAGGGGGGAGGGGGTCTTACACAATATAGATAAAGAGACCATTATGGAATTGGTTTCAATTTGTGCCGTTTAACTACATCGATTGATGACTGTTGCGGATCGATTGGTTCCGAGCCTAGGCGATGAATATCAGATGAGGTTTTTTGGTGGAATGGGAACTCACAGAGATTGATGAAGTTGAGCATTTATTATTTATTTTTTTCCGAATTTTTTTTTATTCTGACAGGAACCTCAAATTCCAAAATTCTGCGGGGTTTTCTGTGATGATTCTTTATTTAGCATTTCAAACTCATTGCTTTCACAGTAAGCTTATTGCTTGCTCTCAACTTACCATAGTAGCACACATGGTGCCATTCGGTTGAGATAACATAAATGTGACTTGCTAAGTTATAATGAAGTTACTACAACTAATTATGATCGTAGTGTTCTAAATGCACTTCCACAGTTATTAAAATTGAGAGCTTTCGATGCCAGGTACCGTTTTTGCATTCGTATGATTGTGTGGCAATTACAACCATACCCTATATGCCTAGGTAGTCGAGAAATTTTCCTTTACGAATAATACATAGACCAGAGCGAGAATCGAACCCAGCTGCCCCAGCATGGTATTGCTTTGATGCTGCACCCTTTACCGACTGTGCTAAGAGAGGACTCTGTTGCTGGGATGTGGAAGACTTGAGACACGAGAAAAAAACGTGTACTAGCGCCACGTAGCGGTGGAATTCCAAACAAAACGGTTCACCTTTCGAATGCCCTTGACCTGCTGAACAACTTTGTCGAAAACTAGTACTTCCTATCTTATCAGAATCACGAGATAGAACAAGTTGAAAATGTTTAATTTTGCATGCTCACTAGCGCCACATAGCGGGGAAATTACGAACAGAACGGTCCATCTGTTGAATGCCCTTGACCTTCTGAACAACTTTACCGAAAACTAGAACATTCTAGCTTATCAGAATCACGAGATAGAACAAGTTGAAAATGTTTAATTTTGCATGCTCACTAGCGCCACGTAGCGGTAAAATTTCGAATCGGTCCATCTGTTCAATTCGCAAGACCTTCTGAACAACTATGCTCAAGACCGCACCTTTGCAGATATTAAGGGTCTCGAGATATACCATCATGAATGTATCTGTATTATCCCCTCTTACCACCCACACACATTCACTCCGGCCCTATTTTGAGTTCTGGCCCGGGGGCCCTCGCTTGCGTATTCCGGAATTAACGTGGTTTTTTTACACGGATTGGAAAAAAAAAACGTGCAAAAAAATTTGTATTTTCAGAATTCCGGAATCCATGCAAAATTAAAAACCTTAATGTAGTTTTGTAGAAAGGCTATAGGAGTCAAAGAGATTCCTTGGATGCTCCAAACGTAGAATTTCTAAGATTGCTCCAAGAAGCAGGAGCGTACAACAAATGGCCACATCTCCGGGGCACTTGGAACCTGCTACAAAGTGGTAGATGGGTCTTATGATCTTGAAGATATCTCTGTAGCCATTATCTCACAAAACCATGAAGGTTGACCCAATATTCATATGGTTCCGGTTGATAAGCAATTTATCATAATCTAGGAACCGATCTCACTGTCGCGAGGGCACTCGGAACCGGGCACAAGGCGACCTGTAATTGTTATGTTCCTGAAAATGTCCCTTTCCCAACCGGAATTTTTAGGGTTTTTCAAAGAATATGGATCGTTCAGACTTCTTAAAATTTATGAGGGTTTTTGGGAGCAACAGATGAATTTCTGTACAACTCTTGTGATTCGCGTGAGATACCGGATATGCCGTAGGATATCATTAAAAACGACCACGAGAAAATTTTGAGAATCTTAAGAAAAATCTGTAAACTTCCAAGTACGAATCCTGCATGTTTTTCTGATAGTTGGTGCAAGTACAGTCCAGCAGAGAAAAAATAATCGAACATTGTCAACGACAACGAATAATGCGTATCGAAATGAAAATCTACAAATAATCAATAATTGGAATGGACTCACCAAATTCTACTATTCCATAACTTTTTCTTTATTTCCGTTTTCCTTTCAAAATTTTGAGCTGTTTTGAGTGTTTGGAACTCATTTGAACTGTAGACGCGTCAGTTCCAATATTTCATATGATTGTATAAGTAAAATGCCCTGTTTTGTTTACCCGACTATGACAAATTTTCGAGATCTCAGTGTCTTTTTCCGCTTTTGCTATCAATTTGTTAAAGCTCGAACTTGTTGAACAAGATGACGTTTTTATCACCAGACACTGAATCAAACTGATATGGAACTCTCCGCTTCGTTCGAAAGAACACTTTAATTTTTCCCCGAATTAATCGGCAGTGCAGGCCGGATCCTGAACCCTAGCGGTGCGGACATGATGATCTTTCGGGAGGTTCGAGGCTTTCATCATCTTGTCTGCTTCTCGAAATCCGCTATAACGTGATTTTCAATTGTTCAATTTCTTTTTCTAGCTGATGGCTGATACTTGTCGAGGATTTTTTTGTATGGTAGAAATCCCATTAGGTAAGCACTATTTCGCACAACTGGTACAGTCATTCATTGTAGATGCGTTAAAAAATATTCACCCCCTACATGCGAGTACCGAAAGAATTGCTGTATATATTCTTCCATAACCTTCGTCCATGAAGAAGTTGCAGAAACCTTGAATCGACGATTGGTACAAAACGTTGTTGAGTGTTATTCGAAGCCTCTAGGCTTCGATCCCTAGGCAGTTTAAAGCTGTCCTCGATACAGATGGAGGACGAACGCTTTACTATCTTAATTCGGCGCTTCCCCTTACTTAGCCTTTCAGCACTCGCGCCAACATTTGTAACACGAACACTCGGGCGTTGTACAGAAAGGTTTTTATTTACACGGGTGATACCTTCCACTTTTACTATGAAACCGCGTAAAAAAAAGACTAAAAAGAGTTGATCAATTCACATTCATAAACATTTTAAATTACATCGACTTTGTTTGCACACAATGGTCAAAATACTGTTTTTGAAATTTTTGAGTATTTACACCACAAATTGTGAATTTTTTGAAAAACTGCCATGTGATTTCTGTTTGTCCAAAACGGAAAATATGACTCGAATGAGGTCGATAAGTTGTTCCGTTCTGGAGTTATCGCCGAAAACAAACCGTGTTAAAGAAGACCTTATTCCTTCCCGGAATATCTCGTGGTACGGCTTGCATAGATGGCTACTGGCTCTTCAGCAAAGTATTCAGCAAGTCAAGCGGCGCTAGCGTTCAGTGGAACAAAACCTTTTGACTGATGACCAATAGTTCAAAATCTTTCCGCTGAGTGGCGCTGGTGTGCTAATTATTTTCAGGAGTATGCTATATCTTGGTATCTAGACCAGATAAAATGTTGCTGTCTTCGCCAATATTGTCAAACACAAAATTTTTTTAATTGATGACCAGCAGTTTACAATCTTCCCGCTACGCGGCGTTGGTGTGCTAATTATATTCAGGAATATGCAATATCTCGGTATCTCGACCAGATAGAACGTTTCTGTCATCGCCAATATTCTTAAGTGGAACAAAACTATTTGAATGACGATCACAGTAGTTCACAATCTTTCCGCTAAGCGGCGCTGGTGTGCTATATACTTTCAGCAATATGCTTTTTCTTGGTACCCTGACTAGAAAAAACGTTTCTCCCTTCGACGACGTTGTACAGTGGGTTAAGACCTTTAGACAATGCATTTTCCGCAAGTGTGCCAATGTATTTTCTGAAGGTGCCATACCTGGAGATCCTAACCTTTTGGAAAGATGTTGCCTTCGGATAAGTTTTTCAGTGGAACAAAACCTCAATATTGATGTTGAGCAGTTCACAATTGTTCCGCTACGCGAGGCTGATATACAGTTTTTTTTATAGCCTTGATTATCGCGTTTTTGAGCCGTGGGCTGGTTCATCTCCCGTTGTAGTCACTCAAATACATTTTGGGTATTTTCATAGCTTGTCCGGGGGTGAGATTCGAACTCGCGACTTTGACGTGATTGGTGTGGATGTTAACCACTACGCCGAGGTCGCCCCCGCTGATATACTAACTATTTTCAGATATATGCTATATCTTGGTACCCTGATCAGATAGATCGTTTCAGCCTTCGACAAAGTTGTTCAGTGGGTCAAGAACTTTACATCGATGACCAGCAGCTACTCGGCGCTGGAGTACAATTGAGCTTCGCGGCCAAACTGCAACTTGGCATCTTGATAATCAAAGAGGTTTCTGTCTTCGATAAAGTTGTTCACCAGGGCAAGACACAATTGAGGTACAATTGAGCTTCCTGGACAAGCTTGTAACATGGCATTTTGTCCATCAAAGAGGTTCCTGTCTTAGATAAAATTGTTCAATAGACAATTAATTAAGAAAGTTTCTTGCACACTAGCGCCGCGTAGTGATAAAATTATTAAATAATAGCCACCAATGAAAAGGCCTTGATCTGCTAGATCTCTTCGTCAAAGGGTCGAAATTACGACCAAGTTGGAATCAGCAATATCAAACTTGATAGGCTAAGTATTTTATTTACGCAGACACGTCTCGCAATATCGCGTTCTACCGCGCTATTTGAGGAAAGTCTGTAATTAAAGAATCCGCTGTTTGGTCCACAACGAGCTTCTTGAGGAATACACGTTGGTTTAACATCGATAGGTTCTTCTGAATCAAGATTCCTTCCTAATGTAAGAAGTACACGAAGGTCTTATTTTTACACGTTTTATTTTCGGCGATAATTTCAAAACGGAACACAACTTATAATTTCAAAACGAAACAACTTTTTCGAATCACATTTTACGTTTTGGGCAAAAAGTAATCATATGAATAGTTACAAATTGCACCGCAAAGATGGCGCTGCAGTGTATCTTTTCCAAATGAAGCTCTAGAGAGTTGCGGTCTTGAGCAAAGTTGTTGAGAATGTAAAATCCCTATGGTTCTAAGGCCTCGAATAAAATCGCACTTCGAAACTTATTCAAGCCCAGCAAGCTTTATCTGTGAATACTCCAATTATGGATATAAACTCTAGTCTACTATTATCAAGAAATTCGGCAGATAGAACTCGATTTTTCGGAGTCCTAGCGGATAATTTATATTGAGAAAAGTTTTCAATGTTTGATTAATCCAGAATAGACCTAATCATTTTTTAAATTCCTGAACGAGAATTTTGCACGGGTCAAGTATTGAAGAGAAGTGAATAGAAAGTTAGGGTCTATGCGAATGGTAGAGGCTCTTAAGTTTGCAATATTCATCCAATACAGCAGAAAAGATTCGTCCAATAAATGTCTGTATTTTTCATTGTTTACCTCAGAGCGTAATATCATATTTGAATTCAATGAAAATAGAGACCCTATGGAGACCTCATGGATAGTGCTCATTAAGACCTCAAAAAACATGTATTTTGAAACCGATTAAAACCCAGCAGACTTTATCTGAGAATGCTATAATTATGGCTATTGTGGAGAACTACGGCTTAAAGAACTGGAGTTTTCGGGGTCATAACCGATAAATAAATCCTGAATATACCTAACCATTTTCTAAATTTCTGAACGAGGATTTTGAATGTGTCAAGTATTAAAGATAAGTGTAGAAAGTTAGGATCTCATTCAAAATAACAGTGGAAAAGCTTCGTTCAATAAATTAATCTGTACTTTTCATTATCTCTGAGACGTTTTATCATAGAGACCCTATGGAGACCCTATCTGCTTGGATAATTCTCATAAAGGTCTGAAATAAGTATTTTGGACCGATTAAAACCCAGCAGACATTAACTGAGAAAGCTTTAATTAGGGCTATTGAGTGTAGTCTACTATTTTCGACAAAAAGGCTTAGAGAACTCGATTTTTCGGGGTCCTAACCAATAAATTACATTGAGAAAGGTTTTCAATGTTTGATTAATCCGAAATAGACCTAATCATTTTGTAAATTCCTGAACTAGGATTTTGCATGGATCAAGTATTGAAGAAAAGTGAATGGAAAGTAAGGGTCTTAGCAAATGGTAGAGGTCCCTAAGTTCTCAACATTCATCCAAAACAGCAGTGGAAAAGATTTGTTCAATAAATGTGTCTGTACTTTTCATTGTTTACCTCTGAGACGTATTATCATATTTGAATTTAATGAAATTTGAGACCCTATGGAGACCCTATCTTCTTGGAAAGATCTCATAATGCTCTGAAACTAGGTTATATTTAAAAACCGATCAAAACCCAGCAGACTTTAGCAGACAAGTATCAATTGGAGCTATTGCGTGTAATCTACAATTTTCGAGAAATAAGGTTTAAAGAATTGGATTTTTAGGGGTCTTAACCGATAAATTACATTGACAAAGGTTTCCAATGTTTGGTTAATCCTAAGAAGGTCTAGCCATTTTCTAAATTACTGTATGCGGACTCAGAAAGCGTCAAGTATTGAAAAAAGTGAATTTGATACCAAATTAGGGTCTTAGTGAATGGCAGAGGTCCTAAAGTTGGAAATAATCAATTCCCCGATGAAATTCACAAGCATTATTAAAAAATAAATATGAATGTTGAATTCTACGCTGATTGATAATCAGTGAATAGAAAGCAAACATTGATTTTTGTTTAAGGTCCTAATAATTAGTCTGAATTTTATTTTACCAAATGAACTGAAACAAATCCCACATTTAATTCAAGTTCACCGCTCTGATCTCGTGGAGAACGAACTTTCTCCCCCGTCAATGAAAGCGAGAACAATCTGCCCAACAGAACAACGAAATAGCTACACAGCCAAAGCACATCAGCAAGCGGAAACTGACGCCTCCACCGGGGAAAGGAACTTCCCACATATAATAGCTCTTTTCAGTTCCACGACGACGACGACGACGACGACTACAACAATAGGAACGAACGCGCTCTTGTCCCGTCGTCGATTCCGCCCGGCATCCATTAATATTGTTATCACCGTCAGTTTCCGCCAGAGGAAGCTGTATTGTGATACGCGACCTACTTTGGTGAACAGTCGGAGCAGAGAGATTCAATGGAAAATTTTCCGCAGAATCCAACTTTTGGACGTGGATGAGTTAGTTCTAACTGTAGCTCAGTGGGTTCCGGTTCAGTTAATCGAAACCCCCTTTATTTTTGTTAGAGGTAGGATCCCGGTCCGGATGTGGCTGTGAGCCTAGTTATTAATTCAATTAACATTACCTTTTTTTTCGTTCTGCTGCCACTGAAGTCGGGAATCCTGAAGGGCAAGACCTAGCTCTGTGGTGAATTAATGGCTTCGCTAACCACGGACTGGATCAGAACCGAACAGTACAGGTTATCGGTGGCGTTAAACACGAGATCCTCACACCCCTCAAGCAAGCATGTGTGAGTGCGTTTCATGGTCTAGCGGAGTCCCTTTCCTTGGAAGCCCCGGTGCAGTACAGGCATGAATAAGTAAACAGACCTACCGACCGACCGTCCATC
This sequence comes from Aedes japonicus, assembly GCA_034211315.2. NCBI lineage: Eukaryota > Metazoa > Arthropoda > Insecta > Diptera > Culicidae > Aedes > Aedes japonicus. The sequence continues at coordinate 284,877 of JASCZW010000263.1, forward strand.
CGAACACCGACGGCATAAATTATGATTTTAATAAATTTTTATAATTTTTGCTCAGCTCCGATGGAGCTGCACTTGCAGCTCCGGTAAACTTCTTGCACACCGGATAGCCTTGGCCCCATCGCAAGAAACGCGAACGGACGACCGACGCGACGAGAGCCAATAATGTTGCATGTTCTGTAATCCCTTTTTCTGTGCTGTTCCAAAGGGAGAGCTTTCCGGACCGACGGATGGACGGATAGACGGACGGACGGACGAGCGGAAACCAGTTCGCCTTGTATGTAATATGGCTCATTGCCTTCCACTCGGTGCTCGCTCGGATGGTTGGTTCGGGTTATCAGTGACCGAGTTTACCTGAGCAAGTCGGATGCACGCTACCGAAAACAACAGCAACAGGAGAGGAAAAAAAATGGCATAAACAGCAAAAACCTCTTCTCCCTCAGCAATAACACGTTGAAAGGCTCATGAGTCAAGCACATGGAAACGGCTTGCCGAGGAGGAAACGGGGACCACAGATCATGAATCGTTGATGAGGCTTATGCGCACTTTGAAGGTCCCTTCCCCACCTTTTCTGCACTGGCCATGGCTTTCCACAGTTGGTCTGAGGAGGACGTTGAAATTTCCGACTCGCTGCTGCAAAATCCCATAATTAACAGAGCTGGATTTGCTCGAAGAATTACTTACCTGCAAGTGGAGAAGGAGAAAAGAAAATTTCATTAGAATAAAATGGATTACGGACTTCTGGAAGGGTGTTCCCTTCCAGGGACATTAAAGTCAATTTTATTTTGTAGTGATGAATAGGTTCCTCGATCGATGCACCGAGATCAAGACAATTGAGCTTAACCACACTTTAATAACTTAGTCGATAGATCTAGAAAGAGCCCTCTTTCGTCGACATAATTTTCAATTTTCTAATCAAATAAATACAAGTAGAAACCAGTTCAAAACAGTACTATTGAAAGTTTGGAAATGTGTTTCAACTTTTAATTATTGTTTTTAATTAAATGAACATTTTCCAATGACAATCGTTCGACTTATGCGCTCGCGAAAGTTTGTTTGAAATAAGTGAAATAATATTTCTTTATTGAACAACTGGGAACTGAATTTATAAACTCGATGATGAAAATTAGGGATATGACATAAAATATGAGAAACAAAATATAAAGAATGATAAATAAAATATAAGGAATAGGGATTAAGAAACAAAACAATGTTAATAAAGGTACTAAACTGAACTAAACTAAACAATGTAAATCAAAATTGAAAGTGAAACAAATAAACAAATAAACAAAACAAAATAAGCATAAAGAAATTAAAAAACAAGCAAAATATATAGAAAACCGGAGAAGAGAAATAGGTGGAAAGAAACCAATCAACTCAAAATTTTCCCAATCGAATTTCAACGACTTTATCAAAATGTACATCCAAACTAAATCAAAACTGCAACTTCACAAAATTTGGATCAGTGATTGAAAAAGTCACGCAGCTTTTGGAAATCGATTTCTTTTTTCAACGTTTGAGCTATTGTTGATAGTGAAGTAGATATTCTGACTTCAAAAATTGAATCTCAAACTAAATATACGACAAGACATCAATGTTCATTCATTTGTATTTGGAATCTACCAAAATCCGGAAATCATAATAAAAATTGGGAGGGAAAGTTTGAAACTACACTGGACAAAATTTTGCAACTAAAATTTGTGAACCTAAAACCTAAATTTATTAATTCAGACATAAAGCTACAGCCTTTGTTTTCGTTTTGATAAGATTGTAGACAATTGATACGCCGTCATTGATTAGAATCAGTGAAATTGCACAATGAATAAAACGACGCCAGCCCCGCCCTTGCAATCAGGTGCGAATAGGAAAGGAATATTAGTGTGACATTTGCTGTTTAGGAACCGTGTTTACCTCTGCATCCCCACAAAGGTCACAGGAAGAAGTTTTTTTTAGGTTAGTGGGGTAGGGTTGATGGATCAGGTCACCTTGATAACCTTGATAAGTTATGTGATCATATTTATGATTCAAGATCGTTCGTAAACTCGCGCCGTCGAACGATAGATAACCAAAAAAATACGATACGCACCGTGACCGATAGCATAATATTGCGCAAAAAAGCATCGACACAACCGTTTACAACCGATGCTCGAAGCAAACTCTTTTATGGTAAACTTTCAATTTTTACAACCGCACTCCACTACAGGAACTAATATCCGCATCCTTCTGGCAACTTAAACAATTGTGAAAGTGCTTCCAGAATACTAAGTCGAAAGCAAGCGAAAGCACTTTGAAAATAGCGTCAAATCCAATTACAATAAGAAGAAGAATTCGAAAAAAATTAAATAATTGTATTAGAATTAGGAAGAAAACAAAAAATAAATAGTATCTAAAAGATATTAAAAACTTCGGACCTTCGAATAATTTTTCTCTTTTTCGTTTTAAATTTGTAGTTTATAGCTTCAATGACAAATTTGTACCATACGTACTTGGAGTAAAGAAGTCTGTAAGTCACAGACAAATAGGTCTCAATACCAAACGATCTAGCCTTTTCCGTGGAATATAAAGAAATTCGTTCGCGTTTACTAGTGAAAGTTTGTAAAAGTGTTCTAATTTCCATTTTTCAATTTTAATTAAATAAACATTTTTCAATAACAATTGTTCCTCTTATACGCTCTTCAAAGTGTGTTTAAAATAGATAATCTTCATATTTTTTTATTGAAAAATTGGGAATTCAATTTAAATAATCAATGTAAGAAATTATAGACTTGAGTTAAAATATGAGAAACAAAATATAAACAATGATAATTAAGATATAAGCAAGAGGAAGTAAAACACAAAAATATGTAAATCAGAATTCAGAAGAACAAAATAATCATCAAGAAACTAAAAACAAGCAATAGAATTATAAAACAAGATAGAAGAACTGTAAAGGAATAAAAATCAGGAAAAAATATTCAACAAGATGAAACACTCAATAGGAAATAAAAATTAGGCGATAAAAAATAATCAATAGAAGATAAAAATATGAATCCTAGAGGGTTTTGAGCTGTTTAGTGGAATACCTGTAACTAGAAATTAGAAGAAGAATTAGTATCTTCCATTTAATTCCAACTACCTTTGCTTATCTTCGACAGATACGCGTATTTCGTCTACAATGTGCAGACTTCTTCAGTGTCTCGTTCTAATAACTCGACTTGTTATTAGTACGAGACACTGAAGAAGTCTGCACATTGTAGACGAAATACGCGTATCTGTCGAAGATAAGCAAAGGTAGTTGGAATTAAATGGAAGATACTAATTCTTCTTCTAATTTCTAGATAAAAATATGTTTGAAATTAAGAAACACAAATAGGACTTGGCGAATAAAAGATTAAAACAGAGTTGATATTTCACCCCAATTTTGTCAAATCTGGTTTTTAATGGTTAAATGTACAATTAAGAATCAAACACGAAATTTCGAATTTTGAAATTGAAACCAACCTGAGATCAAATTGAGAGCTTCTAGTTTTAATTGACAATTTCTAAATTTCTGAACCGTAATCTTTACCTGGGATTTGGAATTCAAGATTGGCCACCTGAAAGCAATTGCAACGCTTAAGTGGTAATGCTGTATTTTCGTAGTATCCAGATAGTTCTAGCCGTTTGAGTTCGGGAGAAACGGAGATAATAACTGAATAGTTCAAAGATTTCTTCAATTCACGTTTTGAAAAAGAAAATACATTGGATTTACAATGAAAATACCACCGGTTATACCAACAATGTTCTATAAAACCGACGTTTAATCTAATTTCAGATTGTGTCTTTCAATTCGTCCATCTTCAGTGTTAGTTTTAATTTGGCATTAATGTGGCATTTGGCTAACATTGAAGATGCGAATCCTGACTTGATTATTTCAAAAATATAACTGAAACATGTAATACATAAAAAATATATTTATAAGAAGAGCAACCGGAAATGGAAAATAAAAATTTGAATAAGATTAAGAAGATTTAAGAAATTTAAGAAGATGCTCGAAAAATTGGCTTATGATCTAATTTCAGACTGTGGCATTTAATATGTGGCCATAGACAGCAATCTCTGGTAGGGCGTCTCAAAATAGAATTTGGGATTTGGCTTTCGGAATACCGAAATTCATGATGAGAAACTTGACTTAGTTATTTTTGAAACCATATGCGTGAAATTTAATTTAAAACATAGAAGAACAAAAAAAACGATAAAAAAATGAATTAAAAATATGATACGTTATACATATGCATAGAAAGCTAAAAATTAAAAAACTACTACTAAACAAAATATTCCATGCTTATTGAGAAATGGAATACAATGCAAAAAAAAAACAAGAATAAAAACCACAAAAACGACGGGTAGAGTTGAAGGAAAAGAGAATGTATACAAAAAATATACGAGATCAGAAATAAAAAGCAAAACATAAAATTCAAAACTAACAAATCAGTTTGAAGCGATTGAAAAATAAATTATAACACTAGCAATAAGTTACCCAAATTCTGTCTCAAAAGATAACTTGTGACTTGATATTCAGAGTAAATCAAATCAAGGATCAGACGTTTTTGAAAAAATGTGTGCGCATAGAAATGAAAAACATAAGAAATAATGTAAGACTAATATAAGTAAATAGACATAAGAACAGGGATAAGAAATATACTATGGGATACAATAAACAAATTGTTAAAATAAATAAGAAAATATAAGAAAACTGTAAACAGAGAACACAATGGAAGAGATAACGAAATTATGATGTGAACATGAAAAGAACGAAATAAAAACCAGGCATGAGAATTGATGAATAACGTGTATAAAAAAAAAATTATGACAAAAACTTAAACAAAAAAAACGAAATGATGAGTAATGAAAAAAAGACTTGAAAATAGGAATAAATAAAGAAAAATACAAAAAATAAGAAATAATTCACAAATTTTAAGAAACAACTAACAAATCTACGGCACAAGATATGAGATATGAGTAATAAAACTAACAGGACAAAAGAAAATAAAAGAAAAAAGTAACGGAATTATAAAAAGGTCATCTGTCCTATTCAGAAATTTGAATCCAAAATGGGAAATATTGAAAAATATCATTAAAAAAACGATCAGAATACAAAATGCCAAATAAAAACGCTGGAAACCAAAAATAAAAAACACTCTAGAACTTAGCTATAAATTAGAAGAAAAATTAGTAATCTCCATTTAATTCCAACTACCTTTGCTTATCTTCGACAGATACGCGTATTTCGTCTACAATGTGCAGACTTCTTCAGTGTCTCGTACTAATAACTCGACTCAAACCCTCTAGGATTCACTCTAGAACTTAATTACCCAAACTAAGTCCCAGCACTTTAAAACATGGGCTGGAATACGATACCTGGAAAGCCAAAATCTATAATGAGATCTCGGGTTTGTTATCAGAAAACATTTATACTTGGAAACTCACTAAAAAAGAATGAAAGAAATTATAGAATAAAGAAATGAAAAAATATGCATCAGTGCATTGAAAAATAGGTAACAAAAATATAATATGAGAATGAGGAATAGAAATAATAATCAAAATAAACAAAACATAAGACGAAGGTATCAAAGCTTTAAAAAGAACAACAAAAACAAAACAAAAACATGCAAATTATAAAACAAAGTGATTTCAGTATGTGCATAAAGAAATAAAAATTAACGTATACCGCATAATATATACGAAATAAGATATAAAAAATGAGAAACAAATAATATGAAAAAAAAATAACTACAAAAAATAAGATTTGGACATAAAATATAAAAAAAATGAGAAAGAGAAAAACGTGAGAAGAAGAATGGATGCAGAATGTCAAACCAAAAAACTAAAAACATGACAGGCGAACATTTAAACGAAAAATATATAAGGAATAACAAATAAGAAAAGAGTAATGAACATGAGAAAATTACACTAAAACATGAAACATAAAAGGCATGGGCACAAAATGATTCATATTTGTAATGCATCTTGATCTTAGGGCGGTCCTTTGCAATGATTTGAGTTACGGAAATTTTTAATTGGTATCTTATGAAAAAGTTGAAAGCAAAACTAGTGCGGAAGCTGAATACGAACTTAAATTTGCATTTGCTTATTATTCTGACCGGAGTTCTCAATGGACTCCGAACATAGTGCTTTCCGAATTTTATGATAAGAATTCTGTTCAAAATTTGATCCCGAAGCAAACAGGTGGTGAAAGCTGCTATTCGTATAAATAAGACATAACAGATCAAACTGCTTTCTCAAGTTGCTAATCTTACTAGCAATACTTTCATAATTCATTAGTTATATGTTCATTGACTCCAAGATTGATGAATCAACCTGTCCATGGTCATGACTCATCAAGATGAATTTCTAGAAAAAAAATTGCAACTTTTCTTGCATTCCATTCCATTTCCAGGTGTGCATCCACCTGTGCATCCAATCCATCGCTGTATCAAGACAAGGTGCAGATTTCCCCCCGCCAATTCCAACGATTTAGCAGAACTATGTTGTACAGCACCTAAATAAATTAATAGCGAAACATAATTCGAGCACGTTTTTGCACTCTCATTCCCCACACACACACACCGACGCAGAACGGGGCGGCGGAGTAATTAGAACGGAGGAAAACTGCACGCCTGGCACGCTGCGCTGGCGTGAAAAACATGACTTTTCCCGACTCGACTCGGCCGGGATTCGATTCGATGGGCTTTCGTCGGGGCAGACGAGCGTGAAAAACAAGCACAAGTTTAGGCACGAGGCGGAAATAATTGGAACCATCGGTGGCTTACCTGATTTTACCTGAATTCTTTTTTCCCCCGAGGGAAAATCATCACTCTTAAGCATGTGGTTGCATTTATCCGACGCTCCGCAAAGTGCATCGGAGGAACGTGCGGAGAAGAGAAGAAGAAAAAAACAACACCCCATTAATCTTGGCGTCGCTTCCATTGCGATAGGCGAGGATGGGAGGGCGGCGTGCGGCTACAATTAGCCCGCAAATGCTGGACTGCCAACTAAGTATGGAATCCAGAACCGGAAATGACTTCTGCTGGTCAACCGCGGTAAATTAATGGACCGTTATTGCGAATGTGTTTGGAGGGTACTTTGCTTTTGTTGTGCGGAAATTATCGTTTGGAAGCGTCGTGGCGGCAGCGGTTGTGGTTTCGGAGGAGGTCCTTAAAATGGGAAACGGGAAGGGGCGTTGATAAGTTCAGTCACAGGGGTGTTGTTTTGCATTTGGACGATGATGATTATACTGGGCTTAGGGAAATGATTTTTGAATAGATTTCCTTTTTTAGGAGACTCAAATTAAATATTAGAAATGTATGATATTATCAGTCACAGGGGTTAAAGAAACGAGAAAGAAATAATCCTCAGCAAATTTCAGTGAGTGTCGTTGTATAAATGCATTTTCTTTTCAGTACTGGGTGCGGAAAGCTGGTGAAGAAAAATTGTAATGTCTATCATTAATCCAGCCACAGAGCTTCGATGACAACAGTAGACTTTAAATCAATGGGAAGAATGTGTTCAGTCACAGGGATCTAATACACAGAAAGCATTACATCATTCGTGACTAATCAGACAACAACAATTACCAACTCCACTAAGGACTGATAAAAATGGCCGATAGATACTCCCAGACACAGGGGTTTCGATAGCAAAGTTCATTTTGCATCAAAGAATGCTTCAAAACTGTTCCTATCTGTTTGAAATATGTACTTAACTATTAAAAGAAACTGTAGGACTGATAAGTTAAGCCAGAGGGAAGTAGCCAGCAAAACTTGTATTTTTAATTTGTAAATTTTACTTGAAAGAAATTTATGATCCTGAATGCTTAATGATGTTCAATTTCAGCAAGTGATTTATCCGATAAGTTCAGTCACAGGGGTAGCTATCAGTATTTTAGATAGAACAGAATGAAGGTCAAAATAACAAGCTATGCGAAAAAAAATGTCATGGGTGATTGTTTTGATGTTTGTTGATAGAAAACACCCATTAGTAAAGATTACTCAGTCACAGGGTCAAATTTCACGCAAAAATATCATATAAGACACAACTATCCGAATTAGATAGCAAGATCCTTAAAATGGGAATATATGGGTGATGTAGAAGCGGTACCTGCAAGTCAATATTTAATAATGAAATAGGAATACCAACGGGTCGCCAGAATACCAAACTTGCAATTTTTGACAGGTGTCAAAACATGTCAAAGGAAGAAATTAAAAAAAAGGCAGTGTTTTTTGAAAAAGTGGTCTCAATATATAATAAGATTCCTTGAGTTGCTGCGTTACTAATCCAACCTTCGGGGTGCACTCAAATAGTTGGCCTGATAAATGTACATTCGGAGAAACAGTTTTAAGTGGGAGGTTTCTAATGCACCTATCAATTTGAGTTTGATAATTTTTTTAGAAGATGCTTGGAAATTGTAGACTGCATTAAAACCGCTATAAAACTTTACATAATACTTCATAAATAGAGATCTCAAACCAGAAAAATGGAAATTAGGCAACAGTTTCAAGAGCAGTTCCTAATTTTGGAACGGTAAGCTAGTAGGTCAATGATATAACGATTTTTTAATAGTCCATCTACTCTTAGAGGTTTCAAAGCAATTTTTCCCTGAAAAAATCTTCAACTTAATTTTCTTCTAACGCAATTAGGGATTCACATAAGTTATTAGGCACAGTTACTATAGCGAATCGTTCAACTATAAAGTATAGTTAATCGCTCATGCAATCGTGAGTTCAAAGATTCTGCTCCAACGTTAAGAACCCGTCCATTCTGATGCAGACAGTTATTTGAGCTTATTTAGCTAATTGTCATTCGTGGTGGGGTCCTAACGTGCTTATCGGACCCAGTTATTCGCTTCATTTTATTTGAGTTGGCAATTGAAGTGAAAGAGTGTGTAGCAGCAACGAGATCTTATTGCACACGGAAAATATTTTAGAAAGTTCATTAAATTTTCAAGGACCCCTAACCTAATGTGTCGCAATCACACTTCGTTCTGTAGAATAGATTTCATTCCAAAATGAAAGTAAGTGTATATTTTCACATGTTATAGATATTTCATCTGAATGGTTATAAAGATTTGGTTTCTTACGACCTCTATTTTTTCGTAGGTCAAATTATAATTTAATAGAAAATTTTCTGATATTTTTCAAATTTCGTTCTGCCTTATTACGACTTTTTCGACTACCAAACAATGATAAGTAGTTATGTCGAATCGAACTGCAATTTAAGGGTCCTAAACACAGCGTGGCCCATTATTTCAGGTAGCGGACCAATTTCCGTCAATCATCGCTATTACTCAGCTGGACCTTCAATCTCTTGGGCCTTTTGTATGTTCGCCCCGTATTATTCTATTGCTTTTATTAAATTAAAAAATACAAGTGAAATATCTTGAAATTGCATTGAGAACAAGTCAGAGGATCTGAATCAGCTGATATTTGGCTACTAGAAAACTCAAACCACCATTCCAAAAAAATAAAGAAGCTATATGAGATAAGAGATAAATTGCCTAACAATTCATATATTTTGGTTCTGAAAAGTTGTCAAACTCGATCAAACTGTTCTGACTGGACTACATTTTGTACCTTACAAATTGAATCAATTAAGGATTGAGCCTCGGGCTGGGTCTCATAGTGTTGTTTATAAATTGGAGATATGTATGTAAAAAGAGCACTAAATACAATGACAAAAAAAAAGGTTTATTGGCAGCTATAGTGTTCCTGGAAGATAGGAGGTCTTAGAAGTATCACAGAACAGTAACAACTCAGGTTTTATGAACATTGATATGACGGCGATTTGAACTTCTAGAATGCTATATCTTTAAATCTATATAGAGGTCTCAAATAATTGAATCTTTGAGAATAAACAATCCATAATTACCATGCAAGTTTCAAAAAACTTTGGAATACAGCCAAGAAAATGATTTTGCTAACTAGTATATACTGATGGCTATCTTTTGATTTTTGGGGTCCCAGAACTGAATCAGAATCGATCATTTTCAATTCTTCAAATAGCAATAATCAAATAACCTGCATTGACGGGTTCTTTGGAAAAACAGTTATTTCAAAAAGGTTCCCATTGCCAAATTCCTAGGGTCCTAAACGTAACTAGAAAGCACAAAGATTCACGGTAGATTGTGAAATTGGGAAAACGATTTAGGATGGAGTTTGACAATAAATTTACAGTTCATTATCTTTACAAACCAAACCCGTGACCCTGAACGAATATGTTTCATGGGGGTCCTAACCGCAAATTTTCGGTTACATTTTTTTAAAACTCAAAACACTTAGTCGTTCAATCATTTAATTCAAGTACTTGCATCGTCAATGCCAGTCTATTCAAGAAAATAAGCATTTCATCTAGGATAAACTGCTGGCGAACTTTGAACAACATTCGCATCATTTTAAGAAGCGTGCCGAATCATAATAATTGTCTAGGGTGTTCAACATTGAAATGAACCAGAGCTTAGGGTCTTAAACAACTTAGGCAACCTTTTTGTTCATACGATTTTAAACAAGGCGTGGTGAAGGGTTTGAGAACTGATTAGTTCATAAGTTTTAGAAATCTAGACTTTGGTTCACAACGAGTCCCTTTCAGGTGTCTAAATTTTAAATGACACGTTACGTAATCGTACTTTGAAGCATAAGATATAACAAAAAATTACCAAAACCGAATCTCAATTCTCTGTCGGGGGCTTAAAGAACTACTTATAACATATTCCGAGAATAAATGCATGTCGCTTATGTCTCAACTAATTTTGAAACTATTGCTTAAATTGCTAATGATTAGGCTAACAGTTTAAAGCTTTAATCTTTTAATCGAAAACCGATGAAAAATTAGAACACTGTCTACTTTGAGTCCTATTTCAAAAAATCAAAAAAAAATCTCCAGGTGTAATGGAAATTCCACAAAGAAATAAGAAGTTCATGTTGCACAAGCGGTTTGGTAACTCTCGATTTCCTCAAATGATGAAAACCGGAATTAGTAATTTCAATTAGTTTCTCGTAATTTCAGCTTTGTAACGATTCTTTTGAATACATTCAATCCTAGGGTCTTAAAATATTAAGAACATAAAAATTCTCAAGGCTGAGTTTGAAATAGAAAAATGTATCAATGTATAAAATATATGTACAGTTCACAAGTTTTTCAAGTCAAAACTGCATTTCAGAGGTCTCAACTGTATGTTTTAGATACTTTAGAACATTTGTAAAGCTGAAAATCTTGAAACTTTAATTTGTTAAATGAGCAATCGGATAAACGTTCAAAACATGTCCTTCAATGATATCTTAATGAATGACAAATTAATAAACGTCGATTGATGACCACCGATAACGACACCAGCAGAGCGATACAAAGGTTCATTTTGAATGGCAAACGTACACAAATATACACTTCAGAGTTCAATGAAGGATGCTCGAACATAGTTCGCCGAACTACAAAGTTCATCATCTACAAGACACTTACTAGACCGGTAGTCCTTTAAGGTAACAAAACATGAATATTTTTCGTCGCGCCCTTGGTGTCTATGAAAGCAAGATAGAGTGCTGATCGGAATCGATCGGAGAACCTCTCATCATTCATATCGCTAAAATCGGTAAAATACGGTGGGCTGAGCATGCCGTAAGAATGTCGGACCCCAGCACAGAGAAAATGATTCTCGATAACGATCTGACGGGCACACGCAGAATTAGAAGTAGAAGGCGATCTGTGGATCCTTTGCAGACTAAGAGGCTGTTAAAGTGCAGCCATGTGCCGAATAGACTGGAGACAACTTCTATAAACTGAAGAGGCCACATCGGCCTTGGCCTGGTTGGTAAGGTAAGTTTAATACACTTCGATTGAAAATGTATAGAAATTACTGAGTTGTGAATTTTAAAATAATTTTGAAATGAGTGCAAAAAAACTAGCATTCTGTTGTGGGAAATGTTGAAGAAATATTCAAATGAAGGGTCCTAAAACGATGAGAATTCCAACTTCTATGGAGTATATTTCATCGCAGATACCTAAAATATTAAGCAACCAAAATGTTCATTTTTCAGTTTGTGCTGAAGTACTATCTATTAAACGAGCTTGACGACAAGTTCACAGTTCATGAGTTTTCCTAAAATCAAAAAAATAAAGGTCCTCGGTCCTTTGAGCGATCATAACGGTTAGCCACTTTGGGTTTTTAAAGGAGAAAATTTTATTATAATTCAATTTTTAACATTAACACTACTCAATTCTCAACTTACGTTGAGTTCGATGCAGGTTTAAGTCGGTATTTAAACCAAGATAAATTAAAGCAAGCTTTTGATTCAGGGGTCTAAATATTCTACGAATTAAAATCGGTCATTTCAAGACCTTTAAATGGCAACCGAAATTCCAAATCAATTTCTTACATTTTTGGAACAAAAAAAACTCTTTATGTATCAATTTAATCTTAGGGTCCTAAAAACGTAGGTAATCTAAATGTTCATTTTCCGATTTGATGTTGAAAAATCGTCATTTAAATGAACATGACTACTAATATGTTTTCTTCAAATCGAAACGTGCGTCCACAGCTCCATTTCAGGGGTCTTAACGGATGCATGTCAATCGGTGAAGCTTTCAAAATTATGTCTATTTTGGGGCCACTAAGGAGCAATTTAATAATACTTTGGATGTCAAAGCATTACAGCCACTCAAGTCTCAGCTGATTAAAAAGCCATGCAAGAAAAGAAACATTTCATATTTGAAAAAACCAATGACAGAACTGACTAAACTATCGCTTCTGGGGTCTGAATTTATTTGAATGTTTGGTTTTTTAGATCGACACTGGGGTCCTAAAAGTGTCCGTTTGAGAGGGTCTTAACCCAAAATTTCAGTACGTATATTTGATTTCCATCAGCAATTTACCATGAGCATAGAAGACTTGGGGTCTCAAAGGAAACCAGATTCAGATTAGATTTAGAATATTACAAATCGTTTTTATTCCAAAACAAGTAAAGCGGTTCTAATTGTGTTCATCTTCTCTTTCTCTTGCAAGGTTTTATATAAAATGTTTCAAAAATGTTAAGGTCTTAAGACCCTAAATTTTCAGTTGATAAAATTAGGACCTCAAGAATCAATATCAAAAACCTTTTTCACCTCTCAATGTCCACAAAATTAAACAGAGCAGTACCCTGAAAAGTTTCAAATTTAGGGGTCCTAACTCTTGATTGATTACTCCCCTAACTTCCTCAACCTTTGAGGTCCTAAAACGACCCCCATCCATCGAATCCCATTCGCAGCCCCCTCTCTATTTCCCATTGGTGCGTCACCCATTGACCGACGGTAATCGCTCGCGTCGCATCAACCCCTATTTTCCGAAGCGGAAATTGTAACAATTTAGGCACGTTTCGTCGCACTTTACATCTTCTTCCCCTGAACCGTGAACCCGTGAACCAAATGCGAACCTCGAACCCGGACAAACAAACAAACAAACATCATCCGGTCATTCATTCCGGTCAGAGATTGAAAAATTAATATCGCAATTTCCCCGGCCGTTCTTTTTTCCGGCTGCCAGCTCCGGCTGGCTACTATTTTAAAGCGAGGAATTTGAAATTTTAATCCTATTTGTTGCCTAGTTTCAGGCGCCCAGGAGGTGGTGGACCGAACATGAATTTTAATGGACCAGAGGATGAATCGACGGGAGAGTGTGTAAGGGTCACCGGTTCCATTATGATCGAAATTTGTTGGCTGCATATTTGTCTATGTGTGTAGCCTGGGCAAATGAATTTAATTAACTCTATGAAAGATTAAATTTTCATTTAATTAATTATTTGTGTTAGGTTTTTTGGCGCCTGCTGGATGGTGTGCGGCTGACGAGTGACGTCGGAGAGGGGTGTTTTGTTTCCCTCCTGGGAAATGCAGCTTTCAGTTAGCAGAGGGATGGTTCAAAACACACATCCATACCAGAACACAGCCATAATTGGCAATAGAATTAGAAGAGGAAGAGGAAGAGGAGGAGGAAGGAGAATCTCCGGAGAGAGGATTGGGATTACAGTAACTATTGAGTGGTGAGAGCATTGTGGTCAACCGCAAAAATGGCTAATGTTCATAATTAATTTGAATATATGAATGATAGAACGGTAGGTAGGTCAAGTTTCAACTGCAAAGTCGGATTCCGGCCCAGGTGGCAAATTTCATCACTGTTGTGGTTTGAACGGATTTGTGTAATTTGTTTTGCAATACGAACCCCGCGGCAGTTTTGAATCCATGCTGCTAAAAAGCCAAAGTTAGTTGGACTGTTTCCGATTGAATCGCAGCTGATACAATCCCCGGTGGCAAATTTAACCAGTGGCAGACTTTCAATTTTTGGAAGGTTTTGGATTCCAAAAATTCTTCATGCCACCCAAAGCCAGAATCTTATCCCAACGACCATTTAACCATCCCCCAAACGCGTCTAATCACTTTCATCTCAATGCAGACGATCTCGAGGACTTTCACTTCTTTAACGGCGGAAATTTGCCACCTAGGCAGGCCATCCACAGCAAATCAGCGGCAACAGTTGGGCGAAAGGACATCTAATTACCGAATTTTTTCTCCAGCTCACGTCCGAATCCCGGGAGATAATTTGTCGCTTAATGTTTGTTTAAAGTAGGCCCCTCGATTTCGGTGCTTCTGCCACATGGGAGCTTGGGAAAGAGGGAAAAATTTATGACGTGTGTACACATCACCGCCCCTGATGGCAAGGATCCAACGTCCTTTTTTCAAGCACAACGTCGTCGTCGTCGTCCTCGTCGTTATCGTTGTTAATTATGGCACAAGGGAACGAACCATTACCGCATGGACGAAGCCCAGTAGGCAGTTGGTAAGTTCATCAGGTCGTGTTCTGAACATAAAATCTTACTATCCACTTCTACTGCACAGGCCGGTGCTATCCCATTTCCCCTGCTTGCATGCTTGCTTGCTTTCGCCGAACAGAACAGAAGAAATGTGTGTTGGCAAGGGCACCATGGGGGAGCCGTGTGGTGCAATAAAATTTATGTTAAATAGTCGTAAAACAGACGGTCTGGGTTTGCGTGATAAATTTGTCGATGTGGTGGGAACCTGACTTGGCGCTCTCTGGGATAATTTGGACGGTTTTGGATTAATGGGAAGATGGGATGGATTTTTCCAAGGTATTTTATTTATGTTCGAGGGTCCTGAAGTGGGAACATTCTCAGGCAGACTAGATTCAATTCAGCCGGGTTCAGTTTGAAACAGAAGCAAACTATGATTACAAATTTTTTTTGGGGTCTCAAAAACTTGATTAGGACCCTAAAATTATATATTGAACATTTGTAGGGTTCCCAATTCTCGTATAGACTTCGGCTCCAGAAGCGTTGAAGTTGAACTTTTTACACTTTTGAACGGAAAATTTATTCGGAGGGTCCTAAATGATTGTTGAGACCCCTAAAAAGATTAATTGACATTTCTGTGGCAACTGAATGAACGATGAGACTAGAGATTAGAGTTGAAATTTTACAAAGGTCCCAAAATAACTAATAGTATTTCAAAACCTGCCCCCTTACGAAGTGTTGAGACCCTCATTTGAGTCAAGTTCTTCGACAAAAAAAGGTCTCTTTTTGGCTTGTGTTAGAGCAATTTTGTTTTCCTGAATTTAAAGAAACTTTTCCGATTTTTGAAATTATAGCCAAACGATTTTGAGGTCCTAAATTCCTCCATACATAGTTTTTCTTTCAGCAAAACAGTCGAATCCCCAAGGGATTGTTTTGCATATCTTGTCATGGATGGATACATTTCTATATTTGAGAGACTTTCAGCCTTTATTCCGATATCTTATCATTTGATGTAATACGAATTAGTAGATTGAATAACAATTTATTTGTGGGTCCTAAAATAGCATTTGAACTCTTTTAATTCTTGAAATATTGTAGTCGCCTAGTGAAGTAACTAAAATATATTGCAATTTCTTATATTCTTTACATCGAATCTCGCTCACGTTTTCTAAAGGTCCTAACTTACAACGAGCGACTTTCAAAAAAAAAAAACTAAGTCATTTTCTACATTTCTGTCACATTCGTTGCTAAATGCGTTGGTTAGTGCAATCTCCTAATGTCCTAAGGGATTGAAGTTGATATTTGAAAACGGGAACCAAACAATCGAAAAGAATTTCAAAACCCGGACCCCAGCGGAACGTTGAGACCCATATCTGAGTACAAATATTTCAGAAATAGTATCTCTACTCCACTGGGTGTTGAAGCAAATTCTTTGCTGAATTTCGTTACCGATTTTCGACATTTTTGCATAACAATTTTGAGGTCCTTATTTTATAGAAACAATTGAATTTCTCAGCGAAACAATTGAATTTCTCAGCAAAGTTCCCAGAAGCATTGTTTTGCCTATCTTATTATTGAAAGCTAAAATCAGAATTAGTAAATTGAACATTTATTTATTTGACGGTCCTAACATAGCATTCAAGCTCTGTTAAATCAAGATTCATGAAATGTCGTAATCAGCGGTTCCGAGCCGTTTAAGCTTAACAATTTTGAGGTCCTAAATTTATTATTGATTCTTATTTCTTTTTTTTTTTCTAAATTCAAAGTGAACAATTGAATTTATTCAGCGAAACAGTCGAATTCCGAGAAGAATTGTTTTGCATGTCTTGTTATTGCAAAATGATATCAGAATTAGTAAATTGAACATTAATTTATTTGTGGGTCCTAAAATAGCATTCTAAATCATTTATATCAAGATTCATGAAATATCGTTAGCAGCTAAATGAAGTAACTAAAATATTATGAAATTTCCTATATAAGGAAAGAAAAAAATCAGTTAGCCTAATTACATCATAAGATTTAGGTTAACAATTTACATTCAAAAGGTCCTAACTGACAACGAGCGACTCGCTTTGTTAGCTTTCTTTTTCAACAATAACTAAGTCGTTTCTTACATTCCCGTCGTTTCTTACAATCTGCCACATATCTTAAGGGATTGAAGTTGAAATTTCTAAAAGTCGAGCCTTTCGAGGACGAAATTTCCATATGAAAATCAAAGCCTTTAGGATCTTTTAGGATAAGTATTTAGGCCCTTTAAGGACGAAATTTTAGGACCTTAAAATGCATTGATTAAATAACTAACATACATAACTGCGACACGATTTGCTGCTATGAAATTGAAACCTCACAATCAGCTTAGAGTTTGATAGTTGAGCTTATAGCGATAACAATTGTCCCAAACAACGTCTGCGGTCCTAAGAAATGGAATGTAATTAACTTCAAAGCCTAACGATCAGAATTTAAACATTTTTTTTTTAAATTCAGTACTTAATTGAAAGTAGAAAGCTTAACAAAATTTGTTGTGAGTCATTGAAAGTGGAAACCTTTTGAAAAGGAGTCATTTCAAGACGTTCAAATGGCAATCGAAATTCGAAATGAATTTCTCATATTTTCCGATCAAGGAAACTATTTTTGTATAAATTTAATCCTAGGGTTCTAAAAATGTTGGTAATCTGAATGTTCGTTTTCCGATTTGATGTTGAAAAATCGTCGAAAATAGGTCTTAAGATCCTAAATTTTCAGTTTATGAGATGTATTCGTGAAAACAGCAGTATTTTCTAAAAGATTAATTTAAAATTACAAAACAATGAAGTTCAACACCATTAAGGTAGTGGGTCCTAAACAAGTGTTTGAGCCTTATTAACTCAACACATACTTTAAGAAAAATAAATACCAAAAACATTGTGCAATTTCCAACACAATCAATGAAGGGAATCAGTTTTGTTACATTACATTGAGATAAATCGTTTTCGGGTCCCTAATAATGACCCCCAATGGACTATCATCTCCAAAAGTGTGGAAAAATGATGATGGGATCGTTTTGGTGTATTCGTTCTTGACATTATATTTTTATTTTTCTACAGCAAATCGTGGATGTGGGTTCGAAAATACTCCGAATGGTCAATTTACGACCTCAACAATTTAAAGTTTCTAAAAGAAATTGATATCTTTGGGTCCCAAAACTTCACCCCGGAATACCTGATATAGAACTTCAAACAAACAATCAGCTTAGCATTCAAATTTCAAGCGATAGACCAAAATTGATGTTTGATGATGTTTGAAATTTTATCTTATACAAAAAAGTATGTATAAAACGTTCTGCCATGGAATGTCAATAGTCAGTTTCTTCAGTAAAACAGACGGTGTGAATTTGAGTGATAATTTTTTTGATCTGGTGGGAGCCTGACTTGGCGCTCCGTGGAATAATTTGGATGGTTTTGGGTGGATTTTTGCAAGAAAATGCATTTTTATTAATGGGTTCTTAAGTTGTATTCCTTTGGGTTCTTAGTTGTAGTAATATTCCGGGGCAGCCGACGTTCACCGGACTGAAATGCGCAACATGCCAGAGTATTGGGTTCAATTTGAAACTGAAGCAAACTATGATATTTGTGTGTGTCTCAAAAGCTTGATTAGGACCCTAGAATATAATATTGACCATTTGTAGAGTTCCCACTTATTGGACGTCGGCGGTCTCTCCAAGAACGTTGAAGTTGAATTTCAGAATCTTTTCAAACGGAAAGTCTATTTGGAGGGTCCTTAATGACCGTTAAGACCCCTAAAGAGATGAATTTCTTTTTCTGTGACAACTGCATGAACGATGAGACGACATTTCAGAAATTGGCAACAGTAGTGTCTTCAACAAAAGGGATTAAGGAATTGAAGTTGAAATTTTACAGTGGACACAAAAAATCTAATAGATTTTTAAAACGCGGACCCTAAAGAAGCTTTGAAAGCCACATATAAGTTCAATGTTTCAGAAATTGTGTTTGAAAACAAGAGGTCTGCTGTACAAGCAAATTATCTTCGGATTGTTAAGAAACGGCTGCGAATATTGACTAAAATGTTCGCTCAATCTTGAGGTCCAAATTGTCTTGAAACAATTGGATTTGTTTAGCAAAACAGTCGAATTCTCAGAGTGATATTTCTTGTCATTTGATACAGCACAAATTAGTAGATTGAACAACAATTTAATTGCGACCCTCAAATCAGCATTCAAGCTTTTTTAAATCAAAATTTAGGAAATATCGCAGTCACCTAACGAAGTAACTAATATATTTTGCAAACTTTTATAGAAGGGAATGAAATTTTATAATCCATGAAATTTTATTTTAAACCAAAACGAATACGAAAACCGTCCCGCAACGGCGATGACAATAAACAGTTTCGTTATAATATTCACATTGCAATAAATCATTCGGTGGGTCCTAAAATGTTGATCCTTGCCCACCTAGCCCATCATAAACATTTTAGGCGAATGGTAAGGAAATCTCTTTTATTAACTCATTCATGATAGCCAATATTTTATAATTTTACTGAAAATCGCGATTGGGGGTGTTAAGAAAAGTTAAGACCTCAACAACTCAAAGCCCATTCGAAGCTGATATTGAACAAATACTTCAAATCAGGTTAGAACTTGGGTTTCAAGCATTTGGGCATATTAAGAAATCAGTCCGATTTCTCAGACGGTTCCATTTCTCCAACTGAACATCACGAATGGGGTCTCAAAAATACAAGACCTCGTACATTGTTATTCCTTCAATAAACTAATATTTTGGGGTTCAAAACATTGGAAAACAATTCAAAACAATGTAAATTTACGATCATCTTAACATTTGGGTCGCAAGACTCAAAAAACACAAACGAGTCTTGTTTGGTGTCCCAAATGTACTCTGAGACCCTTAAAATGAAATTTATATTTGAAGAGAATCTGAAGTTGTTCAAATTGGAAATCTACTGTGTTTCCATGAAGGTTGAGACCTTCTACACACTTCCCTAGCAGCACACTTGTTGCAAATCAGTTAAAGTTACTTGCATGCAAATCAATTAAGTCACAAACAAGTTACTGTCAATAATGTCAGTTTTGTGTTGCTTGGGTTAGGGTTTTCAAATAAACAATTTCAGTCCCAAGAGAGCGCAGACATGTGCTTATAGAGTCAATCCGTGAAGAAAGTTGAAAATAACTCTCAAAATTTGGTAATATTTGGTAGGTTCAATACTGTTCGGAAGATTTGATGATTTCCGGATTTTCGTGGAATTGTATTACGATTTTTTTTTAGATTTTTTTAGAAACTTAAGTTTTGAAAGGTTTACTTTACAAACTTTACAGTAAATGTTTTCCAACCTACTTTTGATGTTTTTTGTTTTAAATATCAAGTTCATGATCAATGATGAGCTTAATTCTCATATTGTATTTGAAAACTATAGGAAGGTTTAACCTTTTTAAAAGAAAGGATCGTACACAAAAAATTCTGCTTGAAAAAGTTTTTTGATTATCCATTTCCAGAATATCTTGAAAATTAACACTGTTTATAATCACCAATTTCCTATTTCCACAGACATCAGGAATCATTCGAATGGGTCCAGTGGCAAACTAGAGTTATCGTAAAATTCAAATTTCCATTTTGTTTGAGTGAATTTATTAAAGTTTTGGGCACAAATTGCCGAAAGAGTATCTATGGTTATTTGATCTTGTTCAACGTTACAGTAATTTTGTAGAAAATCTTAGAAAGTCCAGTGAAACCAACCGCAAAAAGAGCAAACTAAATAAGATGCAAATCTTGAAACTACTGTACGAGTATATAAATGATAATCAAATTATAATTTTCAGCACATAGACCTTAAGTGGGTTGGTTCCTAACCTTTTTTTCTTTTCCACAGCATTTATAGTACTTAAATTTAATCGTTGAAATTTTCCAGGTCCAGACGTCAATTATCATGCTTTTAAACATTAACTCATATGACCAAATTACATTAATTATTTCCCATTGATAATCTAAAACAAAATAATTCTGAGGGACCACCAGGGCACCCTATTGAAGCGATTTTGATGGGGAGAGTGCGATTGCCATCTTCATATTATTAACATCTTGTGGATAAAGGGCGGGCTCTTCTCCCGCTCATTGAGACATCCTCCTATTAGACGGCTTGCTTCTTGACCAATTGCTTGATCATGTTATTGGAGGAGATTCGTTTGCATCCGGTGGATATGTTTAGGTGAGCTGGCCTATCGTCCACCCATTCCGTTTTTAGTAGTTCATCCAGTGACATTTGAGGACAATCAGAGGTTGTTAAACTTGATCATATCAAAATGGGGACGAGAGCCCACAGCCATCGGACTTAGCTTCTGTGCTACAATGAGTGGTAGACCTATTGACTATCACTATGATGAACTCGTTTCTCAGGCTTCAAGTTTAATTTTGGATGTAACTGACGGTTAAAAATTAACATTTGTGAGACTCTTGGGAGAAAATGCTCAAGAATATAGGACCTGCAAATCAGACCAGTTAAAACTGAAATTCGACTTTCAAGATGGCCTAGTTGTTTGGTAAAAATTACTTTGATAGTTATCATTGTCTTAAGGTTCGAATCCAAGAAAGCCTGAACTTGCAACTCAACCCAGCGGCTGTAAAATGTTAATGAGTAAGACCGTGGGAGAAAATCAAATAGTATTTTTGGGCGTTGCTGCTTGAGATCGGTTCGAAGATTGAACGAGTTGAAAATTTAAATTATGTAAGGTAAGGTTCGTGTAAGACCCCAAAGTGAATATTGTTGGAAATTTAGGCCCTCTAGTTTTCCAACCCGAATTTTAGGATTTAAAAAAAAATATATGTACATATCAAGTTCATGATCAATGCTGAACCTAATTTTCAGACTTCAGGTTTAATTCCAGATAGGTCTGGCTGTTATAAATAATCATTTGTGAGATCCTTCCGAGATAGTGTTCATAAATTTAGGACCTGAAAATCAGAAATAAAGTCGAAAATAAAGCTTGACTCGTTCATTGGACTGGGTGTCACGGAAAAATACTTTGATAGTTCCAACAGACAGGCGTTTTCGGGTTCGAATCCAAAGATGCCTAGATCTGAGGTCTCAACCCAGCGGCAGTAAAATGTTAACAAGTAAGACCTAGGCCAAAATATCAACCGGTATTTTTGGATGTTGCTTGACATCGGTTTAAAGATAAATAAAATTCTATAAGCTAAGCTTAATGTTCGTGGAATTTTAGGACCCCCGGATCAACTAGATCATGTTTAGACGATTTGTTTTTAAATTTGCTTCAACAATCACAAAAGGAACAATCCAACTATAAGCTGCAGGGATTTTGACAGATTCACATCTTTCGTCTTTTGAGAAGATAAATAAAATTGCATAAGATCCGACCCTAAGATACACATTGTTGGATTTTTAGGACCCCCGGATCAACTACATCATGTTCAGACGATTTGTTTTTAAATTTGCTTCGAGAACCACAAGAGCAAAAATCTACTATTAGTTGCGAAAAAGTGCATGCCTTATGACAGATTCACATCTCTCATCTCTTAAGACCCTGAATATGGCCGATTGTATTATGTAGAGGTCTTAAGCTAAGAAAATTGCTGGATTTATAGAAATATCACTAAGCATAACATGCACGACTTCGTTCGAAATCAGTCTTCCAGCAATGTGTGAGCAAACAAACCCGTTATAGGGGAACTCTTTTTAGATCCTTCGATAAGTGTTACAGAATTTTAGGACCCTTAGTTTATATGGAGCCTTGTATGAAAATAAGATCAGCTAATATCATTTTCTGTAAGTGGGGCTCTAATGAAGCTAAACGAAAAACAGGAGAGGACCAATTTGACCTTTTGTATCATTGCAAAATTTTAGTAGAAACCTCAATGGAACTGGCAGTTATAAATATGTAATCATTTGTGAGACCCTCAGACTAGAATGGTCATTAATTTAGGACCTAGAATAAATTTAAAATTAAAATAGGACTTGTTAAATGGCCTGATTGTTTGGACCGATAAAATTACTTCGATGGTTAGGATGAACACGGATCATTGGAATTGAATCCAAGAATGTCTTGAACGTGAGGTCTCAACTCAACGATTTGTGACCTTCTGGAAATCAAGACCCTTGCAGTTCGCATTTTTTGTCTGTTGGTTGACACAAATCTAACGATAGCTTGGAAAATGGCTTGAGATCGGTTCAGAAATTGAGCGTGTTGGAAATAAAATTGGTTAAGACCCGCAAAAAGATTTTTTTTTTAAATTTAGGACCTCTAGATCGACTAGAATATGTTCAAAAAATATTGTTAATTTTGTTGGAAAAACAATAATTAGACCATCAGCTGTAAAAACGTTCAGTTTGTGAGAGGACCACAACTTTTAGGACCCTCAATATGATCGATTATGTGGTTTTATGTTTTCAACGGAAATGAAATGCAGGATTTAACGGAAATTATATAACTGTTGGTCCTGTTTTCAAATGCGAGCTTTGTAAATTTGATTTTTAATTTTTAGCATTTCAAAGTGAAGTTTGTTAACAAACAAATTGCGAGGATAATGTAAAGCTTGATTGACAAAAGAATTGTTTACTGAAGTATGTTCGATCCCATACGTGCTGAATTCTGTTGTTCTGCAATTCTACATTAACTATTAATACTGCCAACAATATATTTGACCAAACCTGCTATTCTGTTGATAGAAACCCACTCCTGGAACCACTAATAATGCCGAACCAAACCGCCATATTTCCCACCGGAAATCGATGCCCACAGAACACACTAGAACCCATTAATTTCCAAACCAAAAACAAAAAATCCTGTAATCGATTTTAATTAAAACAAGCACCGAACAACGAAGGAAAGTTAAACATAATATTACCGATATTTATTAAATCAACCACGATTTGTTTGCAATCACCGCCCGGCCCCCATTCGTCTCCCCACCTACGATCGAGCTGACGTCGGAGGCAGTGTATTTTTTTTCCTCCAATGGTAAGTAGCAAAAAGTAAACAAACCACAGTCCGGTGCGACCCTGGGCCGATCGGTGTTGTGGTGTTTCGAATCAATCAAACTAATTTACCGGCCCCTTGGGGTGGGGTTTTTGGGGGTAGGGGGGACAGGTTTAGCATGCTCGCGGAAATGATGAGCATAGGTCCCAACGGAAGAATGCGAGAAATTAAAAGCTGATGAGGACAGGGTGGAAAAGTTCCAGCAGCAATTTTAAACTCGTCTAATGTGGAAGAGGATGGTTCCCTTTTTTGGTTTATTTGAGATCTTCAAAGCAAATGGAATGCTGGATTTGTAAAATTTCAGATTTTTTTTTGCTGCACAAGAAAGTACATTAACTGGCTGGATTTATTGATTCAAACATCCTGAACAGCCTTTTTTTTAAATCGAAAGTCAAGTGGTTTGCTGGTTTTATCAAAAGGAACACTAACTGTGGCGTCGGATTTTAAAAGATTTTGAAGATATTTTTTTTGAAATATCATGCAAGGCAAATAGATTGACAGGATATATTGAATGTTTCCTATCTGACGATCTTGAAACTTATTTGAATCGAATCCATACGGACTGACAAAAAATGTACCGATCTCGTCTAAGCCCTCTCTCATTCACTCGCACATACCGAGCCAATTAGAAAACGATACTCATCTTCCGAAGTCGAAACAACCACAGTTCAAGTTGCAGCCAGAAGGAATCTCCGTCTCGAACAAGTAAGTAATTAATTGAATGAGTCCTATACATCCACCATTATCAGGACGGCCCCGATTCGGTCCGGAATCGATTAGGATAAACCGCAACAATCTCGTCTTAGCTGACAAGGATCTCAAGAGCGGAGGCAAGAGTGTGGCACGGAGAGTCTTTAGAATCAAGGACATAGAGCTTAAGCAATTATCGTTAATTAAGAGACCTGGATTTGAACCCATGAGTGGTAGGTAGTGTACATCCTTTCATGACAGTAGTGTACTACCAGTTGCTTGATTAGAGTTATGCACAGTCGATTAGGTGCCAACGGAGTCGACGACGACGACGACGAACTGACCAGCCAGGATGTGCATCGACACGCAGCAAATTACTGCATGATTGATAAATAATTAATTAAAATTGATTAGCAATTCATGAACGGGAACGGCAAGTGGCTTCAGTGTGTACTCTCCGGGCGGAACATTGTACGCTGAATGGCACGTGCTGTTGGCGGCCCTTGTCGGGATGGGAAAACCTAAACGGTGATCTGCATTGTGGATTGTTATGCAATACTTTCGACCGAATTCTGCTGTTGCTACGAATTTTAAACGCAACACGAATTTTTAAATGCTTCTGAACAAAACCAAACTATAATTTAAAAACGTTGAACGATTTCATTAGCATTTTTCAGCGTTAAATAGCGACATAAGACGTGTAGTTTCCAAGTCAGCAAAAACACAGGTATAAGTAGTACGAAATACAGATCTAAGTAGACTCATGTTCTGATAAATAGAACTGATTTACTGCGTTCCATTTTGATCCTGCGTCTGGATGTCTCAGGTGTATCAAAATTGCAACTTTCGTGTCTAAAATAGAAGTACCTTTCTCTTATAAAAATACAAACGTAATTATATGAACAATTAATGCTAATACATGGAAGGGACCACCAGAGCACCCTATTGAAGCATTCTGGATGAGGAGAGTGCGAATGCCAACTCCCCATTGCAAACAGTTTGTGAATAGAAGCCGGCTCTTCTCCCCACCCATTGGGGCATCCTTATGTTAGACAGCTCGCTCTTTTGACAAATTGTGCAATCTTGTTGTTGGAAGGTGACTCTTTATATCCCTGTGGAAACGTATATTTGATGTTGCCTATCAATCCACCCAACCTATGTTTTTGGCCCTTCATACAATGGCATGATGAGGATAATCAGTGGTTATTAAAGCTTGATCAATTCTAACAGAGAGGAGACCCCACTGCTCTCATACAAATCGACAACTTGGCACTAAACTCTTATTAACATAGTAGTAGCTATAACTAGAAAATTATAACTATAAATTAAAAGAAAAATTAGTAATCTCCATTTAATTCCAACTACCTTTGCTTATCTTCGACAGATACGCGTATTTCGTCTACAATGTGCAGACTTCTTCAGTGTCTCTTACTAATAACTCGACTGGGAAAATTATGCAATACTTTTGATCGAATTCAGTTATCGTCAATACGAAATTCAAATCCATAAACGACGGATTTTTTGCAAGCTTCTTAATTTCAAACCAAAAATTTTGAATTTAAACAAGTTGAAAGAATTTAAAAGCAATTCTCAACGTTGAATAACGACATAAGAACGAACAGCTTCCCAAGGCAGCAAAAATACGGATTTAAGTAGTAAGTAGGTCTTGAAGACTCATGTTCTGATAAATAGAACTGGTTCCATATGACTAATTTTGATCCTGCGTCTGGATGCGCCGGTTGTACCAAAACTGCAAGTTTCGTGTCGAAAATCCAAAATTTAACGATGTTTTGGCTTCAATGGACAACTCCGTACTTCATTTTTTATAAAAATATAAACAGATACAACTAGATACATGAAATTGACCTTCAAAATCCAGATTTGAACATTTTTTTTTCATGTTGATATTGCAGAATTCATATGCACCATTAAGGATTTTGATTTTGCCTTCAACAATTATTCCCTAACCGGGATATCACTTTTCAATAACTAAATTTAGGAAGCAACCGGGCCAAAGATTTCGTCGGTATCGAAAAAAAAAACAAGTTGATTGGAAGCAAAAGACCATCGCAATGAAACCAAGAAACACCTCTGGAAATTCCAGGAGTTCTTATAACATTCTAGCTACAACAGCGTTAGAAAGAACGTACCTTAAAATCATCAGTTGAAGATTTCAAATGGGCTTAATCTGGACTCAAAAACGTATCTCGAGTTGGAATAAAGTAACCTTCTGGACTTTCACTTTTTTTTAAACACTATTTTTTTAAAAACTTTAAAGTTAAATTCTTCTAGTTTCCCAATAACCTTCTGGAGATGGTTACAGGAATGATCAGGTGTATTCGGGAACAGTTGGAAGACACTTCAAGTACTCATACTAGAAGTGTCTTCTAACAGCTTCCGAATACACTTGATCATTCCAGGAACCAGCTCTAGAACGTCCAACTCAGCCAAAAATCAAGATACGTTTTCGAGTTTCCACTGCAAGTTTTCCTGATTTAGGCCATTTGAAATCTTCAACTGGTGATTTTTAAGTACGTTTTTCCAACGCTGTTGTAGTTTGAAAGGTATAAGAACTCTACTGGAATTTCCAGACGTATTTCTAGGTTTCATTGCGATGGTTTTTTGCATTGTCAGCTTTTGTTTGGATTGGAGTTTACTTTTGGAGCAGGTCCGAAAAATATTCTACTGATTCTTTCGGCAGCAAGCGAAACAATTCCAGAAACAATTCTTGGAAATATCTGGAGAAACTTTCGAGACAATTTGTTGGATAAATCCTTTTGAAATTTTGAGGAAATCAGAATTCATGGAGAAATGAAAACAGACAAATGTCACTACCATTGGAAATCAGTAACTTTTCTTGGAGACAGCAGGAAGAGATGTCCGACGCGAACATAGTTCAATGTTTAAAAAAATCCAGGATCCGACACACAATATTCTCAGGGAGGTGCAGAAGAACTCCTGAAAGAGAGGTCGGAAACAATTTCATGTGAAATCAAAATAGTAGATCTAACAAACATCAAATTTCTCAAAACTCAAGAAGAAATCTGAATTCTTATTTGGATATTTGACTTGAAGAACTTCCTGACAAAGATGAATGGGGACAGTCCAAAAACAAAATTTGGAGGAAGCCAAGAAAATAGCGAGAATAAAACTGGGATAAAATCAAAAAGTGGAGAAGATTTCCGAGGTATAACAAATACTCAGACCCAAGGAACTTATGGAAAATGGATCAAAATCCATCATAGTCTGGAGCAAACTTTTACAAAATCTGAAGCATTTCAATAGGAAATCTTTGAAAGAACTTTTTTTCTACTTTTGTCAATTTCAAGGTACATTCTGGAACATTTATAACTTGTTATGACTCATAATGTTGACAATGAGTCTTAACAATTTATAATTAACTTCTTCTTCTTCTTATCATTTCAAGCTTATTGCTTTCACAATTCGCTTATTTCTTGCACTAACTGGCTTTAGTGTTCTAAATGCACTTTCACAGTTATTGATTGAGAGCTTTCGATGCCAGGTACCATTTCTTCATTAATATGATTGTGTGGCTAGTACCAGGTAGTCGAGAAATTTTCCTAGACCAGACGAAAAATTCCTAGACCAGACCGGGAATGAAACCCAGTCGCCTCCAGCATGGTATTGCTTTGTAGCTGCGCCTTTACCGACTGAGCTGGCCCCTATATAAATAACAAACACTTCTTATTTATCTAGAGAGTCGAAAAAAAATGGTCACACTAGGGCCAATTTGGTCAAGGGTTCTTGCGGTGAGTTGTTTGCTCAACAACAGGTCAAATCCATTTTGTAAAAAGACGAGATAATTTCCAGTACGAGGGATATTCTCAAGCGGACAAATTTCACCGTTTCCAGATTGATAATACCGTGTTATTCCAAACGAGTTTTTTTTTTCGGAGACTCCAAAACGAAAAAGAACGAATACGAATTTTTCGAAACTAAACGAGTACGAATTTTTCGTATGATTTAAGAATTCAACACGATTTTTTGAGGAATGCAAAAAAGGTGCATTTGGTACGAAACTACTGATGCCAAGGCCAGAACAACTTCATAAAAGAGTTCTTCTGAACTCAATTTAAATCGCATTCATGGAATCAACGTTTCATTTTCGTATTGCTCGTTAACGAAAATAAACTAGTCACGACGCACAAGTTACAAGCACAAAACTCTTTGTTTGAGTTTTGCTTGCCTACACAACAGTAGCCTCGTGAAAAATGAAACTGATTTTTGCTTTCTTAAATTTTACGAAAAATTCGTATTCTCGTACTGGAGCCTCCGAAAAGGTTAGTCAATAGAAGCACGCTATTTTATGAAATCAGAGTTCAATGCATGTCAGACGGAGATTTCAAATTAAAAAAAAATCGTTTCAATTCTTCAGGATGAAAAATATTGGCAATTTGGAAACGAGTTTCCAACCGTAAATGTTTATGTTTATGTTAATTTTATCTGATGAGAATTCCAGCAATGAAATTCGCTTAGGTCTAGAAATAGGACGTTCCTGGTGTAAATCTTAGATAAATTGTCTTTCAACTTTGAGTTCTAGCCGAAATTCCACAGTTATTGATTAGAGCTTTCGGAAACGAAATCAATGCATAAGTTTGTTCGTAGTTTGGAAAACTACTTTGGAACGAAAGGATTGGGAATCAAACTCGCTTCCTCCGGAATTGTGCTTTTAACGGCAAGGCTATCTGAGGCTCCAATACGATCGTATGAACTTTTCGTTAAATTTAAGAACGAAATCAATCTTTAACGAAAAACGCCAAAACCAACTCAACAATTAAGTTATTTTTGGCTCAGTTTGAATCGCTTACAAGGCTTTTAAGTTTCAAGTTTCCATTGTCCCAGAGATTAATTATATTCGTAATTTGGATCTTCTGCATTCCATGGTCGCTAAAGCTGGAAGGATACAATGGGCGGGACATGTTGTAAGAATGTCAGACAACAACACCGCAAAAATGGTGTTTGCCTCGAATCCAACCAGTACAAGACGCAGAGGAGTGCAGCGAGCTAGGTTGTTAGACCAACTGGACCAAGACCTTGAAAGTGTGGGACATTTTAGGAACTGGAGACAGGCAGCCCTCAACCGAGTTTTATGGGGAAATATCGTGACGCAGCTGCGACCCTAATAGGACGTTGGACCAGCATAAGTAAGTAAGTAAGTAAGTAAGTAGGGAAGAAGCATTCCATACGTAGCCAGTAATGAACGCGTCGGTTTTCCAACGGAGAAGTTCATTCTCGATTAAATACAATGTATTGTCAGGTGGGAGATTTGTTCGACTTGAGCTTGCTACACACTTTACGATTGGAAACGCAATGAAGCGACATATTTGAAATGTGGATGTTGAATACGCTAATTTGACCGCATAGGCCCGTAGAAGAAGATAGAATGAAAACAAGTTTTGTCCACGGAAGCTAGTCGCAAGAAATTTAGCAAAATACTCGAGAAGAAAGTTCAACCGGACTCAATTTGAATCGTTCTCATGCGATCAACGACTCAGTTTCAAGTGTCCATTATTCCAGAAATTAATTGCGCTCATACTTTGAATCCACAGCCATTCCGTCGAGAAATCTCTTGACCTAGAGTGCAGATCATCATCAGTTTATTCCGAGAGAAACACCAATTTCCATCGCATTCTACTTTCCCAAAGAAAACAAACAGAGACCGACGGCTTTCTTGTCCTAAATATTGGCAATTGATAGATAGAACGATTGTTTCGTAAAATTAACGAAAATACGCTCTATAAGAAAAAGAAAAATCTTCTACGCTTCTAACGATTTTGTAGAGAGCGTATTTTCAGCACTCAAATATGCGTTCTGGATGCAGTTTCACAGTTGTCAATATTGATTGCCAATGCCATTGAAATTCGTTAGTCATGTAATCATAATGTTGATAATACTGTGCTTTTACCGATTGGAGGCTATCATACGAATTTTTCGTACAATTTAAGAGCAAAAAACGTTTATTCTTTACGAAACTACCGTTACGTAGACAATAAGTAATAACTCAATGAATGCGTACTTTTAAGTTCAGCTTGAATCACCTCCGCGAAATCGGCGACAAAGTTTCGTTAAAAAAAGTGGAGTCATTTAGAGCTTACGAATTTTTACGAATGATTACGAATGAGTTTAAGAGAATTTAAAAAAAAAGAATCATTTCAATCGTTCAAGACAAAAACAGCATTTAAACAGAATATTCATTCGACTTTTCAGACGTAAATTTTGAAGAGAATTTCAATTGTATGTGACGAGAAACCCAATTTAAATCGCTTCAATGGAAACAACGTTTCATTTTCGTATTGCTTTTTCTTTTTAACGAAAGCTAATTATTCACGCCGCGCTTTAACGAAGCTAATTATTCACTGTTGCACTCTTAAATTTCACGAAATATTCGAATCCTCGTATTGGAGCCTCTGAAAACGTTAGTCGATAGAAGCACGCTATTAGATGAAACCAGAGTTCAATGCATATCAGACGGAGATTTCAAATTCAGGAAAAATTGTTTCAATCCTTCAGGGCGAAAAATTAGAATTTGGAAGTGAGTTTCCAAACGTAAATTTTTATGTTTACTGCATCTGATGGGAATTTCGGCAATGAAATTCGCTAACGTCTACAATTTGGACATTTCAGGTGTAAGCCGGTTTTGACTCTGAACTTTGTTTTCTAGATTTTTTAACACAGTTACTAAACTAGAGCATTCGGCACCGAAATTGAAGCCTGAGGTGAAATATTGATATTGGTGGTAAGATTCATAAAGATGCTCTGAAGCTAGGAAGTGAGAAAACACCTCCTCACCGGTGGGATCGGGAATCATATTTGCTGAAATTGACTTGGCATATAAGCTGAAATTGACTTGTGAAACGATAGTACGAATTTTTTGTATAATTTACAAAAGAAGAAAAAAACGTTTAAAAAATACTGTTTGAAAATGATCTGGAAAAGTTGCTCATTATCATTCCGGACTATTGTGATTTAAAATTTTCTTCGCGAATCACTGTTATTCTGGCCAAGATTTGAGCCAAAGATCTCCGAAAGTCTTCACGAGGACGCCTCTATCGACATACCCGTCGGAGAAACGATGGTACGAATTTTTCGTATAATTGACAACAGAAGAAAAAAACGTTTATTTATTAACTCAATTTAAAATAAAAAATCCTGTATGAAAATGATCTGGAACATTTGTTCATTTTCATTCCGGACTATTGCAATTGAAAATTTGCTTCGTGGATCACAATTGTGCTGACAAAATTTGAGTCTAAGTCTCCGAAAGTCTTCAAGAGTACGAAAAAAAAAATGTTTGCGTTACGAAAACTGGTCATAGTGCGGCCTCAACAGCTAGGGAAGTGGAAAAAAATCCAACCAGAAGAACCATCTCAAGGTGGGATCAGGAATCAAACTTGGTGAAACAACGTCTCTAGCGACTTGCTGGTCGGAGGCTGAGAAGTGATTTTTTCGTATAATTAATAAAAAAATAAATATCGAAAAACTTTATTTTAACAACTCCAATGTTTGAAAATATTCTAAATATTCTGAAAAAGAATTCAAACAGCATTTTTAAGCGACTTTTCAAACGTAAATTTTGCAGTGAATTCTAATTGTATGTGACGAGAAAACCATGGTATTTTTAGAATTAATAGAAGAAAACGTCTATTTATAAACCCAACCTAAAAAAAACTGCACGAAACTGGTCTGTGGGTCAGCGGTCACCATCAAGCCGGATTACAGTGACTCAAATTTCTCGGGGGATCATCACCAGTTGGTCTCTGGATCTTCACGAGTACGAAAAATAATGATTGCGTTACGAAAACTGGTCAAAATTTGGCCTCAACAGCTAAGGAAGTGGAGAAATTGCCAACCAGACAAACCTTCTCTAGGCGAGATCGAAAATCAAATTCGGTAATCATCGTTCCCTACTGACTTGCTATCGGAGGCTGGCGAAGCGACAATAACTTTCTCGCATAATTTGAAAAAAACGTTGATCTGCAAACTTTTATGTAACTCAAAAGTATCACGTTCGGAAATATTCCGAAAAAATACGTTCATTATCATTCCGGACTATGATTGATTCAAAAGTATATGGCAGGGATCGCAGTCATTTTGACCGTTCTCCGAATATCTTCAAAAGTACGAAAAATGATTGTTTAACGAAAAATTGTTAAATTTTAGCCGTTAATAACTCATTTTTTACTGTGTTTAGAAAGTTTTTACATCAATCAATTGAAAATAGTTACACTAGTATGTGACCTCATTCAAACCCGTTGATATTAATAACCGACCAACTAGAAGTTTCCCAAGGCAAACAGCGGCCAACATTAATCTGGTCCATAATATTTGCATCGATAGATAGAACGATTTTTTCGTGAAATTAACAAAAATTACGCTCTATAAGAGAGAAGAAACACATTTTCTACACTTCTACCGCTTTTGTAGAGAGCGTATTTTCAGCTTTCAAATATGTGTTCTAGATACAGTTTCCCAGATCTCTATATGTATTGTCAAAGCCAATGAATGCGTTTGTCGTATAAGCATAATGTTGCTTTTGCCAACTGGAGGCTTTCATACGGATTTTTCGTACAAGGTTTGAGAGCATAGGACGGCCATTCTATGAAACGACATGCTGCAGACAATAATACACTCGATGAATGAGAACTTATTCCATTGGCATCACCTCCGCAAAATCGGCGATACAGTTTTGTTAAAAAAGTGGAGTCATGTAGAGCTAATTGCAAATGCGTTGAAGAGATACTTAAAAAAAGAATCATTCAAATCGTTCAAGACGAAAATAGAATTCAAACAGCGTGTTGAGGCGACTTTGCTAAGGTAAGTTTGAGGTGAATCTAAACCGCATCATGTGACCAGAAAACCAGATAAAATCGGCTAACGTTTACAAATTACACTTCAGACGTAAGCCAATTTTCACTCTCAGCTTTGTTTTTTAGATTTCCTATCATAGATATTGATTTGGGGCTTTCGGCACCGAAACTGAAGCCTGAGGTGGAATATCAATAGTTGGTGGTAAGACTTTGAAGGATCGAATCAAACAGGCTGAAATTGGCTTGGAATCATATTGGAAATTGACTTTAAATTTTCAGATGGTTCAGGATAGTTCAAAATGTTTCATACAACATTTCTTGCCTATTATGATTGATTTTCCGGAAGACGAAGTCCAGTTTCGGCTGAAATTCAATTTCGACATAGATTAGCAAATTGGCCATTAATGTCCCCTCTACGCTCTAATGGACAATCCATCATAAATCGATCCTGAAAACTACCGCGCGTGACAACCCACACACTCAGTTACAAAATCTAACCTGCTCCTCTACAATTTGGACATTCCCAGCGATGCAGAGCCGAAGAGTATTTCGGCTCTAAGCTTTGATTTCTGATTGTTTAAACACAGTTATTGATTTTGAGCTTTCGGTGCCGAAATTGAAACCTGCCACTGAATATTGCGTGGCAAGATTCAAAAAGATTCCCTTAAGACCTCCTCTCAGAGGGATCGTTAATCAAACTTACCGCAATTCATTTATATCAACGCCACCTAGCCGCCTAGCTTGTCGGAGGCTAAGAGACGATAATACGAATTTTTCGTATAATTTAAGAAAGAGGAAATAACGGTTATCTGGGTTGGTAGATAACCGTTTTTTCATTTTTCTTAGAATATACGAAAAATTCGTATTATCGTCTCTTAGCCATTTTTTTTAAACAAAACTGGCGTTTGAAAATTTTCTGGAAAATATGTATTATCATTCCGGACTATTATGATGGTTGATTCAAAAGTTTCTAGTGTAGTACACCGTCACCCAGATTTACGCCAAAGATCTGAAAATATCTTCACGAGTACGAAAAATGATTGCGAAACGAAAAGTGGACTAATTTCGGCCATTGAGAACTCAGATGCACAAAGATACTCTCAAAGCTACACACTTAGGTTTTTTACAGAAATCTGTAAAATTTTATCGAATTCTCAACAGATGAATGTTCGGTAATCCGATCTAACGGTTGTCGGTTAAATTTTATCGAAATCCGGTCATATTTTCGACAGACAGCTGCAAAATTTCAATCTGTTAAATCGGGAAAGAGCTTGGGAAGCAAAGAAACAAAATTCCAACCAGAAAAACCTCCTCTCGATGAGATCGAGAATCAAACTTACTACAATGTTAAAACGACATCTCTACCGACTAGCCTGTGTGGGGCTGAAGCGTGAAAGTACGAATTTTTCGTACACCCTGCAGAAACAAAAAAACCTTCATCTAGAAGCCCATATGCACAAAGATTCTCTAAAGCTAGGAAAGTGGAAACAAAATTGGAAACAAAGCCAGAAAATCTCCTCTCAACGGGATCGGGAATCAAACTTACTACATTGGTAAAACAACGTCTCTACCGACTAGCCCGTTGGGGGCTAAGAAGTGATAATACGAATGTTTCGTATAATTTAAGAAACAAAAAAACCTTCATCTATCTAGAAGCCCAGTTTTAAGGATGTTTATATTTGAAAATATTCTGAAAACTGTGTTCATTATCATTCCGGACTACGCGTTGATTCAAACGTTTCTAGTGCAGATTGCAGTCACTCTGACCGCGCTCTCGAATATCTTCACGAGTACGAAAAATGATTGCGTGACGAAAATACGTTCGGCCGTTAAGAACTCAGATGCACAAAGATACTCTCAAAGCTCGAGAATTAGGGAGACAAAACTTCATCTCAGGATGAGCTCATCAGAGGACAAGGGATCAAATCTACTACAATAGTAACAAACGTGTCTACCGACAGGCCGTGAAAGCTACGAAGCGATAATACGAATTTTTCGTATAATTTAAGAAACAAAAAAAAAAACCTTTACCAAAGCCCATTTTCAACAATGCTAATGTTTGAAAATATCCTGAAACATATGTTCCTTATCATTCCGGACTTGGATGGTTACTCGAAACGTTTCTAGTACGGATCGCAGTCATTCTGGCCTGCTCTCCAAATTTTCGATAGTGCGAAAAACATGGATTGACGAACAAGAATCAGATTTGGCCATTAAGAACTCAGATGCACAAAGATATTCTACAGCTTGGGAAGTGAAAAACAAAATTCCAACCAGAGAAACCTCCTCTCGACGAGATCGAGAATCAAACTTACTACATTGGTAAAACAACGTCTCTGCCGACTAGTCTGTAGGAGGCTAAGAAGTGATAATACGAATTTTTCGTATAATTTACGAAACAACAAAAAACTTTTATCTAGAAGCCTAATTTTAATAATGCTTATGTTTAAAATATTCTGAAAATGTGTTTCTTATCATTCCGGATTTTGGTAGATTCAAACGTTTCTAGAACGGATCGCTGTCGTTCTGGCCGTTGTCTGAAAATTTTCACTAGTACCAAAAATGATTGCGTAACGAAAAGATTTTGGCCGTTAATAGCTCAGATGAGCTAAGATACTCTCAAAGCTTGAGAAGTGGAAACAAAATCCCAACCAGGAAAACCTCACCTCGACATGATCGGGAATCAAACTTACAACAATTTTAAAACAACGTCTCTACCGACTAGCTTGCCGGAGGTTAGTAAGCGATAATACGAATTTTTCGTACAATTTAAGAAACAAAAAAAACCTTTATCTAGAACCCCAATTTTAGCAACGCTTACATTTGGAAACATTCTGAAAAATATCTTCTTTAACATCCCGAAATATTGTGATGGGTGATACCAAAGTTTCTAGTGAGAATCACAGTCGTTCTGGCCAAGATTTAATTCAAAAATCGAAATGATTGCGTAACGAAAAGTGGACTACTTTCGGCAATTAAGAACTCAGATGCACAAAGATACTTTCAAAGCTGGGGAAGTGAACAAAATAATTCCAACCAGCAAAACCTCCTCTCGACGGGATCGGGAATCAAACTACCAACAATGATAAAACAACGTCTCTACCGACTAGCCTGTCGGAGACTAATAAGCGATAGTACGAATTTTTCGTATAATTTAAGAAACAAAAAAAAAACCTTTATCTGGAAGCCCAATTTTAGCAATGCTTATATTCGAAAATATTCTGAAAAATACGATCATATCATTCAGAACTTAGGTTGATTCAAGCAGTTTCTGGTACGGATTGCAGTCATTCTGACCGCCTTCCGAATATCTTCACGAGTACGAAAAATGATTGCGTATACGAAAAGATATTGGCTGTTAATAACTTAGATGTACAAATGATACATATTCCAACCAGAAAACCTCTCGGCGGATTGGGAATCACATTATATACAATGGTAAAACAACGTCTCTACCGATTAACCTGTCGGAGGCTAAGATACGGGAAAGTACGAATTTTTCGTACATATTTAAGAAACAAACAAAATCAATCTTCTACGAAGCCCAATTTTAACAATGCTTATATTTGAAAACATTCTGAAAAATATGTTCATCCTTATTCAGGGCTATGTGGTTGATTCAAAAGTTTCTGGTATGGATCGCAGTCATTCTGAACGCTCTCCGAATATCTTCACGTGTACGAAAAATGATTGGTTAACGAAAAGATTTTCGCAGTTAATAATTCAGATGCCCAAAGATGCTCTAAAGCAAGGGAAATGGAAAAAATCCAACCGGAAAAACTTCCTCTCGGTGGGCTCGGGAATCAAACCTTCAACAATGTTAAAACAACGTCTCTACAGACTAGACTGTCGGGGGCTAAAAAACGTTAATACGAATTTTTGGTGTAATTTATACAACAAAAAAACCTTTATCTAGAAGCCCAAGTTTAACTATGTTTATATTTTAAAACATTCTGAAAAACACGTTCATCATCATTCGGGACTACGGTTGATTCAAAAGATTCTGAAACGGATCGCAATCGTCCTGACCGCTTTCCGAATATCTTCACGAAAAACGAAAAATGATTGCATAACGACAAGATATTGGCCGTTATAACTCAGATGCTGGAAGTACAAAAATTGAACCAGAAAACTCATCTCAACAGGATTGGGAACCAAACTGACTAAAATGGCAAAACAACGTCTACTCTACTGACTAGTTTGTCGAAGGGTAAGAAGCAATAATACGAACTTTTCGTATAATTTAAGTAACAAAAAAACCTTTATCCAGAGGCCCCATTTTAATAATGCTGGTATTTGAAAATATTCTGAAAATGTATTTATTTTCATTTCGAACTATGGTTGATTCAAAAGTTATTGGTACGAATAACAGTCATTCTGACCGCTTTTCGAATATCTTCACAAGTACGAAAAATGATTGCGTAACGAAAAGATTTTGGCCGTTAAGAACTCAGATGCACAAAGATCCTTCATAGCTAGGGGAATGGAAAAAAATCCAACCGGAAAAACCTCCCCTCGACGGGATCGAGAATCAAACTTACTACAAAGGTAAAACAACGTCTCTGCCGACTAGCTTGTCGGAGGCTGAGAAACGATAGTACGAATTTTTCGTAAAATTTATGAAATTTGTTTCTTACAAATCTTATTTTCATGAAAATTATGTTTATTATCATTCCGAACTATGGTTGATTCAAAAGTTTATAGTACGGATCGCAGACTTTCTGTCCGTTGTCTGAATATTTGCACGAGTACGAAAATTGATTCCGTAACGAAATGTTTTCATATTTCGTCCGTTGATAACTCAGTCATTTCTCATTGAATGTTGGAGATATGTGCATCGATAGATTCGAAATATTTTCACGAATATGTAAGCGTATTTGAAACTATTGATATTAATAAAATTTGTTAGCGAAAGTATAGTTGTGTGAATCAAGGTGTTAGAAGATTTTGAAAGGGCCTGCAAGAGGTTAACGTTGATCTAAATTTCAGTAGCTCAGACGGAAGATCTAGATTTCTTGATGTTTCAGGATAGTTTGAACCTTTCCAAAGAATATTTCTGGCCTTTCGTAACGGAATTTTCGTAAGACCAAGAACTGTTCCCTCTGAAAATCAATTTTGAATAACTTTCAAATTGTGGTCAATCACAAAATCCGGCTCCTTTTCCCTGAAAATTCAACAAAATTACAACGCATTTAAACAGTGGCTAAGCAGTAGGTACCTTGATTGGACAAGAGGTGCTATTAGTGGTACTAGTAGTAGAGGTGATGGTAGTAGAAGAAGTAGTACTAGCGAAGTAGTGAGAAGTAGCAGTGTAAGAGGCACAAGAGGAGGAAGGTGAAGAAGTGATTGGGCTGAAAGCGGCGGCGGCGACGGCGGCGATGGCAGCGGTGCTCGATGAGATGGTCGGCTCCTGGGGCGCCCCGGCGAGGGCCAGCGCTGGCTGCGGCGGATAGTACCCGTAGTAGTAGGGCGGCGGAGGCTGCGAGAACTGATGATGCGACAGGTAGTGGTGGTGGTGGTGCGGGTGATTGAACGAGGATGATGTTGGTGTGTCGTGTGTCAATCTTACCATGATTTCTTTGCCGGTGGGAATGTTGAGACTGGGCTCGCTTCCGCTGAGCGATCCTATGATGGTGTTCTGGTGCGACGACGGTTGGTCGACGACGGCGGTTGGCTGGCCGAGATTGATCTCGGTGAAACGGCTGAGGATCAGGGTCGGTGGTATGATGGTAGCGGGTTGCGGGAACTGCTGTTGACTAGTAGGTGGTGGTGGTGGTGGTGGTGGGTAGCTGCAGTGACCGCAGTAGCACAGCTGTTGAGCGGCGTTACAGGGCAAGGTCGAGGACGGAGGGGTCGAGTTGGAGCTGGGAGGATACAGGGCAGTCGCGTACTGCGCCGGATAGGTAGGTGGCAGCGGTAGGGAAGGATTGGAACCGAACGGCTGTTGACTGCCTAGCGGCTGCGGCGGTGGCGGCGGTATGAAGGGGGGACAAAAGATCGGACCCGGTCGGAAATACGTGGTGACGTGAATGGTTCCGGGCAAGGGGCGATTCCTTGCACGACGATTTTCGCGTGGTTGAGATTGGTTTCTGATTCAACGGTCTTTCGATATCTTCTTTCGATTAACTCACTAGATTTGCATCTATCTTACTCGCTATGATTTTTTTTTGATTGATAATTGAACTGTTCTAATGCCTTACGATGCTAGCTTTATTCTCTAGGTTTGTGCCTTCCGGAGGCGGAAATGTAGATATAGTTATAGTTTGGGATTGTCTCACAGAATTTAGAACGATTGTCGCTACAGAAATACACGTGTAGATTTGTAGATATGTATCTTTACTAGTGTAAACTTTGAATAAGTGTGTAAAGTCTTAGAAATTGATTGATTGAGAGATTGTCAGAGTTTGGAAACACGACTCGATAACCGGACTTTTGAGGGCCCGGATTGGTCTGAACAGCGGTTGATTTGATTGTCAAAACGCTTTCTCCTTATGCTTAAATAGCCTTAACCTTAAAACTGTTTGATATCTGATTTGATTGTTCTAGCGCAAAAAATTCTAGTAAACTTCCTCACATACACATACACACACACTCTCGCTGTCTCTTTCGATCGATCTTTTCCACGTTCGCTAAACTCTAGGTTTCGATAATTGTTTCCTCCTGCTGGCGGTGGCGGCGGGTCAGCACTCACTCTGGATATTAACTACTGCTGCCTACCGGTGTGTTTGGGAATCTCTAGCTTCTAAAAATACACACTGCTCGATTGTCTCTATCTGTCTGACTGTGTGTTCGTGAATAGCGAGCCTCTTTTGACTTCTTGGCGGCCACGGGGCATAGACAACAAGAGAACGAATCTTTTCTTTAAGAAAGAAAAAAAAAACTCTTCTTCCTCGCACGTTTTATCTATAATAAGCAAGTACCCAAAGAAGGGCAGCTCCTCCAGAAGCAGACGCGCTCACGACGCTCGCGATCAACCCAACGAGAAGAGTTCACAAAACCGACGACGACGACGACCAAAGAAGAACGCCAAGACCAAAGCCCAGAGTATATTTATTGTAATTATTTTTGATTATATATAACCGGTTTCGGGGCGTTCTTCGAGTTCTTCGTTTTTTACCCTTTGCTTCCCGATCGCGTCCGACAGGTCCCGTCCGATCGCGCGCACACGGTGTAAACAATTGCTCTTCTTCTTCTCTCCCTCTCTCTCGCTCTACACACACTTTCCGTGTACTTGGCTGGCTGCTGTTTTTGTTGTTGCTGCCTCTGCTGTTCTGCTATTATTCTCTCGCTCTTTTCGGGTTGATCACTCGAATCTTGTTTCGTTCCACGGTTGGGGTTTCGGGATGAAAACGACGCGAGATTCTTTCTGGGTGTGGAAAGCACGCGAGAGCGCGGGACGAAAAACGAGTTTCTTCGGCTGGTTTTTTGTACACCGCTCTTCTACGTGGACTTATCAAAGTCAGAACCCGGACCAGCTAGCCGTACAAACTTGATATACTCGAACCGTTCGTTTGATATGTTGATTGTCTCTCGTTTGGCGACTACTTAAGTATGCTTAGGTATTGATCTAGGACCGCTAGATTTGATTTCTATTTGCCTGTTTTTTTTGTGTTTTAAATTCAAATTGCCTCTGTAACCTGGGCCTACTTTGCCTATTGCACGAATGAGGAAAAAACACCGAAACAAATTTCACAACGATGAAGACAACGACGACGACGACGATGAATGATTGAATCGACAGAAAATCTTTGGTTAAAACGCTCACAAAAATACTCTCTTTTTTCTCTATACTGTGTGGTTTCGCGTGTTTTTTTCCTTAACTATTGAGCAACTTTGAAAATCTCAATCCTTCTAAATCACGCTTAAATTCCTCGGTTTCCTTAAAAGCCTTAAAACAAAAACAAATCTCAACAAAATTCACTTGCAATTCAAGTTAATTTCCTTTAATCTTTTTCGCTTAATCAGGTATACTTCTGTAAATCTTAGCTTTTTAATTCTTAATAAATTGCACACAATCTCCTGTTGTCGTTTTATTTATCTCCTATAGGTTTTTTTTTTGTCAGTGTATCGTGTCACAACGAATCTCCGCACGAGGGGTTTCAGCTCAAACTAACCGGACTTTTAATTTCCTAACAAGCCTCTCTTTTCGCACGCGCGCGCTTCCTGTCAACAACAACGTTTCGGTTCG
This sequence comes from Aedes japonicus, assembly GCA_034211315.2. NCBI lineage: Eukaryota > Metazoa > Arthropoda > Insecta > Diptera > Culicidae > Aedes > Aedes japonicus. The sequence goes on from JASCZW010000263.1 coordinate 326,364, forward strand.
CTTCCTCAGGGTTGTTTCGGGGGTGGAAATGATGGGTTAAAGGGATCAAAGGTCACACACTTCTCTCGCTCTTCTACTACTTCTTCCCCTCTAACTTCGGCGCTGGAGCTTGCACTGAATGGCTTCTTCGATCTTCCCACCGTTTCGGGAATTCGTAGCACACAGAACACTTCTTCAGCCGGGGCACTCTCCCTAACTGGCACTTATCAAACTCGATCGCGCTTTGTATACGTTGCGTGTGGACCGGTAACGAACGCCCAGAGGTCCACCGTGATCCCGGCAAGCCGTACGAACCACTTAGGTAGTACTTAGCAAGTGTCCGAACCGAACGGGAAACCGCGAAGAAGAAGATCGGTGTCGCGCTTGTAAGCTTGGAATATGAATCGAAATTTCACACAGATTTTCCGGATTATTTGATGTTTTTTTCGGGGGGGTGGGAAAAAGCACGACGATACTCAGATAATGATGATGACGACGGCGGTGAGTTGTAATGAGCTGGTGTGAATTTGTGTGTAAATTGATTGAATATAATAATATTAAATCGGCAGCGCTAGACGGCACAGAGAGAACGTTTTGCGGGAAAATCGCGTTATCGACTGACTGACGACCGACGTCGGCGGCGATGACGACGTCCTTCCTTGTTGGTCCGGCCTGAAGATACACCACGACGAGATGTTCTGCCAAGAGACCAACCAACACAGTCAAGCGGGGGCCAACTTCGGTTCTCACTCGCGCTCTCACTCGCACACCGATTGCCGACGAAGGGGCAAAGCAGAACAGAGACGGACAGACGACACCTCGCTCTCTGCTCGCATCAATTCGCGTACTTCGGACAGGTATGTAAAGGTAGATACAGCTCGACGGCACGGCGCGGACGCGGGTGTGCGTAAGCGAAGCAGAGCAATGGTCCAGGGATCCAAGGCCCCCTTCGTAGGAATCCGAATGAGATTTTTCAATCGTTCGGAAAGTAAAAACTCAATCAAACCTCGAAATTGAAGTTTGGAATTTTTTTTCCAAAAATCGCTGTCGACTACTGAGAAACGGAACTCAGGATAGATTTAGAGATGTTTGGAACGGGTTTGAAAAAGCGAAGAACTGGCGTAGTGTACGGAGAGACCGTGAACCGAAAGCGACTGGTTCTTCGACGGTAACAACAAAACTGCCTCGTCGTCGTACCTCTCCGGAAAAGTCACACCGCATTCATTCGGGGAAACGTAAGAATATACATACTACTGTTGCCGATGTGCCATCCCTGCATATTACAACAGCAGCATCGACCAACCTGTCGGTGTGCGCGGCGAGCGCGAAAGAGCGAGAACGAAAGCGAATCGACGATTACCCCACGGCGGCGGTGTGGAACAAGTGCGCCGAAGCGTGAGTTCTCCTCTCTTGCCTCGCTCGACTCACACACAAGCCAACAAACGTGGCCGCGTGCGCTCACGCGCCCATTCACCTTCTTCTTCTCCAGGCTATCAATCAACGAACTCATTCTCCCCTGAATCGGGCGCTCCGCCGAGAACCCGCTTCTCGCGAGCTCTGAGAGCACCCGCAAACGATCCTCACCTCAGCAGCAGCTTCACAGGTGCGAAAATATCGTCGTCATCAAGTCAGACGAACGAACGAAGTACAAAGCGGAAATGAAAGTCAATTACACCATCACCATCGTAGGAAAGAATTCAATGAACGGGGCGTAGAATTTTCCTCCCAAACAGCATTGGGTTCGAAACTCACGCTTCTCGCGTGAGTGCGTTTTGTTCTTTCTTTCTTCGGTTCTTTTTTTTGCGTTCGTCGATCGTCGGACTGAGACCGATCGTTCGTCGGGAGGGTGGCGGTGAGCAGCGACGAACGACGCCGATTGCGGCGATGATGATGATGATGGCGATGGCTTTTAATTCGTTTTGTTTCTTGAAGATTGGAAAATACGATGCAGCAATGAGAGACGAGCGTTTGAAGTGCGTTCGATTGCCCGATTGAGGGGCGATTTCAGCGGTTTAGTTCAGTAGTTGAAATATAACAAGGTTGAAATGTAGTTTGAGAAAGTACACAATCTCAGAAGGTTAGAAGAAATAAACAATTCAACTCCCTTCGTCTGTCGAATTTAGGAGATTTTGTGCGGTTGAAATAGGAGAAAACTAGCATGCATTGAAGATGGCAAAAGTTTTTCTAGCAGTAATAAGTGGAAAGATAGAGAGTAAGGCATTCCTTCAAATATACTGTGGAATGTGGGGTGAAAGAGATAAATAGGGGGAAAAAACTAGTTCAAAACTTTAAAATATTCTTTTGAATTTTTAATTCTGAACTTACTTGTACAATGTTATTGGAAGAAATCTAAAAAGCAAAAACAAATTACCATTAATCGAGTTGCAAAAATTATCTGACCTAATTTTTTTTTGCTTGTTAAGGGGATTTTAAATTGGTCTTACGACCCCACATTCCTAAAATTTTTGTCATGATTTCGAGATACATCTGTGAATCTCTACAAATGAGAATCAAAAATGTAGTTGACTCATGGAAAAAATCGCCTAAAACCCTATTTTGGGAGGAAAATTTGCAAAAAAAAACCACCACAATTTGTAGGTATCGGTCGTGCAGTGCACAGGTGTTCACCCTCTGAAAGAAATTACCTAAGCCTTTGATGAAGAAATTTTCTAAACTTTTTCGAAAAAAATGTGTGTAATTATTTGAGATATTTCTTTGGAAAATTTAGGAAACTTCTGGAAAAAATAAAGGAAACATCTTGGAGAATAGGAAAACAAGGAAAATTAACTTTTTGGAGAACTTTAAGAATTATCTTGGAGAAGCTAAGGAATCTTCCTGGAGAAATTCAATAGCATTTTTGAAGAAATTTACTAGTCAAAAAGAAAAAAAATATTAACAAAATTAACAGTTGATCACACAGCCAATTTCGTTTAATTCCACTAGAAAATAACTTATTTTTTGACAGATAGGCCTATTTCATCTGCGACTAACACTGAAGAACACTGTGCATGGTGACAGACTTCTGCAAGGTTTTTAACGTGTTTAAAAAAAACAGAGAGAAGTTCTTGGAGAAGTGAAGATACTTTTTAAAGAAGTTTGAAATTTTTTTTTAAATAAGTTTGAAAAACATCATGAAGTGCTTGAGATAACCAAGCAAAATACTTCGAGCGCGTTGCAAAACTGTTGAAAAAACACTTTGGAAAAATACAAGAACCTTATGGAGTAGTTTCTGAAACACCATAGAGAATTTAAGGAAACTTCTTCGAGGAGTTCGACAGAGTGGCAGTTCAGGGAATTTTTAGTAGAAAAATAGCGTACTTCTTGAATAAGTTAGAATAACCTTAAAAAAAAATTAGGATACTCCTTGGCGAAGTAAACGAAATGGCAGGGAGAAGTTTAACAAACTTCTTTGAAAATTTAAGAACCTCTTTTTGAAGATATTTAAAAACTATCATGGCCAGAAGGAAGTCTTGAAAAGTGGAGAACAGGAAGAATAAGTTTAAAAAAGAATCTGAAAATAATTGAATTATTTGAGAAAACTTCTCGGAAATATTTTGGAGTTTGCTTGGAGAATTTCAGAATCTCTCTTAAACAAGTTAAGAAATATTTTCGATGAAGTTTTAAAAACTGCTTGGAAAAAATTTAGGCTGATACTCCTGTTTTAGCAATGTGAGAAGTTCTTCGGTGGAGTAAGCTGTTTGTACTTGAGAAGTTCTTGAAAAATTTAAATACCTTTTAAGAAGTGATTTTGAAATACTCATGGCCGAATAGCTAGGAGTGCTTTAGAGACGAGATGGTTCAAAAAACACTTTGAAAAAGTACATGAAACTTTATGGAGTAGTTTCTGAAACACCATAGATGAGTCTCAAGGAAGTTTCTTGGCGGAGTTTGAGAGAGTTCATGAGGCAGTTGGGTACTTTTTGAGTAAGTTTGAATACATTCTATAGTATAGTTCGGGATACTCATTGATGAAGTAAAAGGAGATGACTGGGTAGAAGTTTAGAAATTTCTTTAGAAATGAAGTACCCATTATGGAGATATTTTTACAAACATCACGATCAGGAAGATGTCCTTAAAGAGGAGAATACGTTTAAAACAAATATTATGAGAAAACAACTTGGATATATATTAGGAGCTTGATTGGAGAATTTCAGAACGACTCTTAGGGAAGTTTAGAAATCTTCTGACCAAGTTTCAAAACTGCTTGGTAAAATTTAAACAGATAGGCTTATTTCATCTGCGACTTTACAGACTTCTTCATCAGTGGTTTTAAACGTTTTTCATAAAACAAAGAGAAGTACTTTTTAGAAGTTAGAATTTTTTAAAGAAAGTTTGAAAAAATTTCTTAGATAAGTTTGAAGCTGCTTGAAATAGTCAAGCAGAATACTTGCGAGGTGTACTGCGAGACTGTTCGAAAACACTTTGGAAAAGTACAAGAAACTTTATGGAGGAGTTTCTGAAACATCATAGAAAATTTAAGGAAACTTCTTGGAGGAGTTCGTGAGGCAGTTCAGGAATGTTTAGTAGAAAAATATGATACTTCTTGAATAAGTTTTTATAAATTCCAAAGTAAAGCTCAGAATACGCCTTGGAGAAGTAAAAGGAATGGCTGGAAGAAATTTAAGAAATTTCGTTGTAAATTTAAGAACCATTTTTTAGATATTTTGAAAATATCAACCAGGAAAAAATCTTTAAAAGAGGAGAATTAAAAAAAAAATTAATAACTGAATTATTTTAAGAAAACTTCTCGGAAATATTTGAAAGCTTGCTTGGAGGACTTCAGAACTTCTCTTAAAGAAGTTTAGAAATCTTCTCGACCAAGTTTCAAAACTAAAATTTAGACAGATATTTCATCTGCGACTAACCGGCTTCTTAAGTGTCGAGTGCACTGTAATTAACATGTTTTAAAAAAAAACAGAGAGAAGTTCTTGGAGAAGTTGAGATATTTTTTTTTGAGAAGTTTGAAATATGTCTTTAATAAGTTTGAAAAACTTCATGAAGTGCTTGAGATAGCCAAGCAGAATACTTGCGAGCGCACTGCGAGACTGCGAAATACACTTTGGAAAGAGTGCAAGAAACTAAATCCAATGCGTTTCTAAAATATCTGACAGAGAATTTAAGGAAACTTCTTTGATAAGTTTTGGGAGAGTTCATGAAGTAGTTCAGGTGTTTTTTAGTTGAAGTATATGGTACTTCTTGATTAAGTTTGAATAACTGGAGCATGACTGGACGAAGTTTAAGACACTTCCTTGAAAATTTAGGCACCCTTTTTGAAAATAATTCGAAAATATAATGGCCAGGAAAAAGTCTTTAAAAGAGAAGAATAAGATTTAAAAAAATATTTGAGGAAACTTCTTGAAAATATTTGGGAGCTTGCTTGGAGAAATTCAGAAAGTCTCTAAAGTAGTTGAGAAATCATCAGACGAAGTATGAGAAACTGCTTGGTAAAATTTAGTTTTTTTTTGAAGAACTGTAGGAGACATCTTGGATAAATTTATTCAACCTATTAAGGAAGTTCAAAAAACTTTTGAAAAGAGTAAACGAAACTTTTTAAAGAATTTTAAGAATTTTCTTGGAGAAATTAAGAGTGAGAAAGGAAAACAAATATAATAAATCCTGGAGAAATTCTGGAAACTTTTTGGTGAAGTTCAGAAAGGGTCCTGCAAAATTCAGGAAAGTTCTTGTAGAAAATTGGGAAAATTCTTGGAGAAGCGTTGGAAACTTCTTGGCCATGTTTTGAAAATGTCTTGGAAAAGTACATCAAACTTCTTGCAGAAGTTTCGAAAATCTCTTAGATGAGTCTCAAAAACGTTTTGAAGAAGCATGGGAAGGTGTTTGGAAAAGTTGGGCAAACTTCTTAGAGAAGAAAAGGAACCTCAGATAGTTCATTGGGTAAGGGCACGGTTAACCAAGCCGAAGGGGACAATTCGGTCAAGGGAGTGATTTAGGAATCAATCTGAAAATCAAAAACAAATAGTCATTAATTGCATGGAACTCAATCATCTGATATTTTGTCAGCAAATAAAAAGGATTTGAGTTTGCCATACATTCCTAAAAAATATATATACTACTCAGCAGCATACCTCTACAGGTGAGAGTCAAACATCTATTTCATCAAGGAATAAATCACAAATTCCTCAAAACCTCCTCTTTTGAGAAAAATTGAGTTAAAAAAAAAACTCACGCCGTTTATCGGAATCAATCGTGCAGTGCACATGGTGAACTGGTTGGAGAAGTTTTCCAAACTTTTTTGAAAAGAAATGGGTAACATTTCGATTGAGAATTTGTTAAGATGATCTTGGGAAACTTCATCATGGAGTGCTTGAGATCGATAAGCAGACTACTTATAAAAGCTTCTTGCGACTGTTTTGAAAACATTTTGGGGAAGTTTAGGAAACATCTTGGAATATTTTCTGAAACGTCGTGAAAAAGTTTACTTCTTGGAGGAGTTTCATAAATATCATAAACCAGTTCAGGTATTTCTTTTTTGGTAGGAATTTATAGAACATCTTCAATAAGCTAAGAAAATTCTTGAAACAATTTAGGATACTTCTTGGAAGTAGTTTAAAAAACTTTTAATAAAATTATGGAAAAACTTCGTGGGTATGTTTTGAAAGAAAACTTTTTGGAGAAGTGAGGAAATTTCATGAAACAGTTTGACAAACTTCTTTGATTTTTTTGTTTAACTCTTAGGATAATTTGGAAAACATCATGCTGAAGTGTTTAGGATAGTTTAGTGTACTAGTTCTGGGAGATCTTTGCACCTGTTGGGTTAACAATTTGGAAAAGTTTAATAAATTTCTTGAACTAGTTCCTGAAACTTTCTGGAGAAGAGTAGGAAACTTCATAAAAACGATTTTATTGACAAATTCTGGGAACAGTAAAACTTTTTGGAGGTATTGGGAAACTTTCTTAGAGATAGATAGTTTTTCAAATAGTTCCGAAAACTTCGTGGAGAAGCGTAGGAAACTTCTCGGAGGGCGTTTCTCCGGGAAACTCTTAGAATAAGTTAGAAAACTTCTCGGAAAAGTTTTGGGAAATTTGATGGGGACATTAAGAAAGCTTCGTAAATAAGTTTCGACACTTAAAGGAAAAGTTTGGAAAACTTCTTGGCGAACAGAGAAGTTCAGAAAACTTCTTGGCAAATTTTAGAAAATTTTTAAAACATTTTGGAGAATTTTTGGAATTATCTTGGAGAAGTTAAGGAATCTGCTTGGAGAAATCGTTTTGTGATATATCTGTGAAACTCTACTGGGAAGAATCAGAAATATAGTTGATAAATTTAAAAAAAATTGCAAATTCTTTTTTTTTAAGACAATTTACAAGATAACAAAATTCGACACAGTTTTTCTGGATCGGTTGTGCAGTGCACATGGTGAACTTGTTGGAGAAGTTTCCTAAACTTCTTTGAAAATTTAGGCAACTCCTTGCGTTTGAGAAATATCTTGGGAGAATTTTGTGAACTTCAAGGAAAAGGTCTGGAAACATCTTGGAAAACTTTGAAAATTTCTTGAAAGTTTATAATTTTGTGAAATTTCATGATTAGGTGCTTGAGATTGGTAAGCAGACTACTTGTAGCAGATTCTTGCGACTATTTAATAGGAATAGTTCCTTAAACTTCATGTATAACTTTAGGAAACACCTTGGAAACTATTTGTTAACTTCATAAAGCGATGGAAGAAATTTCTAGTACAACATAAATTTAGGGTACTTATTGAATAAATTTAGCATAGTTCTTGAAAAAATAGGACAAGTCTTGGAGAAGTAAAGGAAGTGTCAGGAAGAAATTTAAGACACTTCAAGGGAAATTAAACAGGCTCACTGGATGTTTTGCAAATTTTCCAACACGGTTTAGGAAACTTCTTGGAATTGTTTTCTGAAAAGCTTTCTTCCAAGAACAATTGAGAAATTTCTTGGATATATTTAGAAAGTGTCTTGAAGAGTTTAGGAGAAAACTGGAAAAAAAACTTGGAGAAGCTTTGTAAACATCTCGGTGAATCACACCTCAGTGTAAACATTTCGGAAGAGTTTCGGAAGCTTATGTAGAAAATTTAAGAAACTTCTTGAAGGAGTTGTGAAAATTGTAAAAAAAATGGAAAATATATAGGAGATGTTTGGCGAAAGTACTGGTAAACTTAAGAAAATTTGTTGATAAAGTGTACATCTTGGATACTTTCATTGAATTTTGAAGTTCAGAAGTTGCAGAAGTTCAGAAAACTTCTTGTATAGATTCAGAAAATTTCTCGGAGAACTAAAGAGACCTCCGATAGCTCGGTTGGTTGGTAGGAGCACGGTTCACCAATCCAAAGGCAGCGGGTTCGAGCCCCGGTCTGGACGAGAAAATCTTTCATGTTGGAACATTTCTTGACTTGACTGAGATAAGAAAAGCCACGCAGTTTAGTTCCACTTTCCAGTAGAACCGGCAACGGCCTCTTGGATAAGATATAGAAATTTCTTGGAGAAGTTTAGTAAACTTCATTGGGGAAGTACTCCAATTTTTTAGGAGACGAACCCACAAGTGCTGAAAGTCTCTCTAACAAAGAAATCCAATCCCAACCCAGTATTATAACTTTATGCAACTTCTCCAAGAAGTTCTCCTAACTTTTCTATGAAACATTCCTCTCTTCAACAAGAACTGCTTAGAGGAGTTCCGCATTTTGTTTTTAACTTTTTGATGAAATTTAAGAATTTTTTGAAAAAAAGTTTGGGAAATTTTGCATAAAAAATTTAAAGAGCTTTTTGGAAAAACTCAGGAGTTTAGGAAAATTTATACTGAAATCCATGAAACTTATCTGCAATTTCAAGAAAACTACTGGAAGAAGTTTGAGAAAATTAGGTGATATGAAAAAACTTTCTGGAGTACTTCAGTATTTAAAAAAAAAACATGCACGCGACACTGAAGTGTCACAGTCACAGACGGAATAGGCCTATCTGTCAAGAGCTAGGTGTGTTAGTTTTCTTAGGGAACCTAAAGGAATTTGCTCGCGAATTTGCTAAATTCACGCTTACTAGCGTAAATGTTAGTATCGATTTTCGATTTGGACCGATTAAAACCAACAATCAGGATGCTATTAAGCCACTCGCAATGTGTGATGGTGGTTTCTGAATAGGAAGAGGCGGTTATTGAACAAGGAGTTCGAAACCAGAAGCATCGAACAGACCCAGAGGGCGAGAGTTGTACGATACGATGCTTGCAGGGACTAATATTGGCCACAATATTATACGGTGGGTAAGGGGAAAGTATTGAACCAGTTTGAGGCATCCATTCAAAAAAAAAATCGGAAAGTTTGGTTAGAAAGCTATCGTCTGGAAAGCTATTTGTGGTTGTGGTAAGATTTCCCCACCCTTTATCACAACTGCTTCGATAAACAATGAAATATACATCAAAAAGTACTTACAAAAACGACTACAACCCACGATTTGAAACCACGAGGATCCTGTTGTCTTCAGGACAGATCTTATGTCTTACCATTACGCGAAGTTTGTGAAACTTTTTTGAGAAAATTTGGAGATATCAAAGAAATGTTCTTTTAAAAATGCTAGCTCTCGACACTGAAGACATCCTTTATAGGTCTATCTGTCAAAAGATAAGTGTAGAAATTTTCTAGAAGAATTAAAAGAATTTTTCTCGCGTTTTGTAGTCATAGCTTGAAAAAGTTTCTCAGTGTTTTATTATTATTATTTTTTTAATACTAGCCCATAAAGTGTTAGTTTAAATTCTCCTAGTTTTCCAATTACTGAAATACTTAATGAAACATCTTGACGACGTTAAGAAAGTACAGGAAACTTCTTACGAGTTTGTAGAACATCTTGAAGTTGTCAAAAACACGTTTTGGAATAATTTAGAAACCTTTTTTGGAAAGTTCAGGAAACATTTTGGGAAAGTTCAGGAAACATTTAAGAGAATTTCAGTAAACTTTTTGGAAAGTTTGGAAAATTTCCTGAAAAAGTTAGGAAAACTTCACTGAGATGGTGGATAAATTTTTTTTTTTCAAATATCAGTATCGAGTTCCGATGTGGATCGATTTAAACCAACAGTGAGAATACTATTATGGTCACTCGTAATGTGTGATGGTGGTTTTTCAAAAGGAAAACACGGAACATGATCTTAACGGAATCCGAAACAAGAAGCAAAAGTTGTACGATACGATGCTTACTGGGAATTAGAACTGCATAATCATGGATGAAGAAACCTACGTGAAATTCGACTACAAATCCGTACCGAGGCACAGTACTATGGTTTGGCAAGTTTTTTATGGCTGTGGTAAGATTTCGCAACCCTTCAAAAACTGACGGTTCAAAATACGGTTTCATCTTAGGAAACATTTCGGCAGTAAGTGTCAAAACTTGTCGCTAAGAAGTCTGTGCTGAATCTTATGAAGCACGTTCGCCAGAAGATGCACCAGCTAGCATACAATCGCTAGATTGCAAATATTGAAAACACTAACCTGATTCGCTACTCTTATGTTAACTGTATATCTGATAAAAAATTAATTTCCAACACATGCCTAGTATTTTTACTGAAACTGGGTGCCTCCATACTTTCTCAAGCAGTCTTTCTTCCATCAAATATTGATTCCACTAACTGTTCATTCGTCCAAATAAAGGGTGATACGGTCAAAATTTGGTCAAGGGAAAACGCGTGTAAATCGGTGAAATCGTTTATTGAAAAAATAAAATTAAATTTCTTTTTCAAGTTCAATTAATATAAAATTCAGGAAAAATATTCAGTTAGGCTTCCGCTTTTCCAAATCCGAATTGCCGGGCCTTACGCTTGACCCCTGCCATCAGATTTTGTACAGCCACCTTGTCCACCTTCTTCGCCGCAGAAAGCCAGTTTGCCTTGAACTGCTGCTCGTCCTAAGCAGTTTTTTTGGTCTTCTTTAGGTTCCGCTTGACAATAGCCCAGTATTTCTCAATTGGACGGAGCTCTGGCGTGTTTGGAGGGTTCTTGTCATTGGGAACCACCTGCACGTTGTTGGCGGCGTACCACTCCATGGCCTTTTTACCGTAATGGAAAGATGCCAAATCCGGCCAAAACAGTACGGAACAACCGTGTTTCTTCAGGAAAGGCAGCAGACGTTTATTCAAACACTCTTTCACGTAAATTTCTTGGTTGACAGTCCCGGAAGCTATGAAAATGCTGCTTTTCAAGCCACAGGTACAGATGGCTCGCCAAACCAGATATTTCTTTGCGAGCTTTGACAGCTTCGTGTGCTTGAAAATATCTGCTACCTTTCCCCTTCCTTTTGCCGTATAAAAATCCTGTCCCGGAAGCTGCTTGTAGTCGGCTTGGACGTAGGTTTCGTCGTCCATTACCACGCAGTCAAACTTCGTCAGCATCGTCGTGTACAGCCTCCGGGATCGCGCTTTGGCCGTCGTATTTTGTTTATCATCGCGATTTGGAGTCACTACCTTCTTGTAAGTCGATAGTCCGGCTCGTTTTTTGGCTCGATGCACGGTTGTAGACGATACACCCAGCTTATTTGCGGCATCTCGGAGAGATAGGTTAGGGTTTCGCTTGAAACTACCGGCAACTCTCTTTGTCGTCTCAGCGGCTTCCGGTTTTCGATTTCCCCCCGATCCAGACTTCCTGCAGCTGTCGACAAACGTTCCCCAAACACTTTAATTACATTTGTAACGGTTGATTTGGCAACTTTTAGCGATTTTGCCAACTTTGCGTGCGAGTAGCTCGGATTTTCGCGATGCGCGAGCAAAATTTTGATACGCTGCTCTTCTTGCTTGGACGGCATTTTGACAACTGAAGAGTGAATTCCAAAATCAAAATAGGAGCAACATTCTACACACACACACACACACACCTTCAAAATGAGGGGTGTTCAGGTTTTTTAAATGCAAAATTGAAAGAAATACGTCAAGTTGATATTGACCAAATTTTGACCGTATCGCCCTTTAAGCATTCAACGAAATCTAAAACAGTTATTCAGTGGATTCAGTTCTGAAACTCCAAGATGTTAATCCAAGATTCGCTGAAATCAATGCGTTCAGAAAAAAATAATCCGTTGAAAAATAAAACCCAAATATGATAAACTTGTTCCCGTTCGAGAAACGACCGACAAATCTTATCTACAGTCCCCGGGAATTCCGCCGACCGAGAAACAATCCCCTCTTATGGCAGTAAATCAGCACCCAGTATTCGAACAATGATCGACAAATGAACACCTCCTCGCCGAAGCGTGTTCGTTCGACTCTCTTCGCTAGAATCCATTAATTCAAATTAGGACTCCATAGATCGACTTCTGGTTCTGGTGCTGGTAGGTGGTCAACAACCTATTGATAGATCCACCCGTGTCACCCACCCGACCAGCTACAGTGTGCGGTTACATTCCGCAAACAAGACATGTGACTGTCGACGACCGAAACGCACTAGCTGCAAACTGTTAGAATAAATTACAGCAAATAGGGCAACCAGGTTGGTGGGTTGTGGTCCTTGAAAGAGACTGCGCTGGTTCTGGCAACTGCGCCAACGAGACGTTTTGTCTAATACCTAAACACCATCGCAGACACCGTTTAAAACATTGTGTCGGTGGACCTGTTCCCTGAGCCCAACTGGTGACACAGTGCGTGACTTGGATCATCCAATACACACACACACCAAGCGAGGAGGAAATGTGTCATGAATTCCACGCATCATTAAGCCATCACCACTCGCGCCGGGCTGGTTCTATATCAACGACATATAGTCGAATCCGCCGAATGGGAAGAGTTTCTAGAAATGACGGATTTAATTTCCTCGCGGAATTTTTATGCGACTCACCGGCCAGAAGAACACAGGGATACCTCATTTCGCTCGTTACGTGTCATTTACGGTGGGTACCGGATTGGTGGGAGTCATTTATCTGACGAGAAGTTGATTTGCGGTGGACCTTTTCGCTGCTTTTACTTTCGTGTCGGGTCTCGTGAGGAAATGGGACGATCTAACTTTTGAGGATTGTTTCCTGCAGGATTTTTGGACGTTTGTTTGGAAAGGTGATGAGATTTATAGAAAGATGCTTAGTAATTTGCCTGAGAATACATCAATTCAGTTATCGGTTTGAAAATGATCCAACGACAGTACAAAATAAGACAAGGAATCGAATCTCCGCTGTGTAATTTTGAGACATCCTAAATTTCATATACCATTTCTTGAAATAAATCGATATGATTGGTGAGATCGTTCCATTTAACATTTTTTGTAAGATTGTTCCAATTTAAAAAAAAAGTATAACAAAATCAAATTTTGGGCGTTAAAATCAAGTTCATGGAATAGTTTTCTTCAAACATTTCAAACGTTTTTTTTTAGCTACTATGCGTTTTTGAGCTTCTTTGATAAGAACAGCACCCTCATTTTTGTTCGCAACGCATGGAATGGTAATTTTAATTACGAAGATCTGCATGGCCTGTGTTGGGTGTGTTCAGTGTTGGTGGCACCGAACCACTCCATTTAAATTATTTTAAAAACGAAGGAACCCAAGAATTGGCATTAGCATCATATGTTCAGTACTCGGACAAATTCAAATCCTCAAAACTCATGCAAGATCTGACAGGTGGAAAATAAAATATAAAAACACACACACATCCGCACACAAGCACACATCTGGTATAATTAATAGACCTACTGAAATATTGTCTTCAAATCAAGCATTCGAAACTGAAGAAGTCTGAAGAAGACAAAATAGGCCCATCTGTAAGACGAAAAAGTGTTTTAAGTGGAATTTAACGGAATTTGCTCGTGTTTAAGTTAAGTTAGGTAATAGTTTGAGAAAGTGTTTTTTTTTAAATCGACTCTCAAGCGTTATTTTAAGTTGACCTTGTTTTCTCAAGGAAATCCACCATCACTCTTTACGAGATGCCCCAATAGCGTCGATTATGTTGGTTTAAATCGTTCCAAAAAAGCTCTCCAGCGATACTTCAAGTTTACCCTTTCCCCCTAATAAAGAAAACCACCATCACACTTCGTGAGTGACCCCAATAGCATCCATGCTATTGGTTTAAATATGTTTATATATCAGCGCTTCATATTTCTAACTGAAGTAAACCAACATCACATATTGTGAGTGGTGCCGATAGGTCCTTACTGTTGGTTTGAATGGTTTCAAATTGACTGTCATGCATTAATTGAAAACAAAAAACACCTGTGCGATACCCCTACGGCAAATTTTCAATATATCTGTATATTTTCTAAAAATCCTAAGGTCTTTTTTTTTTACACGGTTTGTTTTCAGCGATAACTCCAGAACGAAACAACTTATCGACCTTATTCGAATCACATTCTACGTTATGGGCAAAAAGTAATCAGATAGCAGTTTGTCAAAAAAATCACAATTTTTGGTGTAAATACTCTAAGTTTAAAAAACTATATTTTGACCATTGCATGGAAAGGTAACGCATGCAAACAAAATCGAAGCAATTTGAAATGTTTATGCATGTGAATTTATCAACTCTATTTAGTCTTTTTTTACACTGTTTCCTAGTAGGAGTGGAACGTGTCCCCCGTTTAAAAAAAATCCTTAGCTTATATAAAAATGAATTTCTGTCTGTCTGAACCTTATAGATTCGAAAACCACTGAACCTATCGGTTTTTTGGCCGCCGATAAAGGTTCTTATGATAGTAAGAGACCCCTCCCTTCTCTGGAAGGAGAGCTCTCCATACTAATGAAACACATTTTTTTTGCATAACTCGATAACTAAGTCAAGCAAAGCTATGACTTACGCAAAATTTGGCATTTGAGAGATTTTGGAAGCGAGAAATGCTTCTATGGTAGTTCGAAACCCCTCCCTCTCTGAAAGAGGAGACTCATCATACAAATGAAACCAGAGGTATTCTGGGGCAAGTAACTCAAGGAACTAATCAAGCAAATGGCAACCAAATTTGACATGTGCAGTTATTCTGTGGGCAAGAAATAGTTTCTATGGTGGTTCGAGACCCCTCTTCTCTCAAGAAGGGGAGGGCTTTCCATACAAATGAAACTGACATTTCTGCATAACTCGAGCAAATGGACAAATTTGGCAAGCAAAGTCTGTAGGCACGAAATAGTTCTATGGTGGTTCCAGACTGCCTCCTCTCTCTATAAGGGGCGGCCTCTCATACAAGTGAAACTGAAATTTCTGCATAACTCGAAAACTAATAAAGCTAATTGAACCAAATTTGGTATGGAGGGATTTTGGAGGCAAGAAATGTTTCTACGGTGGTTTAAGACCCCTCCTCTCTCTGGTATGAGGAAGTGTCATAGAAATGAAACACAAACTTAAATCAAACATTAGAACTATCCCTACTGTTATGAAAATTTTTATGCAGGGTTTTGGGGCCGGAGCAGGTTCTTATGATGGTTCGAGATTCCTCCACCTTCTGAAGAGGGGGGGGGCTTCTGCAATTCAAATGAACCAGAAATTTCTGCATAACTTAAGAACTAATCAAGCAAATGGAATTAAATTTGGCATGTGGAGGTTTTAAAAGTGAGAAATGTGTCTACGGTGGTTTGAGACCCCTTCTCTTTTTGAGAGGGGGGCTCTGCATACAAACGAAACAGAAATTTCTAACCTGAGAATTATCCTATCGTTATGAAATTTTATATGCAGGAATTTTTGGGCTGAAGAAGTTTCTTATGATGGTTCGAGATCTCCATTCCCGTCTGAAGGGAGGGAGGGGGGGGGTGTCCCATACAAATGAAACACAAATTTCTGCATAACTCGAGAAGTTATCAATCATATGGAACCACATTTGGTAGTGGGGTGGAGAGTATTTTTCTATGGTGGTTCGAAAGTCGTTTTCTCTACGGAGGAGGGGCTCTCATACAAATGCAACAGAAATTTCTTCCAGACATGACAACTATACAGAAAAACATTATTTATGTGTATTTCCCAGTTAAGCAGCGTGTCCTGATAGAAAGTTTGAACCTCTTCTTTGTCAAGAATGGAGATGCTTGAGTTAGTTTCAGTGCTACATTATCCAGAGCAAGTAAATCTAAGGTTATGCAATAGAAAATTACATCCAAACTGACAGAATGCGGCGTAGTTCGAAGATAGTTCAAAGATAAACGTTTTGTCTATGAAATGCTTCTACACAGAAAGAAAAACTATGGTAGAAACTAACGATACGAGGGTTAAACTGAAAACACAGCTACGTTTTATTTAGCAGAATTTACACACAATAGCAAACGGTTATATTTTAACAAAACTTATTCCTAGAAGAAATAAAAAAGCAACAGTTCTATTAAATTTACTCAAATTTAATTGCAAGCATAGCAAGGCTCGCACCGGGTTGAGAAGGTAATTTGGGTTTAAAAGAACCTGAGATACATGCTCAACTAGCGGAAACGTCGCTTTTCGCTTAGCTCAGTCGGTTACGGCGCGGCTACAATGAAACACCACGCTGAAGGTTGGCTGGGTTCAAATCCCGGTATGGTCTAGGAATTTTTCGTTATGGAAAATTTCTCGCGACACAATCATACTAATGCAAAAATGGTACCAGGCTCTAAATTAATAACTGTGGCAGTGCATTTAGAACACTAAGTTGAGAGCAAGCAATAAGCTTGAAATTTTAGTAAATATTTTAACAAAAATATTTAAACATGTGAGTTATATTGAATAGCAGCACTTGGTGAGACCATTCCAATTATCTAAAATCTCAAGATATCACAAGAAAAAAGGAAATATTGTACTTAAAAAAATGCAACACTTACTTTTGTGTATTTGTATTTATTGGATGAGTAAAAATTGTAAAACTAGTTTAAAGTGCAACGTTTACATGAGCAAAATTTCGTCCCGTCTGTCATGTGGTTATCGAGATGGCTTCCAAGCAAAAAGTGCTTCGATAAAAAAAATCCTAGTTCGTGAGAAATCATGGCTAGTTCCACAGGTGGATCATATCTGAACGTGTCTTACGTCTGGTTCGTTCAGCAGACAATGAATTGGGCCGAACTTCATGTCTTCAAGGTAAGGAAGGCACCTAACCGAACCGATAAACAGAATACGATGGCCAAATCCCGCGCCAGGAAGCTGTACCACGAGTGGTTGGTGCAGCCGAAATGCATCGTAATGGACGTCGAGCCGTACATTAAAGCGGACCCCAAGTCGATCTCCGGTTTTTCGTCGACGAAACCCCCCTGGATGTTCCGAAGCCGAAAATTCTCCGAAAGTCGACAAATTTGACAAGAAGTACTGGATGTGGCAGGCGATTTTTGGGTGCGGCATATTCAGCAAGCCGTACATACCAGCCGGCACCATTAACCACCTATATTAAGAAGAATGCTGCCTTTCCTCCGGTCCCACGAAGGTGACACTCTGTTTTGGTCGGATCTAGTATCGTGCCTTTACGCGAAACCGGTGACGGGGTGATACGAAGCCAACGATGTTGTTTTTGTGCCGAAGGAGGCAAATCCCCATAACTCGCCAGAACTTCACCTCATAGAAAAATTCTCGGCAATTATAAAGGGCAATTTCCGGAAAACAGGGTAGGTTTTAGAAAACGACAAGGATTTGACGAATGAGTAGATGAAAGTGTGTAAGAAAATGGCGAAAGTGTTGCACAGTATTTGTGTGGTAGTGTTAAGTCCAAGGTACGGGCATTAAGCCTAGGAGAGGAAGTTGAATACACAAACATTGCAAAAATATAGCAAATATGTGTTTATTTATTCCCTAAGAGTTTCAAAAATATCCGAAATAAAATGATGTTTTTTTTTATTCATTTGATCATTCATGATTTTTTTTGATCATCTGTGGCAGTTTTTTTTTCAAATTAAATCTTTATACGAATTTTATCTTTTCGTACCGCGCGATGATGATTGTCAGTGAACCGACTACCCATACTAAACTGAAGATTAGCAAAGAAAATTTAAGCGAAATAATATTTTATTTTTCGTGGGTTGGAAATTCAAACTAGGTATACTTTCAGTTTGTTTTTTTTTTCTATTATTGTTATTGTTTCGAGTGCTTTTCGTTGATAGATCCCAAGAACAATGTAAAAGAACCGAGGATAAATTGAAGTAGCGAACTCACAGCTCAAAAGATTTCCGTGAATATTTGGCCCAACATATTAAAGAGAACAAATGTCTCTAAGCACTTGAGTTTTACTGCAGAGCAGAACATGGTGAGACCGTTCCAATTAACTAACATGTGTTCCAGTTAACTTAAATCACAACTATTTCTCGATAATTTTCGGAACTAGATTTTTTGGAATGACCAAACTAGAGTTGAATTCAATCGATCGCAGAAAAAACGCAGACGAATATTATCTCTCGCATACTCTTGATCTGTGCAAATCGTGAGAGAGCATCATGAGTTTGAGAACATTTTTTTTTTCGTTGGGTTCAATCGAAACTATCAATAAAACAATAGTTCTTTCTCTTTTATTAACTTTGATCGTAACATTGGTTGCAGAATATGAAGATAAACGACTGTGGGTCCGGGTAAACTCGAATATTTTTAATTCATTATGTCGGATCATCGCTGAAGACTAGATCGGAGTATTATATTATTCGAATGGAATGCGTTTTACTTTGAAGAACATAACCTTTTGGCTGCGTCTTAATGATAATAGTTTTATCTCATGTTTCTAAGGGGGGCTCCATATTAAATTGGACCTATTACAGGATGAATATGCTGACGTCAAACCACAACTATTTCTAATAACAGACCCTGGAGTATTTCTTACAGACCCAAAAGATTTTAGAATTATAATATTCAATAATTCATCGCGTTTTGATGATTTCATAGAGGTGGAACATGAATTTAAATATTTAAAATAAAGCTACACAGATACAAAGAAACACTCAATTTTCTGTGTTACCTAATGCACATAAAGGGAATGCTAGATTTTGCATAAATTAGTGGGATCTTTCATAGAAGTTTAAGCTACATTTCGCTGGAATCAGGTCTGTTGTATAGAAGATTGCAAAAAATGTTGCATATTGTATGAAAGATTGCTTACAATTACAATTTTGACGCTTGGTTTGGTTTGAAGTTAAACGTGGGAAAATTCACGCTTCTGTTAAAATTCATTGTTTTTTCCTGCGTAGATTAGTAATAATTTGTAGTTAAAAATCCATTTCAAGATTATTTATAAGAGCGCTTAAAAAGCTTCAGATCTTCATACTGATATTACAAGTTTCTGAAGTTTTTTTTTCTGAAGGGTTACTTTGAATTATTCCCTATTTTATAGTCGTATTTTGTATTTTATTCAATCGATTCAATTTGTGCCTTTTTGGCATACTCTAGAGCCAAAATTCTCATTATTGCATTCTATCATTCATTTTTAATCGTACACAGATTGTCTACCTCTCAAGTCCATTATGACCTCCCCGGAAAATCATTTCGCAGTCAAATCCGCGGTGTTATGTGCTCGTACCTGAAAGTAAACAAAAGGATAAAAAAAATTATTACAATTTGCCATCCGAACGCAATTTCAAATTAAAAATTGATGTCTCCGGCCGTGATGGATTACGCAGAGAAGGGCTTTCTTGGAAAATCCCCCATAAGAAACAAATGAGTGCCGACCTTCTCCAGCCAAAGGACATCCCTCCCTCAATTTGGAAAGCTTCCAATTTTCCCCTTCACTTTTTATCGACCCAGCAAAAAAAATGAAAACCAGGGGAGCACATTTGTTGCAAAACTTTCCCCAACCGGAGCCGACCGGTGCGAAAAAGCTCCAGCGCTGCAGCTTTTTACAAACACTTGTTGGGAACCATCTGGCTCCGATTACATCATCATCGGAACGGTGTTTGTCCCGACCCGAGAAAGCTGCTCTCCCGACCTGACAGCTCTGTCGGTATTGGTTTGCGAGAGCACGACGACTGCTGTTGTCCTGATACTGGCGCGGAAAACTTCTCCCCCACCTAGTTGGGGAAATCCTTTCGGGGGTGGAAAGTACATAACTTCCTTCCCCTTCGGCGGCGTTTCCGAGTGGCGAAAGTTCCGAATCGAACTCTGACGTCAGCGAAAGCGCCATCCTTCGTGGTGTAACAGGTAACGCAACAAGCACCCTGATGCGGGCTGCACTTGTTGAAGGTCCCCTCGGTCGTCGTTCGCAGGCAGGAGGGTGAGACGACTCAGTTCCTCCGCAAAGCCAGGATCGAACCTGTTGAACCGAGAGCGAACGACAGCCAGCACTAACTGTTGCTGAACTGTTGGGCAAGTGAGATGGGTGGTCTTCGTCGTCGTCGTCGTCGTCGGTTTGTTGGGCGAAAACGACAGCGTCAAAAAGCGACGAACACGGCGATGGGGACGCTTGGTGACTTGTTGATTCTCGAGCTTTGTTGGTGGAAATTTTAGTTAGTGAAAGAGGATGACTGACGATGGTTTCTGAATTATGTGCCTGATTGTTAAATGGGGAAAATTTTGATTTCAGGTGGATGTTCAGTGGGAAGAACCTTAATGGAGTTGCAATGCCCGTTGCTAGAACAAACAGTGAGCCTCCATCGCTCTGCAGAGAAATTTAATATGATGAAGTTATTTTCGATTACTATAAAAGAAAACTGTAAGGACATTTGAATTCGACAACAAATCCTTAGCGTGAGAAACAAATAAGATGAGCACAAACTTATCATCTGTGTAAATATTAGCATTCATAGCAAAGTGTTTAGTCTAGTTTAGTCGATGCTGTAATTTTCATAAATTGTACTAAAAATTAGTAAACTTTAACATCTGGTCAAATGCCTCAATTAGTGCAGCAGGTGCAACCTTTCATTTGTCCGACCAAATTTAAGGAGGCACCTGTCGCTGCTGGCAATTTTGTTGAGAAGTGTACTAGAATGTGTTTTCTGTTACTGCAGTTGGCTGTCCATACGAAAATATTTAAATTGACGAATCTGTTCCTACATCTTGAAATTTCAAAGCTGATTCCTCATCGTATGTTAGCTCGAATGTGCTCAACAACTTCCAAAATTATTATTTGAAACCTATCGAAGCCAATATCACTCTGGTCTCTCTTCAATTGTCAAAGCCAATATCATATTTTGGCCTTTCATATACTTTTTTTTAAAGAGAATACTTCTATTTTGTACTTTTTACACGGCACAAATTGGCCACAGCATAAGTGAGAGAACGAATTCACTTGGCTGTGGTTAAAACACATGATTTCAACAGAAAACCTCAATTTTATTTTAAGAAACGCTCACGACAAGAGGTTTACAATGACACAATGACAAGTTTGTGACCAAATCGAAACAATTTTCGTAATGTGGCCACTGTATTTCGACGTTAAAACGTATAATATTAATTTTCCATTGGAATAATATTTACTCCAGGCTTGCAATGTGGTAAAGTCTCTGAAAGGTCAATTCTTTGGAAATGGTTCAAATGACGACGGTTTGAAAATTAAGTGCTTAATTGTAAAATGTAGAAGAATTGTTTTCACGTGGATGCTCAGTGGGATGAACCTTAATAGAAAGCTAGTTGACAAACAGCGAGCCTTCGTTGCTCTGCAGAGAAACCTTATCAAATTGAGTTATTTTCGATTACTATAAAAGAAAGCGGTAAGGAAATTTTAGTTTGCTCTGCATCGACGAAATTTTCATAAATTGTACGAAAAATTAGTAAATTTTGTCATCTGGCGAAATGCTACAATTCCACCATTTTCGTACAGTACGTGTAATCTACTTAATTTCGTTGCAACAAATGTGTGTTGAGAAGGATTAAATTTGGTCGGACAAATGAAAGGTTGCACCTGCTGCACTAATTGAGGCATGTACAAGGACAAGTTTTCAGTTAATGCAGTTGTCTATCTATATTTTGTATTGCGTTGTTGGACAGAAATCAGATGAATATTCATTTCATTTGAAACAGTTCTGGGCGGGTGGAATAAATAGAACATTGACCTGCATAAATTGATAAAAATCTTTAAAATTACAACTGATACCTTTCGGCGACTGTTGTTTCGTACCTTGTAAATACAGTATACTATTTTCTTTAAATATATGTACGAATATTTCGTAATTTCGTACTTTGTACAGCACAAGTAGCTCCGCAAATACAGGTATACCTCGATAGTACGTACATCAGGTTTGTCACTTCAAATCGCAATTGCATAATATCTACAGATTGATGTGAAATCAACAACAATCAAAAGAAAGAGCAGCAAGTTGCTCTTTCTTTTGGATGTATTAGATTTCAGATACAATCAGTAGTTTTTATGCAATTGCGATTTGAAGTGAGAAAGTTGATGTACGTACTATCGAGGTATACCTGTAGTAAGAATTTAATGACTAGTCTGTATACTTGGCCGTATACCGAAACAAAACGATTTTCGCAGTATAACATAACAATTTTTCATTAGAATTATATTTGGCTGAACTCATGATCGTTTAGTCTGCGGTTGCATTCTGGTAACTTTTTCGATAAGAGATTGATTTTTCACTTGTTTCAATCTCCGTGCGAATTAATTTCTTTGGAAATATGGAAAATGATGATGGTTTATTAATCACGTGCTTGATTGTTTAATTGTTTTCAGATATTTAGTGGAATGAATCTTAATGGTGTTTCAAAGCTCGTAGATTGCTGGAACAAACAGTGAGCCCTCGTCGCAGTGAAACTCAATAAGATTGCGCTACTTTCGATTACTTTTAAAGAAAGCTGTAGAGAAAATTGAATCCGTTCACAAAGCTTTTGCGTAGCAAATGAATGAAATGAGCACAAAATCATCATCTAAGTAAATATTAGCATCAATTGCAAGGTTATCATCTCTATACCCAAAAGTTAGAAAGGTGGCAAAAGATGCAATTGCAATTTTTGCAATCAAATCTTGAGAAATCCGCATGATTCAGAAATGACAATTTTGCCCACCATGATCCACAAAGCGTTTTTTGGTATAAACGAAGCCATGCAAGTGTGTGCAAGCGGTTGGCAGCACACAGACAGCCGAAGAAACGATTGGGTCTTTGTTCAACAGCCAACATATTTCTAAATATGGGTACCACAGAATGCCTCAACGCGATTGCCCACAGTTGGTATTCCGCTGGCAAGTGTTCTTTTTTTATTTTCACTCACCATCACACTCCTATCTCCTTCTCTTCAAGTTTGCCCTTCTTCATAAAATAAACGAAGCCAGGCAAGTGTGTGTGAGAGGTAATTGCCTCATTGCTGTATCGCCGAGTGCCTTAACAATCGAAGCAACTGTTGGGCTTTTTTCCATTCATTTCATCTTGTTACATCGGCTGAATGGTGAAAATCTAGAGCCTTGGCGCAGGCGGCCTCTGATCGAATCTCGGTAGCGTATCGTGATCGTCTTTTTTTTTTGTGAGCCATTAAACTTCCGGACTTCAATCTTATACTCAACACTAATACACTGCACAACCTCACTCACACATTGAATTTTTCAACGCGAATTGATGTGTTGCTTTTTTGTCCACATCCAATGTTGCAATTTTTCTCCTAGTTACGATCCATTACGAGAAATGAAACAAAATCATGCAAAATTGCATTACAATCTTGCTTTTTTATTTTGGGTGCAGTTAGGTCGATGCTGAACGAAATTTTCATAAATTGTACGAAAAATTCATATTTTTTTTTATCTCGCGAAATAGTTCAAGCCCGCCGTAATCACAGAGCGGCCGTTTTAATTTGATCTTAAGGTGGCAAAATTCTCTACAGTTATTTGGGTTATGGAATAGAATTGCAAGCCTCCAAATACCCCAGGACTTCGATCAAGATATTGGGCAATCGTGAAGCGAAACCTTGGTAATTGGAATGGCAATATAAGCCATCGAATCAAGTGGTCGAGGGCACTGAGTAAGCCATTTTAGATGAAATCAAAAAAATACTTCGAGAATTCGGATAAAACCAGTCAGAATAATACTAGTTTGATGTGCTAGGTATTGTCAAGTGATCTCTTGTTATGTTTAGTTTTCTCTGGTTCGAAAATAAATTGAAATACATTTTCATAGCGAATTTGGTGGTTTTTCATAGGGAAAACCAGGTGTATTTTCAGTACCGCTTGAGAGCCGATTAGATTTCTTTAGTCTCAGAACTTTTGGTGTTGCTCCTTAAATTAAAAAATCAGAGCAATTTTTAGAAGCGAAGAAGTGGTGCATGAACAAAAAAAAATGCGGTCATACTTCGACAGAACGCTACTTGTTTTTGTTCGTTGCCTTGTATCGCCAATATTATCCAAAAAATATCCAAATAGCCAAATAGTATTTTCATTTGTACTATTTTTTTTAATTTCTGTTATTTTCTTTTTTAAATGCCAATTTATGTTTTTTACGTATTTTACTTTTCTTTTTTTCTGATTTTTAACTTCAAAAGATAAGTTGACAACCTGGAAGGAGGGTGCGACTGATATCCGGTTCTCACAAGTTCCTACCTCGTGACTCCATGAGTCATACGAACACAAAAGACTACCAGCTGAAACTTGGTGACGATGGTACGCGTTGCATGGGCTTTGTTGTCATTTTGACAATAGCGAAGAGAGAAACTGTATCTGAAAATCACCTTGCACATCGCATTTTGCATTCTCATTTAATGGAGTATCAAGGCAAGTATGAAAGGCTTAATTTGATTTCAGCGTTTTAGTACAACATTTATCTTTAAAAATAGCACCTCTGAACTTCAACTACTATTTTCTAAATAGGTACTATTTCCATCGAAAAATGGCATGCGTTTATTATCACCATATTTTGTTTAGAATTATGATTATGGATTATTAAATTATTTAAGAAATCGTCCAACCAATGTTTTAAATCACTCAAATTTCTATCATTGAAAGGTAACTGGAATGATATCTAGAAAACTTTCAAAAACATGTGCTTTTTTAAAGGAAAATATCATTTATTTATTTTTTAATTTTATCTATGATAATTGAAAGGATCCATTCTGCTTTTCTGCCACGTCTGGACTGATACTTATACATACGTTAATTCTTCTAAAATCGTTTCTTTTCAATAACAAGCAGTGATTGACAGACATATTTTTGACATTATTATATTCCTTTACGTATAAATTAATATAAACGAGCTATGGGAGGGACCATCAGGGCACCCAATTTAAGCAGATTTAATGCGAAGAGTGGGAATGCCAACTCTCCATTACAGTTTATGTATAAATGTCTTTATTATTGTTCCACACTTATTTAATTTATTTACCACGTTCCATTCAGGGTTAAATCATCAAGGGTCAATAAGAGAATCAAAGATTCAGAGTAAAATAATCTAATTGAAATATATAATAAAACATTCCAGATGGACAACACCTTGATAGAGCCAATGGTTGGTAAGCAAAATTACCATACATATAGTGTTAATTACATATAATGATTCTATTTTAATAAACTACCTTGATCAAAAAGTTTTCGGAATTTATTGAATCCGTGGAAATTGAAAATACAACCAAAATCGATATTGAACTCTTGTAAAAGTACTCCCTATCAACTGCAACGCACTTATTCCAGTCCTAGAGACATTTTTCGATTCGTGGTATGGTCATCAGAGCCATCTTCGATTTTTATATGATCAAATCTCGAGTGCGGAGCGGTTTCTTTATTCGACCGAAAAGGAAAAAAAAGTCGACCGAACAGGAAAAAAAGTCGCAGAAGTCGTGATTTTCATAAGTAAACGCTTCCTTAATTTAAAAAAAAATGCACTAATAAGGTCATTTTAGAAGCCCCATTTTCGGTTTTATTCACCAAATTGAATCAACTTTACAGAGCCAATTTTCCATTCGTCGTCGTTCGTAAGTGTTTCAACTGTTTCATTATTATTTTTAAAAAGTTAACAAGTGAAGTGTTCCTAGTTTTTCAAATAAAAGAGTTTCATTTGCAATTTATATAAAGGGCCACCCTAGGTATTAGTAATAACAAAGGAAAGACTCACTATTTTAATTTGTAAAACATGCTGTTTTTATTTTAACGAATGAAGATAGTGTCATGAAGGAGGCGGCCATCAATCTAATTATAGCTATATAACAATAAACTTATTTTCATATAACACTAAATACGTGCCTGGTTTGGAAATTTCACATTTCTGAATCTGGAAGTGTGTTGCAATACCCTTATTCAAATGATATCGGTAATGTTTACATGTGGGGCTTATTGTATGTGAAAGTAACTTCGAAATGGGCGTGACTCTCCAGACATTCTGAAAGGGGTTGCTGGATCTGCAGTAGAGCTATCACTTTAAAGCTCCTGGATTAAAGCTGCTTCTAATGGTAACTTGAAGGATTGTTGTAAATAGATTTCTTCACTAATACCATTGCCGGCCAATGGTATGCAAGATTGTACACAAACAGAATTGAAGAAACCTTACTTGAAGTCAATCTAGAATGTTGTGCACAGTACACATCAAACTCGTCGAGTAAAGATTATAAAAATACAAAATGTCATCGTCCGTTAATTTTTTAATAGTTTCCAATTTTCTAAGCTTTGTTGTTAAAGGGCATTTTAGAGGCCATTTGTTCAACATTTTGGTTATTTATCAATAAAGGGTGCCTCTTGAACTCCACCAATAACATCAAGAGTTACTTTATAAAAACTAAACAAATCAGGTATATCAATATGCGAAATGTTTTCGTTTTTTCAGTAAGACAGTACGAATTATTCGTAAACTGAAAAAAAATAAAAGAGGAAACCCGTGTTTTGTCATCTTACTTTGCAATAAGACAAGGGTTCGGGTACAATATATGCTACTGACATTAACTAAAAAATCATGTATCATTCGAAGTACCAACAATAATGAACTTCTAGGAACGGACTTAGGGACTGAATCACGTCTTCCTTGGAAAGCAAGTAAAGGCGTTGGTCCCGGCCCATGTGATGATGGGTTCGATATGAAGGGTCCAGGTCGTTTCTTGTGTGACAAACCGGTTTGAGGCTACAATGATGAATTCGAACTTCTAGGTTCAGACAAACTCAGTCATCTCATATTTACGCTTATTATACATTTTACAATGCGTTCTTTTAGATTTCTCCTCTTTTATACTAATATAATCTAATCTAATCTAACCTAGCCTTTCAAAGAAAACTATCTGAATTTCACATACTTTCCATCGATTAAATCGAAGAAACTCGAAAAAAACCAACGAATCAGGTATATCAATATGCGAAATGTTTTCGTTTTTCTAGCATGACAGTACGAATTATTCGTAAACTGAAGAAAGAAAAGAAATGCAAAAATAACAATACTGTCACGTAAGACAAGAATTGCGATATGATTTTTGGAACAGAGGTTAACATCAGATTCTGAGAATAATTCCCAAGGCTCCTGTAGCATCAATATTCAAAATTTCGAGGAAAGAACTTCTAGGTCTAGAACAACTTCACCCACATACATCTCAAATCATATTTTCTACTTATTATTTCCAGTTACAATGCAAGGCACCGTGTATCGGATTTCTCCCAATTCTGGACGATGGTGATAATTAATCGCAGTGGGACGGAACATTCCGGTTGAAATGAAATGAGCGGAAAATGAGAGTCTGCCAATTCCGCAGATGAAGACCACGGAACCGATGACGGTTGGTTTTTCTTTTTCACGCATATTGGGTCGGCCATAACACCGCATTTAGCCGTTCTCGCGACTTCGCCCCTTCCGGCATCTTACTTCGTCGGTTTTCCACAATATGATGGAGGATCAATGAAGCGGAAGAAAAGAGCCATCTACTGGTTCAATAATGGAGAGTGCTTAAACAATTTTCGTCCATTAATAGGGAGATTCAGTGTAGAAGATGACTGAAGAAAGGATGCTCCAATCTGATGGCCCCCGGACCGAATGGAATCGCTTCAGTCATCGAAAAGATCTCATTCCTGCACCTGGCTTCGTCTCGCGACAGCGATTTGTTTCGTCTCCGACCCCATCACCACATTTCCGGCTCAATCCAGAAGAAGAGAAACACGTCAAGTGTTACTTTCAATTTTATTGCCCATACTTGCAACAGCACAGCAATAACCGGGTAAATGTTCCCGTTTTTTTTCGTTTCGTTTCGTTCTTCAAAGCCTC
This sequence comes from Aedes japonicus, assembly GCA_034211315.2. Classification (NCBI taxonomy): domain Eukaryota; kingdom Metazoa; phylum Arthropoda; class Insecta; order Diptera; family Culicidae; genus Aedes; species Aedes japonicus. Next base: position 354,263 of record JASCZW010000263.1, read on the forward strand.
CAGTCGACTGATTCTCAAGGTACACATGTTTGACTCCAACTCCACCCCCATCCCCTCTCGTCGCGTCACATGAATATTTCGCCAGAAAATGCTTTTCACATGTATGCGAGCGTCGGATTTGTTTGGTTTGACATCCTCGAGCCGAAAGTAAAAAGAGGCAACGTCGATCAAATCAGGTCTGATCGTCACGCAATTGATTAACACGCACATGCGCGTCTGGCTGGCTGGCTGGCGATGGGGTTGAGATGAGGAATCCTATTGTCTTTCGGCGCATTGCCGAAATTGGCCCAGTGGAACGGTCCACAAGTCGAGTTGGAAAGAAAATCGGAATAATCATATGAGTTGGAGTTCACACAAAAATGAGATAAAGGCATAAGACGACTGCTTCTGTTTTTGAAGACTATGTGACGTAAGTCGCTCAGGGGCTACATCCGTCGGCGGTGGTTCAGTTTCCAGGGACAACTTAATGCATTATTTGCAATGCATCCACAAACACTTGATACAGAACCAGGCCAAAATAGACCAACTTTGCATTTAGCACCGGTGGTATTTCTTGTTGTTAAACCTGCCAACACCTGTCATTCTGACGTCATTTTTTCACAAAGTCGCAGAATTTTCACTAACTTTTTTCCGTTAATTGGTTGGTTCAAATAATGTTTACTGCCAGTAGCGCACCGTTAGAAGACAACGAGGAATACTTGCTCTTCTGCTCTGGGTCATGAAAGATCTACCAACTAGAAGTCAAAAAACTTTTGGGAAGCAACTGCTACTCAGAGTGGGACCACCAAAGTTGGAGATGCCTCCCACTCAATTATTATGGAACTGGCAATTGGTAATGCCCACAAAACAAGGAATATCTGAATTGCATAGTCCTGTCAGTCACTAATTTACGTGAAGGCCATGACAGCTTTTCTCGGGTTGATTGGAATAAGAGAGGGATTGATTTCTAGTTAATCCCCGTTACAACTATTGACCTCGATTATCAAGTGCCTAAGGGTATCACGTGAGAATTTTTACTATTCACATTAGGCCTACGTAGCCGCAGCGCGTGTAAATGTTAGTTTTGTAAAATTTCGAAGCAGATTTAACAAATCTTTTCAGAATACCTCAAATCAAGATCCTGCTGCATTGTCGCTGATCGCTGGAAAACGGATTGAAACGTGCTTGAAGGCGAAACAGATCTGGAACCTACACTTAGACGCCTACTACAACGTTTCTTGCGTTTCAGGACTGGGTAACCGAATGAACTAACATACATAATAGACACGAATGCTTGTAGTTTTTTTTTATCAATATAAATATTTAAACTACTCTATACATATTTCATGGGCATAGGAGGGACCATCAGGGCACCGCATTGAAGCACTCTGGGAACGGGGAGAGTGCGAATGCTAACTCCCATTGCTAACAGTTTGCGAAGAGAGGTGCGGCAGCTCAGTCTTCTCGTCCGTTGGGGCATTCTGCATGATAGAAAGGTCGCTTTTATGACTAATTGTTCAATCTTGTTGTTAGCGAGGAGATTCTTCATATCCCTGCTGGCTGTATAAGAGATGTTGCCTCGATCCAACCCGTGTTCATGCAATGACATGATTCGGATAATCAGTGGTATTGGAAGCTTGATCAAGTCTAACAGAGAGGCGATTCATCTTACAGCAATGCACAGTGGGAAAAAGTGCCTGAAACGCGAAAGAATTCTATATCTCAACTCGGAGTTGAACGATTTCTGAAAATGTATCCTTTACTTGGTTCTCTAATATTTCCTTTTTTGTTCAGAAATATGTTTAAGGCTGTGACCAAGATCAATCAGTCGGTGCTAGTCCCATGTAAAATTTTCACAGGAATGATTGAAGTAGTATTCTGTTCATCGCAATGCTTAGTGAATGAAGATATGGCTGATTTTACCCCGATTCCCCTAATATTTTCATATTTTTCACAATTTTTTTTAGTCTGCAAGATCAATAAAATAATGCTAGTTCTTTGTAAAATTTTCTGGGCAATCGATTAAAATTGGTTTCAGTTACCGCACGGCTCTGTCAACGTAAATATGGCTGATTTTACCCTGATTCCCTCAATAGTTTTGAGTTTATCATAAATTTCTTTGGTCGGAGTTACTCAAGATCAACAAATTAAGACTAGTCCTTTGTAAAATTCGAGGAACCGATTGGAAATTGCTTCGTTCACCGCATAGCTCTGTGAACGAAGATATGGTCGATTTTACCCCGATTCTCTAATATTTTTGGTGTTATTCAGAATGCAATCTCTTCGGTGCGACTCAAGAATAACAAAATAAGGCTAGTTCTATGTAAAATTGCCTGAAAATCGATTGGCGTTGATTTGGATCAACACACGGCTCTAGGAATGAGGATATGGCTGATTTTACCCAGATTCCCCCTAATATCTTCATAATTTTTCTGTTCGGTGTGACTCAAGATCAGCAAAAATAACGCTAGTTCTAGTGTAAAATTTTCTCTAAGGACAATCGACTTAGAAGACTAGTTTCTTTTGAATCGTAGCAAAACATACTTAGTAACATTAGGATATAAATCAGCCATATCTTCATTCACAGGCCATGTGGTTAGTGAATCCAACTTCAATCAATGTTTCAGGCAATTTTGCTTAGGACTAGCCTGATTTTGTTATTCTTGAGTCACACCGAACAAAACAATCTCCGAATAACACCAAAATATTAGGGACATCGGGGTAAAATCTGACCATATCTTCGATTCACAGAGCTGTGCAGGTGAACGAATCCAATCCAATCGATTCTACAGCAAATTTTACAAAGACTAGCCTTAATTTGTTGATCTTGAGTAACTCCGACCAGCAAATTTATGATAAACACAAAACTATTAGGATCAGTAGTCACTGCATTCCCGTTCAGAGCCGTGCGGTAGTCGAAACCAATTCCATTCGATTCCCAGAAATTTTACAAAAGCTGGCCTTATTTTGTTGGTTCTGAGCACCTCCGAGCCAAAGAAATTGCTAGATAAACAGAAAATATTAGAGAATCAGGTAAATCAGTATATCTTCGCCTTACAGAGCCGTGCGGAAAATGAAACCAATTTCGATCGATTTACCAGAAAATTTTGCAAAAAAAATAGTATTATTTTGTTGATCTTGAGTCGAACCGAGCAAAGAAAATTGTGAAAAATATGAAAATATTAGATGAATCAGGGTAAAATCAGTCATATCTTCATTCATAGAGCCGTGCGGTGAACGAAACCTACTTCAATCGATTTTCCAGGAAATTTTACATGGGACTAGCCATATTTTGTTTATCTTTAATCACACAGAGCAAAGAAATTTCTGAAAACCACAACAATGTTAGGGGAATCAGGGTGAAATCAGCCATATCTTCATTCACATAGCCGTGCGGTGAATGAAACCAACTCCAATCGATTGGCCCAAACATTTTGTAAATGCCTAGCATCATTTTGTTGATCATGAGTCACACCGAGCAAAGATATTTCTGAACAACAAGGACATATTAGGGGAACCAGGGTAAAATGGGCTCATTTGCTCCCCAAGCATTTCCATGCGGAAATGAGACCACGTCCATTCGATTCCTTGGAAATTTTCTTTCAAGTAAAGGATATATTTATAGAAATCGTTCCATGCCCGCGTTTCGGGAACTTTTTTCCCACTGTGCAAAAAAATCGACACGTTGTATTCACGTGAAATTTCATGTAACTTCCACCTGAACACGTAACTGAATCTTCTTCACTAAAATCAGGTGAAAATAACGTGTCAGTGAATTGTACGTGAAAAATCACGTAACATGTATGTGATTTTCACGTAGAATGTGAATTTACGTGGAAATCACGTAAACAATACGTGCCAGAGAGTTGTACGTGAAAAATCACGTAACATTTATGTGATTTTCACGTAGAATGTGAACGTAGCTCTTACGTGAATTCCACATGTTTAATACTGGTTTTGGCAGTGGACGAAAATTACGTGCGTTTCACGTGGATGTAACGTGTCGATTTTTTTAAGTGTATAATACATCACCATATTCCCTAACTGTCATATAATTACCATTTAAATTATGAAACGTATATAAACTTAATTGGAAGAATCAAGTACAATGACATGTCAAAAATTACGTGTCTGATCTCATGAAATAGTGTACACTTTCTGGAAGGGGGGAAATATTTCTGGGTGGCCATGTGTTTTCTCGAAAAGTTCATCAATGAACTTGCTTCGTAAAATCATGAACTATGACTAATCACAAAATGGATTTCAATACCACTCAAATAGTGACCACTTCCGTGGGGTGAACCATGTTTCTGAAATGGCCTGGAATATGGTCAGTGAGACTGGAAATTTTCGAAATGTCGTCTAATGAACATGTTCAGTAAAATCATGAACGCTAACTTATCGCATGCTGGCGGTCAGAACGCATTAAATAGTGGTCACTGTCCTGGGATGAACCAGGTTTCCGAAAGGTCATGGAATGTTGCTAGTGAGACCGAGAATATTCTCAAAAAATCGAACAGTTAACTTGCTTTATAAAATTAAGAGATTTTACATACCTGCTAAGTTGGAGTATCTAATCCAACGAAATAGTGGCTACCACCGAGGGAACCGGGTCACTTTTCTCCCAACAAGTCCATCAATAAACTTTATTTTCTAAAATCGAGGAACTTTGACATGTCACAAGCAGGGGTGTCAGATCCAAATAATTCAGTGGCCACTTCCTTGAGGGGAATCAAGTTTCCGGAATGCCCGGTATGTGGCATTTACAACAGAGAACTTTTTCAGTAAAATCATGATCTCTTCAATGTCCCAAACTGGGTGTCAAGTGGCCACCTGGGGTGAACCAGGTATCCAAAATGCTCCGGAATGTGTCCAGGAAATAAAAATTTAATCAAAAAGTACACAAATGAACTTTGACTTATCGAAAGACGAGTTTCATCAAACACCAAGAATTCACGGAACTTCTCCCAATGAACTATTCTCTTAAAAGTGATGACGATTAGCATGTCGCAAGCAGGATTTCCGAACTAATGCAAAATTGGTCAATTCAAAATGCTCTTCAGCGAACTTGTTTCCCAAAATCCTGACGTTTAAGGAGCGCATGATCGATTTTAGAACCAATCGAATAGTGGCCACATTTCCCGGAGAAAGCAAAAGTTTCCAAGAATGCCTCGAAAAGCGTAAGTTAGACCGAAAATGCTCAAAAATTCTCTTGGTGTCCGATCCAACGAAATAGTGGCTACTTCTTCGAGAGAACCTGGTTTCGTTAATGCCCAAAATGTAGTCAGTTTCTCAACAAGCGTATAAATGAACTTGTTTCGTAAAATCGAGGAACTTTGACACGTCACAAGCCAGGGTGTCAGATCCAAGTAATTAGTGCCACTTCTTTAAGGGAATCAGGCTTCCGGAATAGCCCGGAATGTAGGTATTTTAAACCGAGAACATGTTCAAGTAAAATCATGATTCAATGTGGAAAACTGGTGTCAGAACTGGGGTGGGAACCAGGTATCAAAAATGCTCTGGAATGTGTCCAGGAGATCGAGCATTTACTCTAAAAAACACACCAAAGAACTTGTTTCGTAAAATCATGAACTATAACTTATCGCAAGATGAGTTTCTCATTGCCACTAAGAAATTCTCAAAATTTCAGCTAATGAACTATTTCGTAAATCATGATGAGCAGCATGTTGCTGGATTTCAAAACTAATGCAAAGTGGTCAATTCAAAATGCTCTTCAAAGAAATGTGTCTTGCAGTGAGACCAAGTCATTCGCAAGCGATGGAATAATGCACATCCGATGCAACAATGCTTCAGTGAAGGGTTCAAGAATTCCGGAATGTCTTCCAGAATGTTCGACAATTTCAGACATAGTTTCAATGTCTAAAGTAAATCGTTCTTAGTTAAGTAATCAAATAGTGCCCACATCTCCGGAGGAACTAGGTTTCCGGAATGCCGCAGAGTGTGTCCAAGTGAGATTCGAGCATTCAAGGGTGGTGTTCAGAATCCGCGAGATAATAACATCGAAAGGGACCCAGAATTCCGGATTGCTTCGAAATGCGACCAGTTAGACCTATACACTAGCTAAATGTTCTTTCTAGGCCCACTTACTTGAGAGTCCAGTCTTGCCAGAATGCTCCGAAACATGAACAGTAAAAGCTGGAATTCTCAAAATGTCCTGCTACTGAGTTTTCAAAATCATTGAAGGGAACCAGGTTTCCATAATGCACCGAATGTCTTGTTCCGTGAAATATCCGCATTTGGCATGCCGTAAGCTGGGTTTTAGAAATCATCAAAGACCCTAGGAGCGCACTTGTTACAAACCGGTTGAGTTAGCTGCTTTGTAACTCAATAATGCCTAAACCGATTTGCTGCAACCAATTTTGCCTATTGTGTGCCTCTTAGGTACTGACAACATCCCCGAGGGAAACACCCCCAAAGAAACAAAAAACTGTCATCATTGGTAACAGCTACTTGATTGCGACTTAATTGGGTCAAATTAAAGTTAATTTTACTGATTTGCAACAACTGTGCTGGTAGGGCATATTCTGAAATGCTCCAAAATAAGATTACATACACCACGAATTTTCCACATATTCTTTACTGAACTTTTTTTTTTAATTTGAGTTTAGGATTATTCATAAAGTTTGATAAGTCGCAAGCGTGGTTTAAGACACAACAAAATGGTGGTCGCTTCTCCGTGGAAACCAGGTTACAGGCATGTGACCAGCGAGACCAAGAATTCTAAAAACGTTCTATATTTGACTTGTTCCGTGAAATCAGACAATTTGAGATGTCGCAAGCTAGGACTTAGAGCAGATTCAAATGTGACTCGTCATTGAAGGAAGAATCCATCAAACAGTATCCCAATTATGTCTTTTTTTTTTTTTTTTCATATTTTTCACCTATTAAATTCGATCATCGATTCTTAGTTTGATAGTTTGATTCGAGTAACTGGCTAGTTGTCTGAATGCCATAAAGAAAAAGAAGGAATTCATGCTACGAAAAAAAGGCCCTCGGTTTGGTAAAGTACCGTTACTCTTTTGAGCCTTAAAATAAAATGAAGAATTAGGTCATTTCAAATCAGAAAAAAACAGGAGAAACGAAGTTAGACTCGGTTTCATGGTGAAATATCTTCTTTTGATTTCAGTGAGAGGTCCTTCAAAACCTATTCTTATCCTTAAAACCATCCTAAGCAGAGTAAGAACCACTTCATAAACCCGGTTCTTGACCTGAACACCTTCTCCGCAATTCCAACAATCGTTCCAGACCACTCAAGTCCAATTTCGAGTGCTCGAACCACACTGCACCTTCTCAACCCCTCGACCACCCTCATACAAAGTTAATTTCGGCAACCCTTGATCTGTAGCCCACCTTCCCCCCACCCCCTTTGACCGAATCAAAGCGAAAGCTAATTTCCAACTGGAATGTCGGAATTTAATCAACCTTGACCATCACTTTTCACACTTTCGCCCCGCCCTTCGTCTCATCATTCATTTCGAAAGCTTTCATAACATCCTTTCTCCGTCCGGTCGGTCGGTCCGTGGTCGGTCATATATGAAGTGAAAATATTTTCCCCGCTCACCACCCCCCGGACGACATAAAAGAAAAGCTGCTTTGTTGGATTACCATCCGTTCCGTTGGCGTTGGGGGTTTGCTTCGTGTAAAATTGGAAAGCAAATAAAAGCTGAAAGAGAATTATGTCCGACGAAACGACGAACGACGACGGCGAAGCGAAGGTTCCGTGTATCATTGTCGAAAGGATAATAAAAATGTAGCGCTATCTCACCCCATTCCCCTGGATGTATGTGATCAGTCATACACACAACACACATGGGGTGTGGGAGCCCATATTTTGTTTTTATCTTTGCTGGTATTTTTCTCTTTTTGAATGACACAACAAAAAGAGTCGAGGATTTAGCGTGTCACTCCGAATTTGCTTGCCTAATCCTTCGGCAGAAAAGCCGCGTTCTGCTCTTGTTGATGTTGTTGAATGGAGGGGTTCGCCGATGAAAAATTTGAAACTTTGCAAACCGAAGCAGTCTTTCAGGCGCCAAAACAAACAATGGTGATAATGGTCGTCACCTGGATGTTTGCAGAACGCATGACGGGATAAAGTGCGCCTGAATGTATGTAACCGGCTGTAACCGAGA